>OX411308.1:32180450-32678729 GCA_948150685.1 Rhaphigaster nebulosa
TGCATGAATCGTAAATATTTTTTAAACGCCATTGAAACTGTCCAGCCTCAGTCGGATACATTATGTTAGTGATCAGATTCCTCAAAATACTCTCGATTTTTTAACTGCATGACCTGCTTAACATTCTACGAACTTTTGTCATTTGGTATGCTCAGAGTGTTTAACCAATGACTACAAACATATTCCCAATAATCCTCACATGGGCTAATATTCTGATTCATTGTTGATAATACCCTTGAGGTAGCCAAGAGGTATTATCGAATGGGGAATATCAGGCCATAAGCAAGTCATTATTAGGACTGTAAGAATTAGTGTTAATATTATTACTTCCAAAGTTTAACTGTTCGTGTTTTCAATGTTCTTATTCTTCTCTACACCCAGTACTGAGGAATCCTTTTGTTCGATTTCCCTCTTCGTATTCAGTGATTCCATTGATTTCCTAAATGAATTCTTGTCGGCAAGCATGGATAGTTTTCTTTTGACGCCGAATCATCGGTTTCATAAATCATTTTACTCACTTCCATACTATATAAATATTATACAATATAAACTTATACTTATGGTAACAGACTCATTACCTGAGTCTCAACAAAATCTAAATACCTAATGTTTACAGATTACGGGCATGCCAATACTAACGGTCACTTTTTGAAAAGCGGCACAGAAGAACATCTCAAAACAAAACAAAAAAATATTAAGACTCTAAATTGTTGGTAATTTACTCTTCTTTAATTTGGTACAAAATAAATATTAGAATATATTCGAATAATGCATGGTTTCGGAGTGTGAGCAATAAAAAAAAATATATATTTTATTTTCTATTCCGGGGAAAAATTCGACGTAACAAAGTTTGAATTCGTAATCAGTGATCTACAAAACATAAATAATTTTTTTTTCAATACTTTCCACCGAGATCTCTTTATGGTCTCAACTGGAGTCCTGTTGTTTTAATTTTGATTCTTCAGTCAAACCGAATTTAACGGTTCTCATTTTACCTAAACTTTAATGTTTTTTAATTTATAATCAAATAAAGTATTTGCAAGGGTGCGCTGAAAAAAGTCCGAAAATTTAGGTGTTTATTCCACCTTGGTTCACCACTTAGAACGTGGCAAACTTTGGTTACTATGATTTAAATAGATTAAAATCATTTCCAGCTTACCAAAGGCCTAAATTAACTGGCCTCAATTTTATGTAATTTTTCATTACCTTTCTTGTACAAACATTACGAAGCCTGTAGGTGTAGTATTTTTCTGAAAAATGCAAAAAAAGTAATTTCTGAAATGGTTTTTCCACAATTATGAAAGGAAAATTGATTGTATGAATTCAATCACATCACCCTCTATCCAATGTAATTAAATACAGTGCAATAGTCTATAATTTTCGAAGAAAAACGATAAAAAGGTGTGTTGTTAGTGTTAATAATTATCCTAATAATAACTATAGTCTATATCTTGATTATAAACTTTATAACTAAAAAATTACTCGTTACTAACAACTTTTATAAAACCCACTACGAAAAATAAGTAGTTGTAGGTTAAACATTATACCATTTCATTTTATATCCGTCCAGATAAAAACAAAAATTAAAAACGCAATATTTTTTACAGATACTTAATAGGCAATACATACCTATGAACATATATAAATATCTATTCAAATGTAAACAATTTTTTGCTTACTTGTTAAATTTGAGTTGCTTCGGTTCATACCTTCATTCATTGAAGCAAACCCTCTAATTTTGGTTTATTGCAATCAACGGATTTTTTAAATTAAGATTATGTCTTTCCATTGCATTTAAACTGGTCCCTCTGGATGAGGAAAATCCCTATTGTCTTTAGAAATAAACTTTTTAAAATTTAAAATAAAATTTCGGAGAACTTCTGATTTTAAGCTTTGTTAAATATTAACGACGTTTATGGAAATACTCTTTAATGGACTTAAAACTAATTTTCCATCTTGTAGTAGCTCGAGGGATGCACCTAGCTCTTTAGCCCTCAAGGTAGCCTGAATAGTTGGGCTGAAACATTTAATGTATTTTCACCTGATTAATCACCGAAAAAATGCCCAGAGCAGAAAATAGGTTAATGAACAATGAATTTAATAAATGTCCTGAGTGGGTCAATAATTATAGATGATTACAATAAACAAAGTTGATAGGTTTTGTTTGAATGAATGTTGGAATGAGCTGCAGCAACTCAAATTTTACAAATAACTAAAAATTGGTGGGCGCTATCATTTTAACAGATATTCATATATGCTTGTACTTCATGTATTGAAGTGGTTAGTTCTATAAGCTCTCTATACTTCTATAAGTACTCTAAACATAAGCAGTCGTCGATTAAGGAATATACAGAGCTTTTTACCGATAATTTTATAGGCAATACAAACATTTAAACAGGATATTCAGGGTTTTCCAGGAGTAAATGCCTATAATTGAGGAAGGAATGGTCTTCCTAACATTTAGTTCAGTGCCACCAACAGCACCTGCCTATCTCAATCCATTTTGAGAAATTATAATTTAAATGGTTTTCCAAAAAAAAAAAAAACACGTTTTTTTCAATAGTTTCAAATTTGTCTATTGTAACTGAACATTTCTCTATGTTTTACGAAGAAAATCTCATTTTTTTTCCAATGAAGTTCCAAATTTTTCTCATTTTGTCATCATTTTTTACCATTTTTAGAATCTGCGATGAATTTCTAATAAGACACCAACCAATATGTTAAAAATATTGCTTCTTCAGACGATCACAGCTGCCAAAGGAATGTAAACCAGTAAAAACGAATAATTTTCAGAAATACTCGGTAGAAGAATCTCACACAATGAATTTCCTTGCTACAAACATGGACTATTCAAAAAAGTTGCTTCATTTCATTAGCTATCCTACGGTATACCCTACTTAGTCTAATTTCGAAGAGATATTAGAAAAAAGAGATTAGCAGGTCAAAAACGTTTGATACCTACAAACGTTTTCAATGTTTTTTTTTTTTTAATATTTTGTCTAACAATTTTATTTTTATTAGCGTAAATGTAATTATAAAATGAAGTGTATTTTAATACTAGAACGGTATCCATTTGCCATATTGTGACAACCACCTCCACACTATATCATCATCATAATCTATGCTCGTCTACCGCCTAAGCAGTTTGAGGAGACCCTTTGAGCAACTTGTTAAGTGTGTCAAGACCCAGTTGTCCCTGTCCTACACCAGCTCATTTCTTCCACCCCAATTCATTCTTCTTTTCGCGAATGCTTCCTTCGCCCCGTCCTCCCACTTCACTCTTGGTCTTTCACTCCCCTCCTTTGCCCTCCACTCTAGCATTGTATGAACAGCTTGCGGTGTGGCTTGATTTCACACGCAACAGATGTCACAAGGGGTAACTGTTGCATGCAGTTGCCTGGGGCCTCTGTATCAAGCACCAGCACAGTACACTGACATGCTCATACTACAGGTAAACACGCACGCACCCACTCACAATATTCAGACAAAGGCACGAACAGTGCACACCTTTGGGGCACACCTCCCTTATTGCACTCTCTATCCTAGGGCATTTAAGGGAATGTTCGGTTTTCCTTAAAGGGGCAGTCCCTCGGACTGAATTAGGATGAGACAGACCGATTCCCTGCCCATCCAAAATTTCAATTATCAAAAGTAAAGGAAGAAATAGAGCTGGACAGATTTTAAGGAATCAGATTTGGCGAGGAAAAAGGATTTTACGTTTGTCTGCTTGGAATGTGCGAGGTAAAAACGGGAACAAGCACAAACTTATAGACGAAATGAAAAAACCAAAAGCAGATTACTGGATTTACAGAGATGAAGGAGAAATGAAAGTACAGGATCACATTCTACTTTATTCAGGCTCCACGGAGATCAGTTAGAGGAGAAGTAGGTTGTATATTCCCGGAATGCTGCAATGTGATGGTCAAGGGATGGATATTAGTGAGTGGTGATAGATATGGAAGAAGGAGAGAAACTTAACTCTAATTACTGGATTTGGTCCAAATGGTAATGCAATTGCTGCAGAGAGAAACAGACGATGCCAAGGGAGAAACTTCACGCCATGTAAAATAAATAAAAAGTAAAATTGTTCGAATAACAATAAAAACTATTAAAAACGAAAAACACCGTGTTTTTAGTGGTACCCTCTTTAGAAAAAAAATTGGGAAAAAAAGAAAACCTAGATACGAGATAACAAAACCAGGACGAAAAAAATATCAGGTGCTGGTATCTAACATTTGTTGAAATCCTAACCTCAATATCTCTTCGAAATAATACTAGTTTCAGGAAGTAGAGTATAATACCATTGGAAAGCTGATGAAATGAAGCAACTTTTTTTTTAATTCTCTAAGGTCGTAGCTAGAAAATTCATTGCCTGAGATTCTACCGATTTATTGGTTACTTTGCTTTGGCTGCTATCACCTAACCAAGCAATATTTTTCGACAAATTGGTTGCTTTTTTTTTTTTTAAATGAAATTCCAAGGAGATAAGAAAAAAATTAAATAAGTTGAGATATGCTAATTGAAAAATTTGGAATTATTAGAAAAAATGTGGTTTACTTTGAAAACCATTTAAAAGATCATATCTCGAAAACGGATTGAGATAAAAAGTTGCGGTTAGCGGCACAGAAGAATATTTTCGGTTGACTATCCCTCCCTTAATCCATTTTGAGATATGATTTTTAAGAAAACCACGTTTTTTCCAATAAATTTCTCAAATGTAATTGAACTTCAATGTTTGTCACCATTTTTGGAATCTACGATGAATTTTTTATAAGATAGCAACCAGTATGTAAAAAAAATCGCTTCTTCAGGCGATCATAACTGCCGAAACAAAGTAAAAACGAATAATTTTCAGAAATACTCGGTATAATCTCATGCAACGAACTTCCTAGCTATGCATTCGAAAACGTTCCTTCATTGCATTAGAGCCTATCATTCCGTAGATTTCCTGGAGATCCTTATCCCTCCCTCAATGATTGGGGATAAGGATCCACTTATACCTCTGGGATCCTCTGTATAAATATCTGTTAAAATGATAGCGTACATCAAAGAGATCTTTTTCATGATTCACAGGTTCAGTGAAAGGAGCTAACTTGAGATTAATATTGGAGGAGGGAGGGAGTAGAATGGAGAATCGAGATATACTCAAAAGAGGTACCATACATGTACAAAGAGTTGCTCATTTAATGAGATCGTGAGCATTTCGCCAGTCTCTAGTATAGGCAGTTGTTACAATCGGAATATCAGTAAATAAAGTAAGCTTAAAGCCTGCGATCTCGTACGAACTGGAAAACATTTTAAACAACTAATTTTAAGTTAATTAAAAACTCTGTTCAAAAATGCCATTTTTTTTTACATAGTTTACGCCCACATTGGAGCACTTTAATTAATCTTTTTACATTGAAGTCTTCGGAGTATCAGTGTCCCCCTATCCGCCACCTGGGGACGCGCCAAGTGGGAGTCAAAAATGCCATTAATATTTAACAGAATTTAAAATCGGAAGTCGTCTCAAATTTTATGTTTTAAATGTTTGCTTGTTCTTTAGTTTGATTATTATTTAGTAGTAACAACACTGGGGTAAAGATAATTCGGAATTTCCTCATATGATGAGTGGTAGAGAGAATAAATGTACCTAACAGACAGTCATATGCTCTATAAAAAAATAAAATAAAAAACATATTATACATATGGAAAACAGAAAAGATAATTGAAATGCAAATTTTTCATGGAGTTTAAAACATTGAGCATCCATAGTGAAAAATGAACCGTGGTGTGAAATTCTCATTCAAATAATGTTAGAGAAAATAAAGGCGAAAAATCTTTGCAGGGAATAAATAATGTTGTGTAAGACAATTTTTAAAAGAATTAGACGACTGAATTCTGATTAATCTATCAACAGTTCGATTTTGGTTCATTATTTTCAATAATGAACCTTTGTAATCGGACAAGAAAAACGAAAACTAACGACCCCTCAAAGTTTGAGAGTTTATGTGCCAAGATACTTAGTGTCCAAAAATCGAATACAAAATAACCCGTCCGTCCACCTTACACGTTTTTCTCCGAGACCAATGAGCCAATTTTTTTTTTAGATGTTTTTAGACAGTTCACCACAGGGTGATCCTCGGAACTCGATATTACTATCCACCATTTCATTTCAAAATGGCAGCCTAATAACATGCCCATGTCTTGGCCATTTATAAAGATAGGGAAAAAATATGCTTTGGAATCACTATACATTATCAGTACATTACACGGACCCTTGTATAGTTTTGTAAAGGCTTTATATAATATAATGTTAGTAAGTAGTGCTCCAAAGCAGTTTATCTTTTTCCCCCGTCTTCATAAATCCCACTGGATCCCATACTATTGTGTCTTGAGTAGTTATGGCCACAGAACCTTTCTGCTCTTCAGTTGAGGAAGTGAGAATCAGAGTGGTCCATTAGACATTTTTTTTTTAAATTGAGTTTGATATGTTAAACGTTATGTAATGCCTTCTGTTGGTTGTATAAAGAATTTTATTAATTTCAAAACCATACAATGATCCGTTCATTTCTAATGATCCAGAAAAAAAGTAATTTGTTGCTTGACCATTTGATAATTAAATGATTTGTTGATGGAGGATTTCTACATTATTGCAATGCCCAAAAATAATAATTTGCATTTTTAAAAGATTGCATAGCTCCAATAACTGCCATTTTTGTTTTACAAAACGTATGGTTGGTTTTCTTTTCAAGCAACAATTCTTTAAAAATTTAAAAAAAAGATCCTAATTATGACGCCTTGTATCTCTATTGTGACAAATTTTTAAAATTGTGAACTTTTTCAGATAAACTTTCCACTGTCGTTTGATATTGTCTCATGTTTGACATTTATCTACAAGTCTAGTTTTTAGAACTTCAATTATAGAAAATTTTGAAAAATATATACGTTTTAACGTTTTGTATCTTTCTTGGGACTAACTTTAAACATTTAAAATTTGCAGTGTTGCGTATTACACTGCTATATAAATCTCATGTTTGATATTTATCTACAAACCTAGTTTTTAGGACTTCAGTTATCAGGGCTCTGGGCGATACGGTCATGCGGGGCATCCTTGGTGTTTGACCGGTAGATATAATCTCAAACATATTTTTTTAATACAGTACACTTCGGTAGCTTACTATTACATTAAGTCTGCGATTAGATTCCTTCTTGTTTTTTGGGGGATTACAAAAATTGAAAATTTCTCAATTTAGATATCACATTTTGAATTGGATTTTGACTATTTGGGATCAAAATTTCATTAAACATGTGCTTTACTTAATTTTAGTTCTTTCCTGAATAAAAGGCTTATGTTTTATCATCATAGTTTACACCCGTTCTTAGTAGTAAAAGTTAACGTAAACTCATACAACAGCAAAAAACAGCAAGTTTTGTAAAACAAAAATGGCTGCCATTGGAGCTAGGAAGAATTATAAAAATAAAAATTATTATTTTTGGACATTAAAATAATGTAGGAATCCACAAACAAAAAATTATTTAATTATAAAATGGTCAAGGAACAAATTACTTTTTTCTGGATCACTTGAAATAGACGGATCATTGTATGGTTTTGAAATTAATAAAATTCTTTATACAGCCAATAGATGATATGACGTAGAGAGTTTTAACACATCAAACTCAATTTTCACAAAAATTTGGGATGGTTCACTCTGGTTCTCATTTCCTCAATTCTATGACAGGAAGATTCTCTGGCCATGACTACTCCAGAAACAACAGTATGGGAATTTATGATGATAGAGGAAAAAGATAAACTGCTTTGGAATCATTATATAGATTATCATTATATTTTATAAAGCCTTTACAATACCATACAAGAGTCCGCATAATATAATGATAATATAGTGATTCCAAAGCACTTTATCTTTTTCCTCTAGTAAGAATATTCTGTGGGCATAACTACTCAAGCACCAACAGTATGGGAGCCAGTGATACATTTAGGCAACTCATATTACATATATCTGGAAGTAATTTAAAAAAATCGTTGAGTCGTCCCGACATAGAATTGCGCCTCCGATTGATGGTAACTGACGAATTGTAATCCAGACGTGCCGATATGAAAATCCCCGACATTTTGGAATTTTTTTTAGTTTTTACCTTAGAACTCCAGAAAGATTCATCGCACCGAAAATTTTATCTTCAAATAAATTAAAGAACATTAAATTATGCTTCGAATGCTCTTCTTAAATACTAAATTTGGTTCAGTAGTTTGGCCAGAATTAGCAAATTTTACCATTTTGATTGACAAGTATATTATGTTCAGTTTTACATCTGTTACTCAAAAACGGTTATTCAAAATGAAAAATTTCCAATAACTAAAATTTGAAACCTTTAAATTCTGTGTTTATAGCCCGCCTATTTTTTTTTAGTCCAAGAGCTTAAAACATACCAATTTATCCCGAAATATCTTAATTAACCGATTATCTAAATTGGTACAGTCTAGGATGCTAAGTACAAATCGGTCAGAATACAAAATGGTGGGCAGTCAAAGTCGCCCAAAATTGTATTGAATTTAACTCAAAAGATCTATTTTTGAATGTGGGCTCATTTTAAATCTTTTACCACATTGAATACAGATATATTGGTATAGCTGTCCAAAGCGGTGGGATGCAGATCGCTTCAAAGGCGCCAAAAATTGCATTGAATTTAACCCCCAAGATATATTTTTGAATGTGGGCTCATGTTAAAGATCTGACCACCCTGAATAAACATAAAGATATGCAGGTCTAGTAGTCCGTTGCCTATCCAAAAAGATATAAACTTTAAGTTTTTTGTCATAACTACCCCAGATTTTTAAGTAATTCATAAATATCTGTAAGGTAAAATTACGATACATGCAATTTTTGAAAATTTTTATGCGGCCTGATGGGATGAACTAGACCTCTTTGGATGGCTAGGCTTGTATATATTAATTAAGGATTGCCAGAGCATTGAAATGAGCCTTCATTCCAAAATATATCTTTTAGGTTATTAGCTAATTCAATGCAATTTTAGGCGACTTTGACTCGGTCTGACGCGATGAACCCGATCACTTCGTACTGCCAGTAAGTTTTTTGTCATAACTACCCCAGATTTTTAAGTAATTCATAAATATCTTTAAGGTAAAATTACGATACATGCAATTTTTGAAAATTTTTATGCGGCCTGATGGGATGAACTAGACCTCTTTGGATGGCTAGGCTTGTATATATTAATTAAGGATTGCCAGAGCATTGAAATGAGCCTTCATTCCAAAATATATCTTTTAGGTTATTAGCTAATTCAATGCAATTTTAGGCGACTTTGACTCGGTCTGACGCGATGAACCCGATCACTTCGTACTGCCAGACCTGTGTATCTTTATTCAGGGAAATCATAGCTTTAAAATGAGCCCTCATTCAAATATATCTTTTTTCGAAGATATATCAAAGAACCTCTTTTGGGTTAAATTCAATACAATTTTGGGCGACTTTGACTGGCCGCCATTCTGTATTCCGGCCGATCTGGGCTGCCAGACTGACTTAGCACCCTAGAGTTTACCAATTTAGATATTTGGTTAATTTTGGGTTAAATTGACGTGTTTTCAGCTATTATTCTATTTTAGTTTGTTCATTCTTATCCATATAGACACAAAAAAGACCATAACCAGTCGCAGCGCTGATTTTCCAGTATGTTGGTATTTTGTAGTTTCATCATCCCTCATCTCGAAATCACTAACGTCGCACCCGATGAAAGTGTGCAGAAACCATAAAATATTTTTTTACTTCTTCATACGTAAAATTTGGTGTGCAATGAATCCTTCTGATGTTATAGGACAAAAACTGAAAAAGTACCAAAATTTCTGTTTTTTTTTTAATTTTGTGCACTTCTGGCGCACATTTCGCTATAGTTACTACCAGCCAGACTTCCACATTCAATTCCAGGCGAACACAAATAACGAAATGTTATAGAATCCAGGAATATCTGCGATGGATAAGTTTTGACGACAATTTACTAACATTCAATTTAGATTTTCAGAATGTTCTATAGACTTTACAGCAGACAGCGCGCAGTTCTGTGTTGAGACAAAACTTACCTATTTTTTAAAATTACTCCCATTTGTCTGTTCGATGGACAATCTAAAGGTGGCTCCTGGACTACTACCATTATCACCAATTTTGTTGGTCTGGGTAATGAGAGAATTATGGAAATAATGAGGGAGGCACAATTAAAGGTTAACCGACGCACAGTGGGTCAAACAGCGGATTCTGCACTAAAAAATTCAAATTTTGGATATTTAATATTGAAATGGAAATCGTTCGTATCCTAACTAGACTAATTAGTGACACTGGACCCGATAAATTAGCCTCGATTGTTTATACTAATGATTCAATAAGACAAATCAAAATAAAAAAACAATAAATAATTGTATTTTCTCTAATTACGTATTTATTCATTACTGAGTAAAATTGTGGTGGTAAAATGGAAGTTACTGAAGTTATATAACTATGAAAACATTTTTAATGATTACATGATTACATATTAAAGTAAATTATAGCGCAAACAGAATTAAATAATAGCGGATATTGTTGAATAAAACCAAACTGCGTTACGTGGGCTAACTTCGTCTCGGGTTGATGAATGAAAACGATAAGAAAAAGTTGCATTACTGTAATTATCGCAGCACTGAGCAAATGTTTCTTAATTATTCGTTCATCAGTCCGATACGAAGTAGAACAAATAACGTAGTTTGGATTTATTCAACAATGTCCTCTTTTATACAATTGTTTTTAAGTAACATAATATCACCAACAGGCCGAATATTTCAGTTGACCAGAACTCCATGTACAAAAAATAATACTGTATTTGTTTTCGAAAGTTTTCGCGGATGATTTTTTGAAATAAAAATTAATAAAAAAAAAAAATAAAATAAAAAAAGCAAGACATTTTGAATATAAATATTACAGCCAAAAGACATCCAATCGTTTCCAACAATGACTGAATGTTTTTAAAAATGGATTTTGCGTCATAATTTACTTTAATATGCAATCAATCAAAATTATTTTTTCACTTTTCTATTTTAGCAGAAAATTTGTACTCACTAATGCATGAACACGTAATGAGAGAAAATAGTAGGATTTATTGTTTTTGTTTTGACTTGTCTTATTGAATCATTATGGTATACAATCGAGGCTAATTTTTCGGGTTAAATGTCACTAATTAGTCTAGTTTGGATAAGAACAATTTTAATTTCGATATTTAATGTTCAAAATTTGAATTTTTTTCGTGCTAAATTCGCGTTTTGGCCCACTGCGCGACGTGGAAACGTTGAAAATAGAAACTGTTGATCGAAAAGTCCCATGGTGCGGCTAATCAATATGATTTTAGGACAAATCAGAATTCATTCTTAAATTGAAATTCTTTACGATGCCAATCAGAATAACGTTGAGTAAGATAATTTTTGAAGCGAGAACAATTTTTTATTCCATTTTTTACTTAATATCAGGCAATAATCCTTGGAGATTTTAACGATTTCTGTACCAGCGGGACAGGAGAAACTTATTATTTTGTTAAAAACAATTCAATTGCGACGTAACTGCCGATAATTTTTGCGTCAGGTTGTTTGCAATTTAAGTTTATTATTAATCAGAGTTTTTGATCCATCGATCTTAGAAAATAAAAATGAATAAAATATAATCTTCAGTTAGTTGCAGCAAATATTTATAGAAAATAATTTAAAATATGGGACTAACGTAAATAAGTTGATAAAACAGCATTTTGTTGCTTAACAGTACAGAGTACTTTTTTTGTATTTAGTATTTTGTTTGTTAAAATGCGAAAAAAAAAAATTTGCTTTGTGTTTTGTTCCTAAAAATACAAGATACAAAAATGTATTTTACCTTTTATTTTGTAATACTGCCCAACTTTATTTTATTTAGTTTTTCAATGTGGCAGCATAGCACATTTTAATACTTCAAGTATTGGATTTTTGAATTATTTTTGTACAAAAGTTTTTATTTTTTAAATAATTTAATAATGAAAAATAAAATGTAAAATTGTTCTGAAGTTTAAAGCGATTTAAAAAAATGTGAAACCATAGGGTCTATTGGTAAAATTGCTCATTTAAAAATTATTTTAATAAATATTGAAACAATATGGATTCATCTTCAAACATTAATGATTTTTTATGCTGTTAGGATTACAAGATGACATTAAATTAGGTCTGTGTATAAAAATGTGATTAGAAAATTAAAACCAAATTGAGTTTTTTCGGATCACGTTCGTTCTAAAACACCACGGTTAAAGAAAATAGCATAGTTTAAGGACCTTTACCGACGTCCCAAGTTTGGTTTGAATCGTTCAAAGGGTTCCTGATTTATGATTTTTTTAATCTAAAACAATTAAAGGATAGACTCTGGACAAAATTGTTATTCTTAGATTTACCCGACAATTTGAATATAGGGATTTTCAAGGTGCTAAAACCAAATTTGACTCCAGTTTTGAATGAAAAAAATATCTGTTAATATACTTCATTCCGACGAAGAATAACGTTTTCAGTGCATATAATTGAATGGACACTTCAGATCGCTGCTCTAAAATCCACTTATTTCATTTTTAAAAAATTGGATCACTCTAAAATTTACTCTTTTTAGATCCGATAATATTCGTGATTAAGTAATACAATATTATTTATACCACTAATAAGTAATACAATATAAAATTCAGTCTATCCCTTGGACTTTTACCAATCGTTTCAGCGTTCAATAAGATAACGAGCTCTTTTCAATATATTTAAGTAGATGTTTATGCAGATGTAATTTTTTATAATCTAAGGCTCATAATCTGAGGTTTGTTAATTAATAAAGTACTGTTTCTTGACCTAAGGTTATGCCGGTTCATCCGTGATCACCATCCATGCTTATCCGCAGGGGTTCTTCCAATCCATGGCAGGGTTAGATATAAACTTAATTAGGGACAGGTGTGTCCCAGGAAGTTATCCCGACCCACGTCGGATTGAACAGAAA
This sequence comes from Rhaphigaster nebulosa, assembly GCA_948150685.1. Classification (NCBI taxonomy): domain Eukaryota; kingdom Metazoa; phylum Arthropoda; class Insecta; order Hemiptera; family Pentatomidae; genus Rhaphigaster; species Rhaphigaster nebulosa. The sequence continues at coordinate 32,193,473 of OX411308.1, forward strand.
ATAAACGAGAATTAATTTATATTGGTAATTATCAAGTTCTGTAATTTAGTATTTTGTTTATTAATATAGAGCCGTACCTATCTTAATCAGAATCAATTTGGATCCCTTCCGGGTAACACTTGCATTAAGTAGATACATTGTTAAAAAAAAAAAAACTGGTTACAGATTTTATGAGTTCATAAGCATTTTATTCGAATAAGATTAGAACTATACTAGGAGCTTGACGTTATATCTATTTTCCAATTATTCCTTCAGATTAATAGCCGAGTACTTAAAATACAGGAAATCATATATAATTAATAATTTAGTATCTCGCTTTAATGATTGCTTTGAACTTTTGGAGCTCCATGAATCTATGGAATTTTCGTATTAATTTGTTGTAATCTTAATCCATTCTAAGATAATTGCTAATATTAAAAGAAAATAAAATAATAACCTGTATCACTACAACCCATGGAGGATAGCGTGTTCAGTACAAGTAAGGACCATCCTATTTCTAGATCAACGGTTGTGCAAGGAGGTGATTCGGCGGTGATCACACTCGATAGAGGCTGGGTTAACCCCAGGTGAGTCACCACATCCCTCAGGGTCGATCCACGGCTGATACATGAATAAATATAATTATGTATCACAGCCTGTCTCGAACCCGAGACCAGTAGTATAGTAGTACAGTGCCTTACCAGTGTGCTACCCCGCTTCTAGCTAAAATTTAAATAGTTATAATAATAATAATGATATTTTAAGAACCTGAAGGCCTCCAACAATCGTTGCCTACATACCTATCTCCCTCCGCTGAACTTCCTTAAAACTCAAATCGACAAGGCCAGGATTATCTTCCCACCAACGTCTTGTCTACCACTGGGACGTTCATTCGTCTTTTTAATGCAGATTATCATTTTAGGAATTCGTTCAATATCCAGTGTAGCAAGTTATGCCCACTTCAACCATCAAGATTTTCTTACTTCAACTATTTTTAGAGTATGTATTCCTAGCTATTTTGCATTATGCATTCTTCTAAGTTTTTCCAGGGGACTCATGGACTTCATTAGATAATAAGTAATAATAATACTTAGTAAATAATAATGACTAATAAGTAATAGTAATATTGCTCGTATAATAAACCAATTAAATTAAAAATATTAATTAATTAATTTAAAAAGAATTATTAAAAATCAGGTTTACAGAACCTGGAAATAAGAATGATTCGAGACTTTTCAACTTCTTTGAAATTAGGGAAAACTAAGTATCTCATTTAATATTTTGGAGATACCTTTGAAACGGACTAGCTTCGTCTATGAAGTTCGTTCATCTATAAAAATAAATACTTAACCTCACTAGCGCTGGCTGTAGGCAAAGAGAAAACTGGTCATTCATCACGGAATCGTAAAGCTGTGTCCACAGTGTTCGACTTTCGACTCTAATCCCAGAAAATTTCATCGAAATCTGATTGGTGCTAATTCTGATTAGAAGTCCATGAGTATGTGTTATCCCCATCACATGAATATGACTACAGATAGACATACCAACTGACTCTAAACAAAATTCGTTCTTCAATGTATAAAATGAATTTTTTGATTCTGAGAATTTTTTTTTAAATTTATGCATGAGTATAAATCAAAGGCAAGTAACCTTCGGTAGTGAGGAAGTAAAAAATAAATACTGCATTTCTCTTGTAATTAAGTCTCATTTTATCGCTCATATTAACACCTCTCTACATGCCACAACTTAACTAATTGCTTCTTGTCTAATATATAAATTCTAATTTTGTCGTCTAAAGATGCATCATTCTAATTATCATCGAAGCTTTGTCAATAAGATTAATTAAATGTGGAATTAAAATTAAAAAATATTAATAATTTGTGATCCAGATGATTTTGTATTACTTATTAATTACTTAGCTAGATAACTAGGTTATCATTACTATATTAATTTAAAACTCCAATTCCAAAGGAACTTTTTAATGCTTAATCCCAATGAAAAGCACATAAAACTTAATTTTAATACAAACATTTTCCGTAAATTAATTTTTTATCTAAGGGTATTAAGTACTTTATGTGACATTTAATTCTAAGAAACCATTTACCCCCTTCCATTTAAATTATAGATCCATGATACAGGTCAACATTATGTTCGTATCGATAAAATGAATATTTAAAAAAATTAGTAGTAAATCGAAATAAACAGATACTAACAATAGGTTAGAATGGATTATGCTAAACATTATCTGATAAGTAATAAATATAGATGGGCACAGTCCAATCCAAATAATGACTTGGTACTGCAACAATAAGCAAGCAATAGTTATTTTATTTTATTTTTTTATTAAAATGTCCTTTTAAATGCATTCAGTTTACTATAATACATAATATCGTGTAATATTACTGGAATCATTAATACAAAATAAAATGGATATAAGCGTAATCATTATTTTTTATTAAACGACAAAAAAAAAATCAGAAAAGAAAGCTGATCAAGGATAATTATGACAAGAATATTGGGTCATTCTCAAATGAACTGTTGCTTTCTAGATCTGAAAACCAAAAATTCAAGTTTATGAAAACTAGTTTTGGGTCCTGTAGCGAATCCCTATAATGTATCTATTAGGAGATGGCAGTCAAATCCGCTCAAGTCCATTCTGGATTCGGTATCGCTGTCTGCTATTAGATACGACCATTTTAATGAAGAAATCAGCTGCCTTACTTCTGCAACCATAATTCAAACCCGTTCTCAGTTTCACAAATTTTCAGATAAGCCACTTTGGTATTACACCGACAATATAGTAATAATCTGTGTTTTTTAAAAGGTTATTAACTCGCGAAAATCAACTGCGTTCAGACCATTTTCATTATCAAAAGACTATTTTTAGAAGTGAATAATAATTTTTTAATGCACCAGCTTCAACTTTGCTAATCAACTCATTATTTTGGTATTTTTCCAGACAAGAATTTATTTTATTTGCTTATTTATTCTACTGAAAATATTGCAAACATTAACTGATTTGTATTTTGTAGTCGTATGGCCAAATTCGTGTCTATTTTATTTGTTCAATTGTGTTATACTATCCAAAAAAAAAAATACAAAATAACCTTTAAAATACCTACATAATTTCAAGTTCTAAGACTTTTTATTTTTGGAGATCCAAATAATCGAAAACCCGTAGAGCAAAACCGGACTAGACTTCACTGGAGTCCTATAGCGAACCCGTATCATGTATTTAATAGGAGACGGCGACACCGGACATGACTATGGGTTCGCTTCAGGACTCCAGTGAAGTCAAGTCCGGCTTTGATATAATCGCAACTTTATAGTTATGCGACGTTTGTCATTTTTCATGCAAATTTTTTTGCAAGATGGGACGGAACGCTATCACGTTCCTAGTACTTAGTAATTTTATCTCCACTTTCATATTTTGATCAGTTGGTCATTTATAATTATTCATGGCTGCTAACCGACGTTTTATCCAATTTTTAACAGTAATAAATCAATAAAATCAATCTCTATGTAGAATTAAGAAAATTACTAAAAAATAGCTAGGAAAACACATAAGAGGTTTAAAAAAAAAAGTAAACCTAAACTAGAAGATAAATCGTTTAAATTAAAAATATTCCTTTAATTAGATATGGTATATTAGTTAGTAAATAATAATTGGATAGCTTCCAATATTAATAAAAATCTAACATTATTTTTGCCACTTAAAATAACTGTAATAATGCCTTTTCTAATTGTATATTAAAAACGTTGGTCCATGCCGCTTCCCTGCTTCCTTAAGTACTTGTAAATCTATTTTGGATTTTAACAAGTATGAAGATTTTCGAAAAAATTATGAAATCTGTATAAGTTTAAAAAATCAAGTATCATTAGCTAATTTTGTGTTAAATATTCTAAAATTTCGAATTTAAATGCATTTCATGACTCATTATTTTTACTTAAAATTCACAATTGTATGTAGAGTTTAATGTTAAGAAATCAAATATGAAAGTGGACATAAAATGACTACCTATCTAGGCACTTGATAGCAAAAATATCCGCATGAAAAATGACAAATGCTGCTAAACTATTGTTTTGCAGACATAACAATAGGATTTCGAATATCTGGATCTCGAAAATATAATGTCTTGGAGGTTGAAATTAGGTTATTTTTGGATGTTAATAACCTTTAAAAAAACCACGAGTTATTACCGTCTCGTTGATGCAGTGCAAAAGTGGCGTATCAGAACAATTGTGGAACTGAAAACGTTGGTTTTGTATTATGGCTGCAGAAGTGAGGTAGCTAATTTCTTAATTAAAATGGTCGTATTTTGGATCCTTAATTATTGATGTCACATATTCAGCTAGTTAATTTAAGCATTGTGAAGGGAATAAAAAACCACATGTTAAAATGCAACATAAAATAACATAACTGGGAGTTACTCCTTTTGTAGTCCAACAATATGCATTGTTATTTTATTTAATAATGTTTGTGCAGCTATTGTTTTCTGCAATCTGTTTTTCACTGAAACTAAGTGGAATAAAAATACTGTGTGTTTTTTTCCAAAAGATTGAAATCGTCGTTGGGACATTACCCTCGCCCCTGTAATAAGATTAATAAGAATTAATTCGTCACTACTGAGACAAGTAGGAGTTGAAAACCAATTTTAAAAAAATTTAGGTTTGCAGATGTTCATTATTGATAAAAAAAAAGTGGCAAACAGAAGTGATATCCCCAAAGAAACAATTCCATAGTAAAAATCTCCTACCATCAAAAAAGAGAACAACCATAAAAACGAGTGATATTTAAAAGGCTGCCCTGCGAGGATAGAAGACTGGGGGGAAGGCGATATGACCCATCTAGCTAGACAAAAGTCCAATTAGGCATGGAAGCCCGATGTTTTGAAATGAATATAAAATTGATCTTTATCAACTGCTTCAACTCGATTACGAGTTTATTATGAACTCAGAATATGCAGAGAGAAAAAATACGGTTTTAATAAAGGAATGCAACGGATTGTAAAAAATTTCAAGTGGCAAACTTCTTTTAAGAAATATAATGCAATTTGAAGAAATTGAGAAAAAATTTGAAGAATTTCGAAAAATTTGATTATGAAGAATTTGAGAAATTCGTACCCAACTTTGTTAACCAACTTGAAGAGTAATGGTTGAAAAGTGGTAGTTCAACTAACAGTTTTGCCCGAAGAAAAATAAAATGTTACAGAATGACAAACCAGAAGTGAATATTATTTTTTTTTCTTTCTGTAGGAATGAATATGAAAATTAATTAATAAACACCTATATAATTAGATAAATTAATTTTATGATGTTGGTCAAAAAATCCTCAAGACGTCATTTTCTTCCTCTAATTTGGGATATATTCGGGATATGATCAGTGTAAAATTTCCAGTAAGATAGGATAGTTTCCGAATTTTGTCCAGATATTCCTCATTGTAAAGCGCTTCGGTTTAGTAGCTATGAAAGCTAAAATGGGGTGTGGTGTCTAAATGGAACTGAATGTTATGGTCTTTGGTTATGGTTTATTTAATTTAAAAAGTTAGCTTGCATTTCATTTACATCAGAAATGACTAATGGCCTCTGTCTTAATTACATCAAATATAATTGTATTATAATTACATCGTATTTTTAGTATTACATAAGTAATCCTGGATGTTTAGCCTGTAAGCTTCAATTATTACAATTGAATTATCGAACGGTTTATATAAAACTAATCTCATTTCATTTTTATGGCTATTTATAAGTTGAATATATTTTAGGATATCTTAATTTTTATCTATTACCTGTTTACTATACCATGCATGTTTTTCTGCTATTTGTGTATGACTTACATAATTCTGAATATTTAATAGAGACTTAAGTTTTTCATTGGTTAACAATATTAATATGTCATTAGAACTTATCAGCTCTATCTTTCAATGACAAAAATAATATTAAAGCTTTTGAAATACCATAATTATAACTAATCATTCTAACTGGTATTATACGCGATTGCTTACGTTAAAGGAGAAGAAAATCGTTGAAAATAATATTTCGTGGAATATTTATTTTTTCAAAAGAAGAATGGACCCCTGGAAATTTTAGAACGCAACATAATACGAATTGAAGAGTGAGTATTTCAAGTCTTTGGCCTAGAATCATGAACAGATTTCTAAAAAAAGTAGGCACAGCTGCATATTATATCCTTTATGTAATATATGCTATTTAATAATATAAATTCTAATTACAATGAAGATTAATTTTAACATACTATTATAGTTTTAGATCTTACTTTATATTTTTTATCTTTAATATTGTGTCAAACTTACATTACGAATTCTGTTAATTAGATCTGAAAGAAGATATCACAAGTTTCGTCATTTCAACTCTCTTCCTCGTTTTTTTGCTTTTGATATTACTTCTTCAATTATAGAACATTATAGGCTTGCAAACTAAAGATTAAAAACTCAAAAAGGAACATTGAAAAAAGGTTATAATAAATTTGTAATATTTTAAATAATTTATATGAAAGAATAGTTAATGTATTTAAAAAAAAGATTCCTGTTAATATACTTCAAAAATAAAAATATTAAATTTATATAATTCAAATAGAGTTTGATCATTACTTTTTATAGAAAAGGTCTTTAAATCATTCTAAAAAGCTTATTTTGCCATTTGTGTTGTACCAAGACATGATCACTTTGATTCGTGTTCTGCGAATCCAAAGATGTCCATGTACACTTATGAATATACTTATGTTTAAACGTAAGACTTTTTGAGATACCAAAGTTTATTAGTCGGATTCCATTATTATTTGTGTATTTGTGAAAACTTTCTTCCCCCGACCGTCGGATAATATACTTTTTCCCTTCCTAATTATGCGTTCGCATCCTCTTAAATTATTAGCATGCAGTTTCGCGATAGTTTATCATATACTTACCCTACTTTATCAGTAAAATTCTCATTTAACTTAATCATCACTGGCTTTGGTAGGAGAATATGTGTTTAACGATTTTAAACCAATGCCTCTGAAATATGGCCACCGAAATCCAATGAACAAAAAAGTGTACGTTGCTCAAAGCGAAAAGCAATCTATTGCGGATCAGAAACCCAGTATCTAAACAATAATTACCGTCCCCTGCGTACCACACAGTGTACTTCCCATCCGTTAACGAACGCTACCTTGACAAACCAAAACGAAAATAAGCTTAGGTAGTATATCGTTTATCATCACATGTAGTAGTCATGTAGGTGACAATCCTAGTAAGTCAAGGATAATGGTTTTCATCGCATAGTGGACCAGAATATTCTAGTGTTAGTTCTTCTGAAATCATAGATTATCCTTTAGTTTACTCATAGGTAGTGGGATATTTCTCCAAATTCCGAACCCCCTTTACCGAGCCTTAAAGTCATTTAACTGAACATCTTCAATTTAATATCAATATAAAGGCTCTGTCCGGGTAAGGTAGATAAAAGTGCCCCAGAGGGATAAATTCCTGTCGACTTACACATATGTACACTCTCACAAGAAATTGCTATTACTAAAGTTTCAGATTTCTAGTGCCCATGTGTGTCCCATAATAACACCAAGAATCTTGAAAAGCTGTATTTTTTTTTTCTTATAAACTGTTTGCCAGAAACATTTCTCAATTTTACCAGAAGCCATGGATGGACCTTGGAACTGTCAACAGAATTTTCGGGTCATGTTCAAAGATTTAGAACATTGCATTCTGTTGTTTTTACTCGAACGAAAATTTGGATAAAAACGATTATAACTTTCTTACTAAACTACTATAAGGTTCTTAAGCCGGACGAACCAAAGTCATATCTTTCGTATATTTGCCTTAGCCATATTCACACCCTCAATTTTTTCAGATTTATGAGTTGGCGCTACAGATTGAGATTGTGCATTACTTGAAGTTTAGCACAATTGACTTGCCAGGGCTACGGATGTGTGATAATCGATTTTGATGACATTTTTTTTGGTGATTCTAGATCGAAAGAAATCTAAAATTATTTTATATAAATACAAAAAAAAAAATTATATATTTTTTCTGCCTTTGCTCTGAATGTTTCTCAAGGTTCTTATACAAAGATAGATTCGTTTAATCCAGTAGATGCTTGCAGTGAAGTAGGCAACATATTATTATTTTAGAAAAAATTAAGTAAGATTAGTTTTTAGCATTCTTTGGAATTCTTCAATAAGAATTTTCATAGAAATTTTTGGACTAGATTTTTTTTGGAGGATTTTTCCATCTAAGAGTCCTGCCGATGTCCGCCTTTCTCTTACTCATTAATAACTCCTCTGGATTTTATTTAACCGCTTATCTTAATTTCTATTTTATATTTCTATTTCTATCTTAATTTTAAACCGCTATCTGGATCTTATATAACAGCTGGAAAACTTAATTTCTGATATCTAGCCCATACCAATAATTTTTAGATTTCATGCCTTTATACGGAAGAAAAGATAGTTTAAAATAAAGGAAACTCCTCATACGTTATATTTTATATCTCCGGTTTTAATTTGTTCCAGGAGTTCGGATTTGTGCCAGGGGAGTACCTAAACGATTTCTATGTTTCGTCTGAATAGGAACAATGGTGTTCCAGTTATCGCGTTTTTTGAAATTAAAAAAAAAACAAAACATTGAAGGCCCTAATAGAACAAAAAATATTTTGATTTTCCATCGGTATGAAAATTCGTATATATAAGAGTTTCAAAGGACGCTAAAAACAAGCCCGATTTTCTTTTTTCTAAAATCATTTTTTATTGCCAGCTTTACTGCAAGCGTCTTATGGTTTTTGTAATTTTGTACACATATAAACTCATTTAATACTAACGGCACTATTTTTTTCTTATTTTACACAAATAGATCGATGTACATTAGCCTTGAAATACATGCAGAGCAAACGCAGAAAACAATATAAAAAGTTGTTGGTTTTATATATATATATATATATATATATATATATATATATATATATATATATATATATATATATATATATATATATATGTATATATATATATATACAAGAAATTCTCGGTTCCTAGGGCGCATTAGCAAGAACCCGGGTCCGAGGGTCTAATATTATAATATTATAAGAAGTAGTAACACCAAAAAAAGTTTCATTGAAATCGGTGATCCCACGTTCGTAGCCTGTCCTTAATAGTAAATTGTTTTAGACTTCAAGAAATGAAGAATTTCTTTCAAAAATTTCAATCTGTAGTACCACTTCGAAAAATCTGAAAAAGTTGTGAGTGTCAATATGGCTTAGTCAAAGATACCCTTTGTCTTTGGTTTGCCCGGTTCAAGAAACTTTAGAGTTATAGTCGTTTTTCTAAACAATTTCATACAATGCCGGGGGAAAAAAAATAGAATACAATATTCTAAATGTTAGAACGTAACCCGAATATTATGTAGATAGTTCATGAGGTCCATGACTTATGGTAAAATTGATAAATGTTTCTGACATACAGCATTTAAAAAAAAAAAAAAAAAAAATAAGAAAAATGGTGAAAAAGTGACAGCGTTTCATGATATTTTGACTAATTAGGGGCAAAGAAGGGTACTAGAGATTTGAAACTTGTATAGTAATATGGTAATAGTAATTTCTTGCGAGGGTGTACAGACGTGTGAGGTATTTATTGCTCTGGAGCACTTTTTTCTTCCTTTCTCGGACAAAGGTTTTACTTACATTAAATTCAAAAATGTCCGTTATTGTTGCAAATTAAAATATGTATAAAATTTTTCGACAAATTATAAATTGACTACCTGAAAACTAGACCGAAAAGTAATTAAATCATTTTTCCCGAAATGGAAATTGAAAAAAAAAAAAAAAAATTAACTTCCTAAATTCTATAGGAACGAACATTGTTGTTCAAATTTGTCATTGTGCGTGGACGTTGGTATTCTCCCAGACGCATGTTGGGCCAGGTGCCAATCCTTAAATGCCCAGTTTGTAAATTTATTTGCAATAGATTAAGAGCTTGAAAGCCGTTATTCGCCTAAAGCTTTTTTAAATTATGTAGCCATGGAATCCGACACCAATATTATAAGATATAATCCAACTGCGTTGGAATTTAAGGGCGAAAAGTAATTCATACTTGGAACTTCCCAAGTAAAATGCAACTTGTATGTTGTATTTCTTAGTGTGGTTTTATAATTAGAAATTTTAGTGTCACAGTCGTCGATCAAGTCGTAAAATAATTGAGTTTTTCTAAGTTTCTAAGTAATATTTTTTTACTTGTAATGAAATCTTGGTTGCAAAAATTTTTTTTTGGAAATGGTTTATAATTTGATTATATAAAGATATCAATGCAATCCTAATATTTTTTCACTAAATCGATTTATTGGGTAAGTTGCACTATGTCATAGATTTATCCCCAGATTAATTTTATGAATTTTCAACTGTTTATATATTCGAAAAATTTCCACTTCTTATAAAATCTTGATATTAAAAACTTTGTTTTGAAAATTGCTATTAGGATCACTTGATTATATCTACATAATAAAAAAATTGCGCACGTGAGTAGGTGTCCGTTATCGTAATGAAGACAACTTCATATCCTTGCAAGCAAGTTCAGTATACAAACTTTATGAGGTTAACGGTTATTATTCACTTTTTCTCAAGTGGGCGAGAAAAAATAATGTTTTAAACTTCATTTATTAGGATATTTTGTACTTAAGGGGTTTAGTAACTTTTATAACCTTAAAAAATCGGATTATTACTATCTGTATTGTCATTGTATTTAATTATATCTGGGCAGCTATTGTTGTATGTAACCTTAATATCTTTTTACTACAACGGCTGGTAAGCAGATTGTTGGCAGAAATTATTATTCTCAACCTTTTATATGAATAAAAACTAATCCGTAATACTAAAACCCGTCTAGAGCCGTGGATGTGGATGTGTGTGTGTCCTAAGGAAATACTACTGGTTCTTGACAAACACCGTTAGGTTAGACAAGATGACGTGGTCAGCATTCACGCTCAACCGCCAAGGTCATCCCCCAGCCCAATTATGGATATATATCATGAATAAATAAATTATCTGCCACATCCGAACTCAAACCTTGGCACTGGAGATAATGGTCCAGTGTCTTATCCATTGAGCTACTAACACTCCCAAATTCTTTGTTCTAATATTTTCAAAATTATTAATATTACATTCTGAGATATAATTCAAAGAACTCCGGAGGCGACTAGAAATCAACGGAAATGATTAAAATTTCTAGAGTGGCCAACGGAGAGAAATTGTATTTTGGGGTTGAATTTAAGAAATTATTTTTTGGCCAAATCAGAATATAGCAATTGATAACAAAACAATGAAAACCGCCCATGACTTTTAAATAAAAGTTAAAATTAATCATTAGCGGTTATGCATTTTACTAAAAATTAAATGTTAGTTGATGGCTTATATTTTTTTGAAACAAGAGTTAAACGTTATTTACTGATTATTTTTCAGTTAAAAAATAACTACAATTTTTTTTTAGTTCACAAATAACTTATTTCTGAGCTATATTTATATTGCTCAAAATAAAACTCAAAACGCTATAACTTGCTTAAAAGTAAAATTAACAAGCGGATTGGCAGTGGTTCCATTTTATTCAGCGTGAAAAAAAATTATGAAAAGACGGCCATTAAATCATTTTTTAACTAATTGGTAAAATGGACTACCAACAAATTAAATATAAAACCTTACTTCATGATTCAATTTTATTTTTTCTGCGAATTTGTCCTTTATATCCTTGGTTATTGTTTCAAGATATGTTAAAACAAGTTGTTTACATCTGTTCATGAATGCTGATACAAATTCATAGAGATGATCAGAATCTTTTTGCAGGTTTTGCTCTTGCTAGGGCGACATTCTGAACTATATTACATGTAAATGTTTTTTTTTGACGTCACGTTTGGTTAAATTCACAAGCTCAACTGATAAATTAAGATAATATGGAGATAATGGAGATGAAATGGAGGAGAGCATTTAATTAAGACTGAATAATAAAAGATATAAATAAAAATTTGTATGAATAAAAGTAAACAACAACTTGTAAAATATTTTGGAACAATAACTGAGGATTAAAGATCAAATAGGTAGACAAAATACAATGGTTAACTTTATGGTTATGTATTCGATTTGTCGATAATTTATTTTTCAGTGTATCATTTTAGTAAAAAAGTGGTTAATGATCGTCTTTAAACAGTTATTTTTCACGCTGAATAAAATAGAACTATTCTCAATTCGCTAACTCTAATTTTAAGCAAATTATTGCATTTTAGTTTTTATTTTAAGCAGAAAGAATAGCGCTCAAAAATAAGTGTTATTTAAAATTTTAACTTGTTCACTCAATAATAATTATTATGAGTTGATTTTTAATCTATTGTCAAATAAATCAGAGTTATGTCTTGACGATATTCCAAAAATGTTTTTTAAATTATAAACATAATCTAGTAATGATTTGATTTTTTCTATAGAAAGAATAATTCTCAATTTCTATCCCTTATTGTATGTCCTATGATCGTATCATCTTTCTGATGCTAGAATTGTCAAATAAAAATAGATAAGAAGAAATCTCGAAATAAATATTTTCCTGAAATTAATTGTTATGCGAAAAAATTCTGCGTACTTCTGATTGATTCACCACTATTAGTTTTAAGAAAACTAATTTGATCTCTTGCTTATAAATTATAATTGTAATTTTTGAAAATTATTGTAAAATAAAGGCTCTTTTCCTGATGAACTATCGCTTTCCATTGCGGTGTTCAGTGGCTTTATAAATATTTAACTCGGCGAGGCAATAGTAAACCAGTAGTTTACTAAATCGTTGTATTCATTTGAGGAAATGGAGATTTATCTTATTATGATTATGAACTATAAATAATTTAGTTAGAACATAAACTGCATAAGCTTTTATAATGTAATAAAATAGTATTTTTATGTGCATATTATTTCTTTTCTTTTATAAAAAATATAAGTACTTTCTAATTGAGCAATGGATCAGATATTATATGATTGCTATCTAGTCTTTAGGTCTTAGATTGTTATTTATATCTTTTAAACATTTTTCATTTACCCAACCTAACCGTTGGGTAAATAATTATGCAGCTTGTACAGTTTATGTGACAGATTATAGAAATATAAATTATATATAAAATATTCTACTCTACTAATATCACTGCACTCGCGATTACTTACCAATAAACAAGAAAAATATAAGCAAGCCGAGTTCTCTCATAGAGGCTTTCAAAGTTCGACCGAGGATTTGAAGCCCTTTCGAATGCCTGGACAACTTGAATATTCGAAACACTCTCACTAACCTAATCACTCTGAGTATGGCGAGACTCATAGCTTGGTTCGTACTTTTGTCCTGCGGGGAGACGGGGGCTTTAGGCACGTTCGAGGTGTCTTCCTCTTCTGCCACAACCGTCGCCAGCGTGATGAAGTAGGGAATGATGGCGATGATGTCTATAATGTTCATGACGTCACGGAAGAAGTTCAGTTTGTTCGGACAAGCGAGGAACCGCACTGATAATTCGAACGTGAACCATATTATACAGATTGTCTCTATGAGAAAGAACGGGTCCGTGATATCGGGCACTTCGTCCTCCTCGATCTTCGTGCCGTTGGTGGTCGTGTTGAAGACCTTGTAGTGCTTGAACTCGGGCAGGGTTTCTAGGCAGAAGATCACTATCGAGAGGAGGATAACGAAGACCGAGATGATAGCCACGACCCGGGCCGCTTGCGACGATTCGGGGTACTCGAACAGGAGCCACACTTTCCTTTGGAATTCGTGCGACGGAAGTGGTTTCTCCTCTTCTTTAATGAACCCTTCGTCCTCCCTGCAAAAAAAAAAAAAGAAAAGCAACAATTAGTGAACAGTTTCGATCTGGTAGAGATTCAGATTTAAAGCAATGTTTCCAGAAACAGTCCAATCAATAACGTCACAATTGGTGAACCCAATCAGTATGTGTCATTGTATTCATAACGAAAATGTATAACTTAATAAACAAAAATGTTAATTGTGATACTATCTATTTCGTTGAGGATCGGTCAAGTTGAAATTATATTTAAAAAATAATTAAAATAGCTACAGTTTCGGGATAACCCTTATTGGTGCCATCTTTAGAAGAGCGACTGAAGCAAAGGTAAAAGTAAAACGGTAGAGAAACGTAGCTTAGATGGCCTACGTGGTTTGATCGAAACTTGGCTGTTGTGAATGAAAACCATTATTTAATGCGTCATTTTTATTTCTAGAAATTATAATCTCACTTGACTGATCTTCAATCAAATTATTATCTTTGTTATGCCATCATATTCAGTCATCAACTATCACTTCCACAATTTGAGTTGATAGAAAGAGTGTGGGAAAAGTCATAATTCGAATAACATTCAAAAAAGATCAATATATTTGGAAGAAGAATAGTGAACTGTTTAGGTCTTTGCGGCCAGGACCACACCGGGAGTGACTAGGTAAGTGACTGGTGACAAGACGAGTCACTTGGTGAATTACTCACCGTTCCAAGAGAACGGCCAGATCACTCACAGAAAAAAATTGCTATTACTCATTATAAAATGAAACAAAAACAAAAAAGTGGAATAAATAAACATTAATAAATACAACTGTGACTTGTTAAAAAAAATGAGTATTGAAAGAGATTAAAGCTCATAATTATCGTGAATTATTGGAAGTGAAACAAATATAAAATATAATATTCTACACAATATAAATACCTAATTCTAGCAGTTTGCAGCTCAAGTGTAAACCCAACTCGATTACTAACTCAAGCCGAATCGGTGTCTAACTACTGTGCAGAATTTAATACTCTTGAGCATAAAAGTTAGTACGTCAAAAACAGACTGCGTATTGCTGTTAGCTGATGAGAAAGCAAAGAAATCTGGATTACCGAAAATATTTCGAGTAATAGTTCCAAAAATAGTTCTACTATACTACTACTATACTTCTAGTTCTATTACTATTTTTTAAATGAAACGTAGTTTCAAAACAATAAAGTTTATATATATATATATATATATATATATATATATATATATATATATATATATATATATATATATATTTATATTTTAAAAGTTTTATATTTAATGTAATTTTTGGAGAAAAAAATAAATAAATATTGAGGTCTGGAATTTAAAATCGTTGGGTTTAAGTGAAGAAACCATTTATACACAAATATAAGTCTATAACACAAATATTAGCATCGAGAGCTCATTTAATCTTTGTTTTTTGACTTTTGCCCTCCTAAATTTATGATTTCTCCCACTCTGCATCTGTTCTTTCATCTAATGACAAGGTGATTCATGAACGATGACGCTCTTCTTCCAGAAAAAGATTCTATGGGATACCAAAGAGGAATTCCATAAAAACCCAGTGGAGACGCGAGCAAAGCGACAATGAGAGCTGCTATGAGAGATAAGAGTGTAGCTTTCAAAATGTTTGTTTTATCGATATTATACAAGTCGTTTGGTCTCTATAAAATAGATATTGAGCTATTTTTTCAGAGGAGTGTTGCTTAGGAATGTGCGTTTATTGTTTACATTAGATGGTATATGAATAATAGTTAAATATGAATAAAACAAGGAATCATCCATCCTAAATAATTTGTAACAGAACATTACTATATTTAAATAAAAAAATAAAAATTAAATATTTAATCATAATTATTGTTGTTTTATAATTGTAATAATAATATCAATTTATAAACCCTCGAAGGAAAAAATTTAAAGATAAAATCTGGAAATAATAAACAAAATTAAAACGTTCAATATTTTAAAGAAAATTTCAAGTTTCTTAATGAATCCTTATTTGAAATTAAAAAAGTTAATTAAAACTATTTATTATTTAATTGTTATTCATATATTTTTCAATTCAATCAAATTTTACGTTGAGAAACAAACAGTTTGCAGATTTGTCGAAAGATAGCATTTGCTCCACTTCGAAATCGAACTTATTAGGGTTATTCTCAAGGCAGTAATTTTTCATAGTCTTACTAGACCAAAGTTGGAACTAAAACGTCAAAATCAATATTTTTAGTAAATTTGAACTTCGATCAATTCATTAATGTAAATTCTGTCTAATTCTCTTATTTTATACTTTACAACCTCAAAAATGTTTATAAACACACGACCTTCAGGTGCCCCTAACCAATAGAGTGATGGGATTGGTTTAAATTTTTATCAGGGAATTTTCCACAGATTTTCATCATAAAAGTGGCTTTTCTTTCTTGTACTTGTCTATTACACACGACCTTCACGCTTTTTTGAAAAGCTTCATATTGTTTTAAAGCTGCTGGTATTTAATATTTTATTGTATTTAAATGTGCACAAGAGGCCAGTAAAGATGGTGCTTTAGGTTAGGATTCCGTGACGCTGCAAATATTAAACTACTGATGGTTTCACACGACCGTCACACCATAATAGGGGTGGCGGTGGTAAATGTTGTATGTAATTTATCTTTTACAAGTTTTTTTTTTGTTATTGCTGTAAGTTTTTATTTAGTTTTCTATTTACTACGAACCAAATTTATGTCTCAGGTGACTAAATATGTTTTTGAAAATAATAAATTAACTTTTTCGAATCTTTGTGATGAATTATTATATTTTTTTTAAACAAATAAGTTGCTTAGAAAAATGCGATGTATCTTATCCATGAATTTTTCAAAAGTATAACTTCGAATAAGCGATAATAAACTAGCATATATAGGGTACACCATGTATAGGGGTGGTTTATAAAGTGGTGTTTTGCTTTTGAAATGTTTTTGTCAAGAATTGAATGAGAAATTATGTTTTAAAATCCTTCTATTTATGACTCATAGGTTCAAAGCACAAAATAGTATAGTATTTTTTTGAAGCATTGTAGAACTAATTTAATTGCTGACATTTTTTTCATCTTACCTTTCGGGAAACTATCAGTTAAAGTACTCTAGCGAGGTTAAAACTCGCCATTTTTATAACTTTTACATTTGTCTTTCTATTTCTTATCTATTTTAATTCTATGTAAAGTTTCTTTAACAGATATTGATATTCTCACAACTGTCGCATATTGCTCACAATCGTCAAACTGAACTCACGACTGTCACACAACAAAAAATATTATAAAGAGTGAAGTATGATTAAAAAAAAAAATGAATTGGTTTCGGTTTAATATGATTGTTTTTGTCTACTAATTTCAAGATTAATTAGAGTTCTTTTCGGACACAGAAGTAAGAACAAAACTTTAAAAAATCAACATTCCCATTGAAAAAAAAATGGGGCCACTTGTGAATCAACAAACATAAAGTACATTGGAAAAGTTAACTCTAATATCATAGAAATTGAATCAACCTTAAATCATCAAATAAATAAATATATATATATATATATATATATATATATATATATATATATATATATATATATATATATATATATATATTTAAAACCGAGGCCATAATAATCACCCACTAATATTCATTCCGAAATAAGAATGAAATTTTTACGTATACTGGCGTAGTTGAGGATATGAATGGTGTAATTTTCCATTGACATTCCTGGTTCGGTTGATGACATTAGTCATCTTTTTTTTTTTTGCGCGCTGCACAAGATACCATATTTTTAATAATTAGATTAGGACCAAGTTTACGATTTACTCGTGTTATCTTTTAACTAGACTACCTATTATTCCGGTTCTATTGATTACATATATGAAACATGAATACGAAACATAATTTTTTAATAATGCGTTTAATGTTTTTTTTTTTTTGTATTTCCCCGAAAATATAGACTTTACCAATGTATTGAAGGTTATCTGAGGAGGAGAAGTGCGTTTTAAATCAGCTTTATAAACCCAGGAAAACGGTTTTGGAGATATGTATAAATATATGGAGTTTTCTACCAAAAGTTAATACATCCATTTATACAAAGGAAATGTGGATTTTTTTTTATTGAAAATGTTACAGGAGAAAATTTAAGATTTGAAATTAACAGAATAATTTTCTGGTGTTGAATATTATTTGTAAAAAAATCTTTGTTTCTGATAAGTGGATATATCAACTTTTGATAAAAAAAATCCACATGCGTGTGTGCGTATCGTAATATTTGGTTAATTGCAAAACTTCCTAAGTATTTTTTTGAGAAATAACAAACGCCGCTTTGTTTTGAGGAAGGAAAACGATGAAGCTTTTTCCTTGTGCCGCTATCCAAGTTACAAGTTTTACTAGTGACCCAGTGAAGCGGTAGAGGTTTCTTTCTGAGACACAATCAGTTATTAACAGTTGCCTGGGAAAGAGAAGAGGGAGGAGGCTGTAACCATGGCAACACTCAATGAAGCTCATGCGTGAATGGATGCGCACACGCTTGAAGCAATTCTCCCCGCCCGTCCAGTCTCTCAGTCTCCCGACCAATATATTGATCATCTCTTTACATCCAATGTTTTTCGGAAACATCATTTTCTTCTCAGGTTTAGAAAGATATAAATCTGTTCTGATTCGAACTTTCAACTTGGAAGTTTAGAAGTCTATGAGATTAAGGGTTAAACTCTTGTTCGGAGCCTTTCATTCCTATGTATTCCTGATCATCCTCCGAGGCGTCTGAAAAGAAAATAGCCACGGGATCTACTGACTTAAAAGCAATCATTGAAGTTTTATTAGTGGATGGTTCCTTCACAAGTCATTATCACGCCTTATATTCTTACTTCACATTTACTTGTTGTATGATTCTAATACAGTTTTAAATTTCAATAAATAAAAAAAATTAAAGGATAAATATTTGCTCACGGAATCAATTAGAACATTCATATGATGGAAATTTTAATATTCATTTAGAACGTTTGTGAAATTAGATAAACAGAATATACATTTTCTACAGTTTGTCTCGACATTTTTGATGAATTTATATATTCTAATAAACTGTAGATTATATAGTATGAGGTCGTAGGCGGACCCTGATTTTAGATATAGAACATAATGATAGTCAGAAGAAGGGGAATGGCAAAAAAAAAAAAAATAATAACATAGTATTATTTAAACAAAAGTAGAACATTTTATAATTAACAAAGTATTATTTAAAGAAGATTCGGAAATAGCCAAACATCTTGCTGCAGACTACGTTGAATATAGTGTAGGTACTCCCTATATGGTATATTACAACGGGTATAGGATTCCCTCTTTACCGTTCTTTAAGGATTGAACGTGGTTGATCACGTTAAGTGAAGAAAACCTACTAATACCGGTATTGGACCGGTTTTAATCACACGGAAAAGAATAAAAAACATAATATTTATTTACTTGGTTTTAATTTATTTATTATTAATTTCGCCTTATTTATTTATGCACCCCATTTTCAAGGAAATAATTTGTTCAAACCAGTTAGATAGAATTCATGTTTTGGGCACGGGGCAGGAAATACAGTTACCGCATTACTGAACGGGCTTAGTGACACCTACCTACCTGCGTATCAGGCCAGTTAATTTGGGACCCTCGTTGGAAGTAAGCCTGGAAAGGTGGGAACCTGTTCATTAGAGGTCAGATAATAGTAACTTAAGTCTAGTGGTGAACCAGGGCGGAGGGATGGGATAAACTCCCCAATTATCGGACATTTTTCAGTTTTTGGCCTATAAAATATTAACGGCGCACATCAGCGGAAACTTTTTTCTATTATAAACTCTGCTTGAAATGAGTACCTCAAACGTTGAATTCGGTTTGACAAAAGAATCAAAATTGAGACCCGAAACCAGTTGACCCAGCTGAGACCAGAAAAGGATCTTTTTTGGAGAAGTTCTGGAAAATTGTTCATTTATATTTTGTAGGGTACTGATCTGTACCTCGAATTTTTATCGGAAGTAAAAAAAAGTAAGGAACAATTTTTTTTTTCTTATGAATTATTCGAAAATATTCTGATATTTATTTTATACTAAAGAAGATTGAATTACTTACAATTTTTGCTCTCAAGAATTTTCTGTTCGGACGTTTCGTTTTGAAGCGGTCACGAGTCGAAATTATGAGGTGAAATGTCTAAATTAATCTTTGAGCAATAGCTCTCAGAAGAAAGTTTTGGAGAATTTCTGAAAATTTAATCATTTATGTTTTCTCGAATACTGATTAGGAATTTCAACTCTGGTACTTCGAATTTTTCATAAATATAAACAAAAGCAAAAAAAAAAAGAAATTGTTAAAAAGCGACTAAATTAAAATATTTATTTTATACTAAATTAGAGTAGAATAAATAACCTACAACTTTGATTCTAAGTATTTTTTGTTTGGCTACTCTGCTTTTAAGTGAGCGCAATTTGAAATTGTGAGGGGTAATGTCAAAATTAATTATTTGTGATTTTATATATGTTTTATATTTTATATATTTATATAGGTTGCAAAGTTCAAATTCGTAACGAGTACACTAAAAAACATAAATTTTCAGAACTTCTCCAAACTGTCTACCGAAACCCCTTGCTCAAAGGTTAATTTTGCTATTCCGCCTTCTAATTTTGAATAGCGTTCGCTTCAAAACCGAGCATCCAGACTAAAAAATCTTTACGATCAAATTTATAGATAATGTACTCTTCTTTAATTCAATATAAAATAAATATTAGAATTTACTCCAGTAATGTCTGGTTTTCTGGAATGAGATTAAAACACAAAAAACTATTATCTTGTTTTATACTTCCGGGAAATGTTCGTGGTAAGAAAGTTGAAATACATAGTCAATACTCTACAAAACACAAACGATCAAATTTGTATCACTTTTCTCCAAATCCCCCTTTCTGGTCTTAACTGGGGTTCAGTTGTTTTTCGATTTTGATTCTTTTGTAAAACCTAATTCAACGTTTGAGGTATTTATTTTACCCAGAATTTAATTTTCATTAATTATATTGATTATATTATGAATAAATAATAGTTTTCACTAGGGTTCTCCGTTTAAATGTTATAGGCCAAAAACTGAAAAAAGTTCGAAAATTTGGAGATTTCTATCACCTCCTCTGCCCTGTCTCACCACTTAGAACGGGGAAATCTTAGTTTACTATTATCTGATGTCTAATGAACAGATTAGATTTATTTTATTGAAGCCTAGGCAATAAATCAAATATACTATTGGGTCGTCACGCATGAAATGTCTTCAGAAACAGGAAGTAAATAAAAAATTGACAAATAAATCAAATACATTTTATTCGAAATATTTACCATTTTTTCCAACACACTTTTGCCAAAGACTAACCAAGCTTTCTATTCAAAATTTTAAAATGTTTGGCCATGTTTTGAAACAAAGCCAGTAAACTCTTTTCATATCTGAATCATTTTTAAACAATTTTCCTGGAATAAAGTTGCCCAAGCTCTTAAAAAGTGGTAGTCTACAGGTGATAGGTAGGACTTCATGGCAGAGAAAAATAAATCTCTTGACCTTTCTTTCAGCTGCTGACGTTCGTTCAGCTCTTGCGGGTCCCAGGAATCGAGCCTTTTAGCCTTTCCGAGATCTGACGCAAGCTCTGTGACTGCTTTATTATCTTCCGCAGCTTCCTTATGACCTTCCTTTGTCCTTGCTTGATGTTGGGGGCCGTCCACGCGGCAAATTTTCGAAGGCCGTGTATCCTGCAGAAAATTTTGGAAACCAACGACGAATTGTTCTTTCATTACAACTCCCTTCGCCAAAAACTTGATTGACATTCCTTGCTGCCTGGGTAGGGGAATGACCAACGTTTAAACTTATAAATAAATAATCACTCAGAAATCAAGTGCTTCCATTGTCACCTTTGAAATGAAACTAAAATCTGTATGCCTACTTGGGAAAAAAAACAAATACTGTTCCTAATTACAGGATTTGCAATTGCTTATTATAGATGGTAAATATTTTGCTGGGAATCAGGAGACAATCCTTCAATCCTTCCTCAACATTAAAATTTAAAAAATCGGACATTTCATGCGTGACAACCCAATAGTTACAAACATTTATTGTCCCTTGAAATGAATGATTTCACTGTATTTGTGTTTTTTTATTTTTTTTTATTTTTTTATTTTTTTTTTTTTAATATCTTCATTCAAATCTCTGATTATTATTTTCTTTTATTATTATATTATTTTTTTTTGCAAACAAAAGCAAATTTTGCCTATGCTTTCAATTAACCACTGCTTATGATTGTTTTCCATTTCATCCACAAAGTGGTTTAGAAATTCGAAGAATCCTGTTTTCTGTAAATGAACTATTAATTGCGATAAAATGGATAGACAGTTTTGATATTTGATTTCCAAGATACTGAATATTTTGTCGCACATTCTAAAGGCTTTAATAATATCAAATGCGAGGTTGGACTAAACCTCGAATTTTTATTGATATAAAAGTTTTCGATAAATTCTGTGCATCATCGGAAATTTATATCAAACACTTCGGATTTAATTGTTTCTAGTTTTCGTGGAATATATTCTAAAAATGGGATATATGCTTTATACGAAAACGCTACAGAAGTAAAATGCAAAAAATAATCCACAAAACCATAATCTATTTGTGAGAAGTTTTCAACGGGGTCTTTCGACAAACAACTAAGAGTTGTAAAATTGGAAATTAACCTTAATTAAATTAAGTACACAAAATTATTCATTAAGTAGCTATCTAAATCAAAACCCGAATTGCTTGCATCTAGATCCATCGTAGAAATGTTAATTTTTTCCTCGCAACTTATTTTTATTTATTTATTATTTTATTTTATTTATTTACTTATTTTATTTTTTTATTCCCAGAATCTAATTCATAAAAAATTGATTTCGACCAGAAGGATTACATTGCTACTGTTTGTGCCACCTTCGTGGAATTCCTTATGTACTAGTATTTTTCTTAAAGGTTGGCAAAATCGAAAAGTGCTTGTGTTTTCATATAGTCTTCCACGAAGATATCAATTAACATTTTGAATATATAACGAGGATAAAATCACCGGAAAAAAAAAACAAACAGACAATATAGATTCGAGATGCGAAAAAACAACATTAATCGCATCTTATGTTAGCGCTACCAGTAGGTTATGAGAGTGGGGGTAGTGCCATACTTCTGAAAGCCTCCCTTATCTTATTCTGTACTCTTATTAATCCATTATCACAGTCCATAAGCTTGTGACAATAAAGCCTCTTTAACAATAAAAGATCTTTGTTTATAATTGTTATCTACCAAAATTGGTAGAAAATCTTAATAATAAATTTAAAAACGATAAATTAAGATATTTGTATATCTAGCAGATTATCTCTGAGATAAAGGTTGAAAAAATATGTCCTCATAAGTTTCCAAACGAAATTAATTAATAATTAATATTAAATAGCAAAAACTCAAAAAGAGACACAAATTTATTTTTAGGATATAATTGGAAGATTCCAAACACGAAGCTTTGAGTCTCTAAAATACCGATGAATTACTAACCAACCAACGTTTCGCCAATTCAGGCATTATCGCGCCTTTTTTTTCTGTTCCGATGATGTTTGAATTGATTAAACATTGAATGGTTAGTTGTTTACTGAAATTTTATAGTTTAATTTATGTACCTGCACCTTCTATTGATACTCGGTTGTTAATCCTAACAAGTGGCAAAGACAACAAGATTTTTTTGTTTTTATGAGAAATTCAAATTTTTCAAAGGCGCTGGTAACAAGCAGCTTGAATTTCATAATTTTTTTAAAGATCAAGAGTGGTTAAACTGCTGTGTTGAAAATCTAAAATGAAAGTTCTAATGCTATTGTAGTACCAGATATCCAGAAACAAAGCATGGAAATGGGAAAAAATGATTAATTTTTCATGCTTCAGTACTTTGCCGGTTTTCTGATTTTTAAAAATAATCAATATGTGTGTGTGTTTGTGTTCAGTGACAAGGATTTATCAGCATTTCGAAATTTTATATAAAATCAGAGGTATGGTTTTTGTTTTATTGAACCACCTTCATAAGTTTAATTAAAACCATGTAAAAAAAATGAGTTAAAAATATATAAATTTTATCGGTAACAAAAAAAAAAAAAGATTTAATACTTCAAATTTTTAAACTCGTTGTTCTTATTGTAAAATTTAGGTTGTAACAATTAGAAACTTGTCAAACCAAGGTAGCGAAGTTTTTATATTATATCATGTCATATTAATATTATATAATGTTACATTAATATTATAATATTATTATAATTATAATGACATATTATATTAATCATGCCAGGTGCAAATGATATTTTTATTCTTAACTTCTCATCTGCCACTGAATATTACATCTTTTTTTTATATTAGGCCATACAGAGTAATGTAACCATTTATGGGAACTTTGAATGAAAGACATTTTAATTTGACTGTTACTGGAAACTTCCATGTTATTAGATCGAATTTTACCTAAATTTGTTGGTAGCCAGTTCGCCCAATTCGTAGAACTTAATTTCCTCCGAGAAGACGTCAAGGGGGACGTTGACCGGCCGCCGCAGCCTCCCTCCACTCTGGTAGTAGTAGAGGATTGCGTCGAAGGACGGTCGGTTCCGGTCGAAGAAGTACTCGTTCCGTAGAGGATCGAAGTACCTTATCCTCCTCGACGGGTCTCCCAGGAGGGTGTCGGGGAACTGGTTCAGCGTCCGCAGCTGCGTTTCGAAACGCAACCCCGAAACCTGTAACACACCGTCACATCTATATTAATATTTTATTAAATATAAATCTTATATTAGCCACCTAAAATCAACTTTAAATATAAATACACAAAAAAAAAAAAGTCTTACTTAGTCAGCTCATACTTTCATGTATACTTATAACATATTGTAGAGCGAATTTTATTATAATTTGTTTACATAAGACAGCGATATCGGAAACGATTTAAAATGACCTTTTCAGCTTTTATTTAATAAAGTAAATGTTAACTTTTCAAAATACAACTTGGATCTTAACCCCACATTTGGTTTTAATGTAATTTTTGTTGTTGGTTTGCAGCATATTTCAACGAAGTTCTTTTTTTTGAAACATTTTTTAATTTTTCTAAAAGTATTGATTAATAATACTGCTTGTTCTATCGCTTGCTCCTAATCAACGTTTTTGTTTATAATTCTTACAATATAGGAAAATTTTGATGAATGGGAAATGGATAATAAAAATAAATGAAATATATTTGAAAAATAAAACAAGAAGGATTCTATGATTAGAATACTCTAGACAAATAATCATAAATGGTTGTTGTAGATTCATTGATTGTTTTGAAAATACATATCTTGGAACAGAAAGGAGAAGTCCAATTTTTTGTTTATTCCTCTACCCAATCCTACTGATATATTCACAGGTATTGGAGTTCGTTGCCAAAGGCCGCAACAGTTGCGATCACGACTATTCTTATGAAATCTTACCTATCAAAACATAAATTTTCCTTATCTCTTGAAATTCAAGAAACGGTTCTGTGGCCTTTTATGCTTTGGACTAAAAAGGAGGCCTGCGGAATTCAAAAAATATTTACCCCATGCTTTGCTTTTTTGTTTCCCGTGCTCGTAAAAACAGAGATCCATTTATGATATTACATTACATTTTCCTGGAACTGTCTGTTACGAATTCCCGTTATCGATTTGAGAAAATTTGCAGCATATGATTTATGGCGATTTTTTTACCCACAAAAACCATAGTTAAGAATTTTAGGTAAGATTTCATTTATTTATTTTCCTTACAGCAAATGTTTACAGCAATTAAAACAAGACAACAAGAAAAAATCACTACCAAAGTGGGTTGGTAGCCTATTTTCCTAGTCCTATTTTTTTCATCTGGTGTTGGGAGAGTAAACTTTTTTTACAGTTAATTTCTGTTCTTATTTCTGTTTATTTCCTCGTTCATTTTATAAATAATTTTATAGTATATATTAATTGTTTCCAGGTACAATTTATTGCGTTAAATTTTCTCTTTTATAATTGATAGTATTAATTGTTAATTTTTAGTCGTTACATATATTCCTTGTAACATAGAAAAATATAATGTACGTAACATTTTGTTCATATCAAATAAAGTGATTTCATTTTCGAGCCGCATTACTGTTTTCTTTGTTCTCTAAACCCTACCTCAGCGAAAAATGTGACCATAATAGTAAAAGGTTACTTGTCAGGTAAGGGCTAATAATTATCCCTTAGCCGGCAAGTATTGATCAATTATTCGATTACTGATTTATTGGATTGAAATGGATTCCATAGCTGAAAGGAACGTTTCTGCAAAAAACTACTTTTAAAAAACAAAATTTTTGTTTGTTTATTTATCTTTCATCAATATATTCGCACCTGTCTAACGAAATAGTGACAATAAGCAAATGCTATGGATATAGAAGATATACGTGGCTTGTAGTTATGAGGAATGTTAGTACCCAGAAGCACTTCTTCCCGGTCTTGAATAAGCACTTTAATTCAGAAAAGGTGATCTCTCATCCAGCTCCTTTTTAGCCTTCTCCTTATGGTCATGTCCTAAAATTTTAGATTGAAAAGATTGCAGTTTTTGAAAAGATGATTGAGTCTTTTTTGCTGAACAGTATATCTGTAGGGCGTAAGTCCATATAAACCTAAAATTGATATTTGTATTGAATTTCTACCTGAATTTTAGTTTTTACGATTTGGAAGAAAGTGTACAGTAATTTCAATCGTTTGTTCAGAGACTTTCTTTTCATTTTGACGTGTGGGTCCCAGATCATCCTTAGGTCGAATATTAGTCCAAGAAAACGTACTGTGTCCTTCTAAGAAATTTGGTGGTCGCTGAGTTTAACACAATTTTAAATTATAAAAATAAAATTTTCCCTAAATTACTTAACTTCAAAAGTTAAATTCAAAGACAGTTCCACTCTATTGAGTTGAAATAATTTTAGAGCTATCGAAAAACAATAGGTTTTAGAACTTTTTTTTGTTGATAGCAATAGTTGTGTCCTCGGCCATAGATTCAGCCATGAAGGCCGCGGCCGCAACAAATATTTGAAAAAATTATTTCAATTACTTTTTAGAAAGTAATTGGAATACAAAATGCAATTTTTTAATTTAAAAAAATAAATTAAAAATTTTCTGGTGGCCATAGGGCATAGATACATAAAAGAGGGTCGTGCACTGAAGGAGCTTACCATGCTATATCAAAGGGAAATTCTTAAAATTTGAGAGTTATTGCTACACTTCTCAAGCCTTGGAGGAACTAGTGAGTGAAATGGTAGAGGTGTGTCAATTTAGTATGACAGATGCAGCGTCAGAGACTAGAGTCGCTTCGTGGTCTTCCTAATCTTAGGTTGTTTGTCACGGTATGTTCATCAACTTGCGAATCCTTTCTAATCCTATGTAAATATATATATATATTCCATAAAAGCTGTTCTTTTCCGAAGTTCATTCCTAACTCACATTCTCAATACATTTCAGAACAGGCTTTCATCCAGTTTTGTACTTTTCCTCAACGGTATTACCTATCTATCATTCCTTAAACAGTAATTGAAACTGGCGGTTTCACCTTCATCAAGCCGTGATTATTGAAGAATCTCGGTCTGACACTTAAAAACGGCATAGAACTCATGAAGTCGTATTAAAAATATTACAACAAAAGTCTCTCGGGGTACTTGATATTATTTTCTGACGACAATTCATATACTATTGGCATCTCAGCACTATGCTTAAGTTAGTAAAAAGGGGCCAGAGCAGTTCTGTACGGACTATAAATCGATGATCTTAATACATTCTCTCTATTTTTACCTATTTTATTTCAGGACTTGAAATCGAAAGTTTTTTTTTAATTATGGAATTTCACTCAATTAATAAAAATTAGTTATTTACTCTCTATTTGCTATGTTATTTATAAATAGAAATAATGGAATATTAAATTTCTCAAAAATAAACACACAAATCCTATGGATCTCTTAC
Source organism: Rhaphigaster nebulosa (assembly GCA_948150685.1). Lineage (NCBI taxonomy): Eukaryota > Metazoa > Arthropoda > Insecta > Hemiptera > Pentatomidae > Rhaphigaster > Rhaphigaster nebulosa. The sequence goes on from OX411308.1 coordinate 32,221,272, forward strand.
GTATCTAGAAAGAGCTTTTTCAGTGATTTAAGCTCTCGGTTGATACAAGAGCACATGGAAAAGATACAGATTTTGAAGCTAAACTCTTCCAGCTCCAACTAAAATGGATGAACATTAATCTGCTTTATTACTGGATTGATGCTTATAACAGAAGCATTTTTTTTTCTTCATAACGACTATCCCTAATAAGGTTTATATTTTTCTGAAGTGAAAAAGGAAAGTTGAAGAAATAAATAGGTCTAGTCCGATTGGTCTAATTGTTTCAGTGTGATGAGGCAACAGATGTAATTTCAGATTTTAACATTAGTAAGATAAAATTTAAAGATGATTTGAGAGCTTAGAAATTATCATTAGCAGTTTTCTCAGAAATAATGATCAAGAAATGTTTTTTTCAGCTGTTGATCACTTGATAAAAGTCATAAAATGAATTTAAAATGACTAAATATGACGAATTTCGATCGGATTAAATTTAAATTTTATTTTTCTTTATCGATTTCGTACCCTGCTCCATTTCCTAACTTTCCTACGTTAGTTTTGCTTTGATGGAGGATGAGTTGTCCTACGTTTCATATCTTCCAAGGATTCCTCATGTGCTTCGGACATCGCGTCTTATGTATTCAATTAATTGGATTAATGAATCTATGCCAAGTTTCTTTACTATTTACTTATACTTTATTTTTTATTTATATTATTTTACTATATATTATAGTTATATATATATATATATATATATATATATATATATTCATAGTCACTTTTCTCTCCTCCCCCCTCTCTCTCTCTCTCTCTCTCTCTATATATATATATATATATATATATAGAGAATATATATATATATATATATATATATATATATATATATATATATATATATATATATATATATATATATATATAGAGAGAGAGAGAGAGAGAGAGAGAGAGAGTTAGAGGGGGGGGGGAGAGAAAAGTGACTATGAATCATTTCAATGATTCTTAGTCACTTTTCTTAGAAAATAATATTAATAGTTAATAATATGTCAGTCAGTTCCTTGTACAAATGAAATCTGTTTCAGTCCAGTATATTTCATGAATACCAACCCGGTACCTATATTGCATATATGTGAAAGGGTTCAGAGGAGGTAAGTATGTAAGAAACGTTTGTTTGTGGTATCGGCATTGAACTTTCGGTTTCTCCATTTTTAATATTAATATCATTAATTTTATTATTAAAAATAAAGATAAATAAAGATAAAGGGCGCGCATTTGTTCTTGAATCTTAAAAGTTGTAATTTACGAAACTATTATCTTTCCTATTGTTCTGTACGTGTGTGAAACGTGGCCGCTAACCTTGAAGGAAGAACAACGCCATAAGATTTTCGAGAATAAGGTATTGCGTAAAATATTTGGTACGAAAAAGGGTGAGCCCACAGTAGTATTTAGGAGGTTATACCTATTGTCACTCAAGTAAAAAATATCTATGTTTTTGACATCCTTTTTGTGAGTTTTTCGCTATCTTAAAAAACTGCAAAGAAGAAACTTTTTTTTTTCCAAAATAATTCGCTTTCAGTGCATTTAAGGTAAAAATTTATCATTAACTTTTGTATAGAACGATAAATTTCCTGAAAATTTCGGATATAATATTTTTGAAGACATTGAGAGATGGTGATGTTGCATCTGCGAAGATGCTCAAAACATTCAAAAAGTTGGGTATCCCAGTAGTTTCTCCTTAAATATGATTTATTTCAAGCACACATAAATCTAAAAATGCCCAAGATACTAAAAGCCTTTGTCTCTCGATTTTAGGATGGAGCGAGTTAAAAAATGCAGGCCAAAAAAGTCGGCATTTTAGGCCTTTTTTTCGGCATTTTTTTTACCAATAATATCTAAAGGATCCATTCTACCGAAAAAGTTGATACATTAAATTCGAAATTTATGCACTTTAATTTAATAAACCATAACTTTTTCGATAGAATGCATGCTTAAGAAATTATTGGTGAAAAAAAAAAAGAAAGGCCTAAAATGGAGACTATTTTTTGGGCCCCATTTTGAAACCCGCTCCCTACTAATGTCGGAAAAGTTTTTTGTCTTGACCGAATTAAAAAATTGTTTGTTCATTGGGCGCAGAATTTGATTTTCTATATTTTTGTGTTACGAGTTTATGTTTTTAAGAACTCATTTCCAATATGCAGACTCATATATAGTACTTTACTCTCGCTCTGTTTTTAATTTCAATACTATAAGGATTAAAAAAATTGCTATCAAAGTTTTCTTCAGGTAATGTCAATTTTTTTGCACGAGTTCTTAATCTATAAGGCGTTGTTTTTTCTTCAAAGTTTTACAACTGTACTGAACAATGTTGAGACTGAAAAATAACAAGTACTTCCCGCCTTTAATCTCATCTTTATTTTCTCTTAAATTTCGTTTTTTCTAATCATCATAGACACCAAAAACTTAAATTTCTCAACCTGTTCAAATGTATTCCCTTCTATATCTACTTTACCAAAATCAATTCCGTTTCTCCTGCTACCCAAATATTCTGTCTTATACGTATTTATTTCTAGCCCTAGTTTTTTACCGGCTTTATGAACCTTGCATTTCATTTTATAGTTTTTACGTCCCATGTCCCTATACCTAAATCTCTAATTTTCAATTTGCGCCATGAATCCTCTGAAGCAGTGCCCACCCGGAGAACCGAACGGAGGGCTAGATTACCCTCCGAATAATTAGCGTTTTGCTTCAGAGAGATCCGTGACTATTGCTGGTATTTTGTGAAATAAATATATTCGAGTAGGGTGTTCTAACTTCACACCCTCCAGCAAGCAGCCTAGAGATATAAATTTTGTAGCACGATATTTTGTAAATAATTTTTTTTCCTATCGTTTGATGAGTTAATTTTTCAGGCTCATAACTTATTTATTGCGGCCATTATAAATTTTCTTCGCAGCTGAAAACGAGTTCTCGAAAAATTTGTCTACCTCAAGAAATTTTACAGATATCAGAACAAACCAAAAACTAAAATTGTCATAATGATGTGCTCAAACATTTTCATTTCCTTTCACACACATCACATAAGTAGTGAGGAAAGTCCCTAAAAAAATTCACTTTAAATCGAAAATTATCGTAAAACTAGACCTTTAGCGCTTTAATTAAACTCACTTTTTTTTTTTTTCTCTTGCATAGTTTTATCATTATACTTCTGGCTGTAGAAATTGTAATCTTGAAAAGTATTGCGATCGTGAAAAAATTTCGAATCTGAGTATTTAAGGGAAATACACGTTTTAAGACCCCTGAGTCCAAATATCCAAGTTTCGCAAAATGGTCTGTGGGTAAGCAAGCGGTAACTCTAGCTCAAAAACTGAAAGTATCACGAAACTGAAATTACGTATTTAAGATATTTAAGGTAGATTAGATATGCCTGGGATATGTTTGGGACAGCAACTTTTTCGCCAAAATTGACTTACCGAAAGTGCCACTTTATATTATTGACTTAATACATTTTTCTCGAATAAGACTAACGATCTCGATTAAACTCGTTATACCAATGTACAAATAAATGACCATTAATATCAGTTTGGCCTTGTCCTCATTAATTAGTTGGACAGGGCTTAATTGCCGAATTTTTAAAGTGGCTTCTTCTAAAGTATGTTCAATTTTGTTTATTTGAAATAACTAACCGCCTCTCATTGATAGTCATAATACTTGGATAAATATCAACTATAGAAGAATTTGATAATTATCTAAAGGAGAAATATTTTTCTAGGCTGAAAACAAATTTCCGGAAATAAGAGTAGTATAATATACCGATGGAAAACTAAGGATTTTAGAAAAATTAATATTTAACAAATAAAGACGTAGAAGTTAAAGGAGGCTGACTAAAAACGCATGGACGTTAGTGATTGTTGTTGTTAATAATTTCTAATATATTATTAACTTATATTTATTTTATATTATTTAATTGGAACAAAGTGGTAACATTTAAAATTTCACTAGCCCTACTCGAGCAGAAATTAATTTCTACTCAAAATACAAACGGCTCAAGGCTCAGATGAGTCTATATTCTCATCTTAGACCTAAGCCGTTTGTACAAAAAAATCTGATGCGGTCCGCCCATCACATAATTTTCACTTACCTACTCTTCTTTAGGTAGACATTAATTTCTGCTCAAGTAGGGCTAGTGAAGTTTCCATGGAAAAATTTAGTTTCAATTAAATAAAAATCTTTCGAGGAGTGGAGCTAATGCGAATGGTAAGGGATAGGTGTGCGTCACTTTAAAACGAACCTAAGTTCTAACAGATTCATGTACGACTAGAAATCTTTTGACAGAATGGACAAACGCACTGAAACTGAATGTATACTTATGCTCCTCTTTGTGGAGTTCAGGCAACCGGAGGCCAGGCAAATGTGCTCGAGAGTCAGAAACTCCAAGTAACATGCTCCTTGTCACCCACCGGCGCAATAACATTAAAAAGCAAGTAGCCGAACTGATTGAAAAGAAAAATTATAAATGTTTTCTGGAAGAGTTTTGCCTAGATTCCGAAGGTTCGACAAGATTAGTGGATATTCTGGCGTTTAGAACGAAAGATGAAAGAGCACTAATATTAGATCCCACAATAAGGTTCGAAGCGAACGATCACAACCAAGACATAAAAATACAAGCAGAAGTGTATTCCCTATCTAAAAGAGAAGTACAGAGATGAATTCGTCGAAAGACAATTTTCAGAGAAAGCGCTTTGGTTCGAAACTAGGGGTACCATCCCGCTTGCAACAGGTATTTTTAGAAAAGGTCTGTGGTACTGAAGAGAATCAGTTCCAAACAATGACAGAAACCATTATTCTGTACTCATTGGGAATTAGACAGCAACATTTGCAGTAGGCCTTGGCTTTGTTTTGTCAGGTTGTGGCCCATTTTCTTTTCTGTCAATTTCCTTTGTACTGTTTTTCCCATAGATCTCTCTTCCTTTACTTCGGTTTTGATCTCCCTTGTCTACCCGATTGATCCGGTATGCTGTGTGGTTTGGCAACTCAACACAGTTGAGCAGCACTCGAAATTTTTTTTTGGTACTGGATAAAGTAAGAAAAAAGTAAGAAATTATTAACGACAATCACCTTTATTTTTCGTCACTCTCCATTTACCTTCTACGTTTTCACATTATAACAGTAAAGAGTAATAATGTAGATGTATAATATACTATTGAAAAGCTAAATATTTATGAAAAATTAATATTTAACATATACAGTCGCAGAAAGGTAATTAAGAGTGATGAAAAGCGCATAATCTTATGAGATTGTTGTTGGTAAATTTCTACTTTTATACCATTTAATGGAAATTAATTTTTTTCGAGGAAACTAAATGGAAACTTAAAATTTTTTTCAATCATGTTGTTAAGTAAAAGTAAATAAAATACATCAGGAATAAAATACATTTTTGTCACTTCTGAAGAAATTAAAAAAACTACTATTGAGTTTACAAACACATCATATTTAAGAAACAGGGATTATATTGCTTGTATATACGAAGATCGGTTGTGGCTCGGAAAATTTAAATGTTTTATTTTTATTTTTGGCTTAACGTTCTTACCAATTAAGGCAGATAGGATGGGTTATACTACTGGCTACGTACCAAAATATTTTAGCCAAAGTGGGAAAGGTCGATATTAATTCTGTGTGTCCGCTACAAAATAAATATCAATCCACCCATGTCGGATTCGAATTAGACTCGAAGTTGCTAAGGTGAGGCAAAATTGATTTAAATGATGGCATGCTTGCTCATTTTTCGATCCACATGCCCATAAATAAACTGCCTTCCAGGTACCATAAAATGCGGTGGGTTCCAGTAAGAAAGGTTGTATGAAAAATTAACTCAATGAAATTGAGACTGGGCATCCATCTCTAGTTAGCCGTTGATAAGTTGCTCCAACACTACCTGTTTCCAATATGAGTTATTCTCATATAATTTAAAACTTTGTGTCCAATAAAATTTTCTGGCAAATGTGGCACAATATTGTAAAACTTTAAGTGCCAGCTTTTTTTTTTTTAAGCATATCTGTTTGCTTCATACTATAAATCACGTTGGAAGTATTTCTGTTAGAAGAAATTTAAGGCAGTATACTGATCCAAGATACAAAATTACTTGTTCAAAGTGTTATCTCTCTTAATAGCATTACCCTATTTAAAAAATAATATTATTACAGTGTTACTACATAATAAAATAATATTTTTTTAATTTGTTTAAAAAAAAAGAACCCAAAGAGGGCGCTTATGGGCCTCAAAACACCTAACCCAAGGTTTGGCCATCATTGCATTTTCTTCTGCTTTATGTGCATTTTCCTGATACTAGATAGTATCTAGAAGGTAGTTTGAGGCTGCATATCATTTCAAAAAAGGTTTTTCACGAGTCAGGAGAGAATCCAAGTGTTTTCTGTATTTGAGTGGAAGAAGGGAATAAAAACAAAAGTAATAAAACGTGTTGTGTAGATTTTTTGTCGTCATTACACTCCCTTCTTCCAGATACATTACTTTTATTATTAAAGAATTTGAATTAATTTCATCTAATAAATAAATAATGCCAAACAACTAAGTAACAATATTGCATGCAAACATAATATCAATTCATGGGAGACAAGAAAAAGGTAATGTAGCGTTATTACATTCCCTGTCAATACACTCCCGTAATGATACAATCAGTAATTAACATTTTCAGACTATTCAATTTTTCAGTAAAAATTAAAAAAAAAATTCTAAAAAAAATAAAATAAAAGCTTCTTTACGCTTTATCCAAATTTGACTAGACATTCGGAGCGAAAAATTACATTTTCCAAAAATTGTTGGATGATTCTGGAACTCTTTTCCAAAACAATATTGTTTTTCTATTTATCCAGGAACAAACGGTATTACCCTAGGTACTCTCCCATCATAGCCTGCTTCTTTTGGAATTCTTCTCACATTCGGTTAAAATCTTGGTTTTCCGTCAGCGGCGTACCTAGGGATAGAGAGACGGCGGAAAGGCAAGACACAATTACTAAGGGGGCCCCCGACAGCAGCTTTTTTTTTAATAATAATTTTATTTCAAAGAAATTACGGCCTGATTATGACAATTAAAGACTAGCTATCATTAGAAAAAGTAAAAAATAGCTGTTTCTTTTTTTGGTGTTAGGAGAAGGGAATAAAGAGCTCATAAATATATCTGCTGCAGGCCCCTAAATGTAGGTATTCCTGTTAATCCGAGGCGATCTGAGGTGCACTCATCGAGGTGTTTTGTTTTTTTCATAACTATCAAACACCTTTCTCGTTCATTCCATATTCTTGGACGGCCGGTAAAACCTTTCAAATCCATCCGATCTTCGTACAGGTTCCTTCGAATTATATTTCGCTGCTTTTACTTCGACCTACCATAACCACGATTTTGCTGACACTCGAGCCTATTCCATAATTAAAAATGATTATTTGTAAAACTACTAAAATATTATACCCATTTTGACATTAAGAAATTCAAATAATTTCTGAAAACACCCAGAGGCGTGGAGAGAAACCAAGGCCGCATGGACAAATTTTCTCGGGCCCCAACGACAAATTTTCCCTGACCCCCATAAAAAGTAATTTCACTACTGCAGCCCAACCTCGTCCTTGTTAATGTATGCAACAAAAATATGTAAAGATATTACATAAATATAAATCTATATATACATATATGTACTATATATATATACTATATACTACATAGTATATAGTATATCTATATATACTATATACTATATACTATATATACATATGTGAATATATATATATATATATATATATATATATATATATATATATATATATATATATATATATATATATATAATGTTATGTGAAAAGATAAAAAACAAAGCATGAGCGGCCGGAATGGGGGGTCCCATTCGGTGTCCGGGCCCCGGGACTACAGCCCTTTTCGTCGCATTTGAAATCACTAAATTGAACGGTACAAAAGCGCCTTATTCGTTTGTTACTAGCGTTTGATGGAGAAAGGATTAGAGATAGTGTATAGCGTCACTGATGCTTTCTAAACAAATTGAAATCAGTTAAATGCACAATAAAATAGTTTATAATGATTATCTTCATAGGAAAAACAGTAGCCAAGATATTTGTAAAAATAAAGTTTAAAAATGGTGATTTCTTTGTTGTTGTTTTTTAAATAAATAGGTTTAAAAAAAACTGGAGAAATATATGACGTACTGATGTCCATTGCTGCTCAAATTGGAGCTAATTAAATAAGGAATGAAGTAGTTTATATCATAATCTTCGTAGGAAGAGCAGTTTCCACGAGCATTGCCAAAATAAACGGCAAACATTAAAAAATGGTGATTTATAGTTTTATGGAAAAAAAATATTGTTATTTGAAAAACTTTATCTCGGAAATTAGTAACCACAAAGTGCTCTAATTTAGGCTCAAATTTTACAAAATTAATTTACTTTAAAAAAGGTATTCACAATGTTTTTCTTGAATAAAGTGAACTTCTGGCTATTTAAATAGTTTAATATCTATTTTAAAGAACAATGACTATGCCTTTTGTATAGTGTTGGTAAAAAGTGAATTATTTTTTGTTTGAAAAAATAAAATAAATAAAAATATTAAAAACCATCCAAAAGCGGAAACTTTAAAAGGGTAAACTTTTTATTTTTTGATGTAAGAAACTAAATATATATAGATACATATATATATATATATATATGTATATATATATATATATATATATATATATATATATATTTATCTTGTCTTTGGAACTTCCAAAACGAATGACTGCCGGCTCCTATATTATTTAAGATCCTAATTTAAAATATAAGGCTTGGGTTTAATGGTTTTCATTTGTATGGTATGGCTATGGCAGAAATGCTGTGGCGGTGTTTTGATCTTATTTTAAACGGGGTTGCCTGGTTTTAGTAGTTTAATAATAAGGCTGGGAAATGTCTGCATAAAATGAAGCATGAAAATGCAAAAGGGTCTAAGTGTCTTTGCCAAAAATTTTCAGAATTGAGTTTTCAACTTGAATAAAATTATTTAAATATGACTAAAATAAAAAAAAAAATCTGATCACCTATGGTTGTATGAGTAATAAAATAATATAATAATATTTACTCGGCACTTAGGTCTGTAATCTGCAAAAAAAATAAAAAATAAAATAATTGTTATTTCAATTTTGCTAAAGGCACTTAGACGACTCTTGCATTTCCACGCTTCAAATGATAACCATCGATGTGAAAAGGAATAATTTTTATAAGAACTGAATCTGCTTTCAAATTTGTTAATATGGATATTAATGGATGTTATTAATATGAAAATTTCAGTAATAAATATAGTTATATGATATAGAATTTTAATAAAAAATAATAAAAATCAATTTTTCTCGATGTTTGAATTGAAGTATTTATTAGAGAACGCCTTTCATTATTTAATGCTAATTGCATTCATATTTACATTTTAAGATCTAAAATTTTATGAAGACTGTTGTTATTTGAATCCTTTAAAATTGCCTAACTATAGCTTGGTTAAAGTTTTCAAATTTCTTTATTTAATTTTACTGATTCACAAACTCCAAAAGACGCTCATCGTGGTCATCTTTAAAACTTTTCTTCGATATGATGAAAATACCTGAAAACCGTCGCAACCTCAGTCTGACTGCTTCAGTCTGTTGAGCGGTCGAGAGGCATTAGCAGTAGGCATATACCCTGAAAAGTGGTTAATCATCTTAGATAAATGTTTATTTATTAAACTTTAAACAACTGTTAACTGAAATGGATAAGCGTGGTGCCGTTTTCAAGATTCTTCTGGGAACCTTCTTTCCCTACAAATGTTATCAATTTATTTGTACAATTTTTTAACATACTCTACAATAATTTAAATCGATTACATAACTTTAGTTCAGTTCAAAAGTTCATATCCAAGGTTGCCCATAAAAACTTACATAAATGGCATGTTTTAAGTTTATGAGCGTATAATTCAAGTTCTTAAATAAATATTGTTTTTTAAGTTAATCGATTTATTATTCTAAACATACAATAATATTTAAAAAACTACCCGTCCATCTTAGTCCACCGTTTTGGCCTCATCAAATGAATCATCGAACAATTCAGCCGTGGCCGAGAAAATTTACCTTTCTCTTAATTAACCCGTTACGTTTCTACTATACCTTAAAATACGCTTATTTTAATAGATCTGAATAGCCGAATCTAATAAATTCAAAATTGTTTTTATAATGAATTGTTCTTTATATTTTATACATTTACTACAGTATCCTTGTAGAGAGTGGCAATTACAAAATTATGTCTGAACTATACTAGAAATAGTTGCTGAACATATCGTCGTTGTCGCGAAAAAAATATTCTATGTGCTATAAAAAAAAATGTTGAAAATATTAGTAATACACAAGTTTTATAATAATTATGTCATTTTTTTTGATTATCTGAGAAGTAAATAGATTTTAGTCCATTCTCAATGAGTCTTATTTCAAATTAATTTAGACACTAAAAACTATTTTATAAATGCCAAAATATAAAATCAGCGAAATATGATATTTTCTTTTGACAACGATATTGTATTTTTAAAACCTCTGTATTTTGTGATCTGTCGGAGGAAACAAAACATAGAAGTACTCAACCTGTAGCAAATGAACTGTAGTTTAACAGTTTTCCTATGAAATTTTACAGGAGGTGTGGCCATTTAGAAAATTAGTGTAAAGCTCAGATTTTTCTATTTTTTGCAAAATTGATCAGAAATTTGAGAGCCGCATCGCGAAAAGTTTAGAATGTAGAAAAAAATTTGATCCTAAAATATAGAAAATTTAGTCTACTTTTAGAATGGAGAGGACTACATATTTTGACAGATAATAAGCTAAAACTAAAAATAACACGAAAGTTTTGAGGTTTTTTCAAGATGACGGATACCGCGGCAAAAATTGGGAAATTGTCAAAAATCACTTTCAGAATTGTCCCAGACATATTAAACACGTTCAGCCCCATCAGATTTTTGATATTTTTTTCTGTGGGACCATTCGTTTTTTTATTCATATATTTTTTAATTACTACTTTTATATAACCTATAAATTAATTTTTAAAATTTTAATTTTTTTCTTTGAAGTCGCTGTGACCGCGTTCGTCCGCTGGAAACGGACTTTTTTCAATTCTTATAAATGTAACTTAAACTAACTGGAAACACACATTAATTGCTTTTGAATCTTATTTTTTTTACATGTAGAATTCAGTTGAACATAAAATGATGGTGGGCAGTCTGTCGCGTCAGGTAAAATATGGTATTCCCTTTCCTAGAATAATTATTACATGTCTCATAATGTAACGAGATAATATATGCGATGTCTGTCCACAAACTCCTCACTACCGCTGGGAGTGTTTGGCCGAAAAACATCGTAAATAAATAATGTTGAAATTTTAATATATAATATGTGTGTGTTTGAACTAATTTTTTTATCCTGCAAACCCCATATTTTTTCAATTATAAAAAATTATCGTAATAGGAACAAGGTTTTAAAATGTTTATTAATAAATAAAATAACTTATAAATAATATACATTTTTGTTCCAATGTCGAAATGATACTAGATTTGTAACATTGCAAAACAATAAAAGTAAAAGTTTATAAAATAAATATCCCAGTAAAAGAAGGCTTGCATAGATAGAAATTAACATGTACTATTGTATAAAAAAAAAAAATTGTAAAGGAATCGAAAAAAGTAAATAAAAATCCACGAATCAGGAGCAACGTGTTATTCATCTGGACCAATACGGTCTGTTCCAAAAGAAATAGCAACAGAAACGCGGTCCCTTGGGCAAGCGAGAAGGTAAAAGTAGATAAGACCCCGCGCAAGTTAGTTTGCGGTCCTATTAGGTCTGAACGTGCTAAAAATTATCTCTAACAGAATTTTGCATCTCATTTTAATAATTTGACGGGACTAATGAGCAATCTATCTGTATCCAAATTAATTCGATATCAGACTTGATAATCTCACATGAATTTGAAGTAAGAACAGCAATATTAGGAAGAAAATTTCTTAATTAAGCATGCCAAATATTCTCTGTAGCACCTTCTTATGGTGTGGAAATGTCGACGCCGGATCATATCCTGCTTGGGCTGGTCGAAATTTATTTCGTGGCGGACCCATGGAACGTATCCTTGACCTTCCCACTCAGGCTGTGATAGGTTGGTTACCTATAGGATCGCACGTCCTTTCTGCCCTAGTTGGAGTGCATAAGGGTAAACCCAAAACAGACAATGTAGAAATGACGAAGAGTGTTTATTTTGGTGAATTAATAGATTATTATTTTATAATCCCATTTAAAATAATCCATTATCTTTATAGGTTTGTCTAAGGGTTCGGTGTACTATCTTTTCTTACGCATTCTTTTTCGTAAATATGTATAATCTTATCGGGACGACGATGACTCCCTAGAGACAGAGCAGGAGAGAAGACGGCCCGGGATCGAAGGACCGCATTGCGCTTCCTCTCGACTAATGAGGCCGCTCTAGTATATATTAATCACAGTTTACAGACTCTTAAGATTTAATAGGTCTTCTCAGGCTATCCATTGGGTCCACCCTCCACAATTATATCACCAATTCACGTTATTCCTCGGATTTCTTTGTTACGTACTCTGGTCACGTTCTGTGCCATTGCGACTCACACTTCTCAAGAATCGTCAATACTTCCAGTAGCTCGATAAAATTAAACATTTTTTTTTAACATGATAACTTTTAAACAATAACTATTACGTATGTTTTTAATTCATAAGTCATTGTTTTAATCGATTTCTTCGTCTAGTGGCATTTCATATCTCATTGGAAAGATAGTCAAGTTGTGTTACTAGTCATTAAGCTATTGAACTGCTCAAAGAGATTACTACAGATTCTAGTCCAGGCTAGTCATTTTATCTTACATAAAAGCTACGAGGATTAGTAATACCAAGGGTTCGATGGTGATACCACAATAATCACCGAAATAACTTCCTACTCAGTACTCGTAACAAAACCTAGATCTGACCTTGTAAGATCTCCCATACTCCTCCCATTTACGTTTATATTCTATCCATATGAAGAATTAGCGTGACTAATGGCTTAAAATTGGAGAAACATGGGTAACCTGCCGTGAGGTCGCTTAAAATTAATGAACATCGAGTTGTTGGGTTGGATACTGAACAAATCGTTAGCGCTCAGTTGACTAGCAAACGTTTAAGAAGAACGTATACTGTAACATTGTGCTAGATCTTGACTTGTAAATTTGTGATTTGAAGAGCTCCAATGAATGGCGGTTGTGGGGACAATTGCTGGTAGTATTAAATAACACTTATGGACCTTAAGAGCTGTTTAAAAAAGAAAAACACGCTGAAACTTCTTTATTTTATATCTCGAGTTTGAAAAATGATATCGACATGGCTTTTCTAGCAAAAGCTTTAGTTTTCTTCAGAGAATATTAGAGGAAAATTATAATATCTGAATCTAGAATTGGAATACTCTCCACCATTTCCTAATAGAGAGCTGAATGAGACTTACTTTCGTGGCCTTTATAATTCTGAAATATAAAGTTTAACTGACAAATATAAATCTTTTAGATTATAGGCATCAAATTTAAAACGTCCGTGAATACGAGACAAATGAAATAATATAGTTTACATTTTTCTTTTAAATTCGTCTTTTATACATTTGTAATTTAAGCAGATCCATTTTTCAACAAGATTAAATTTTATAAATATTCATTTTGGATAGAACCCTTAAATTTAATTATGAAGTCATTAACTGATGTGATTGTTTAAAATTCTTAAACAAATTTTCTTAATATAACTATACATTTTAAAGGTCTGGGAGAAAACATAAAAATGTTTTTTTTTTTCTAAGATGTCTGACCCGATGAAAAAAAGTCAGTCTTAATCATCATTTGATCGCTACATAATAATAAAATAATTTCTTTACAAATAAATATTAGTATAAAAATGGAAGCCCTCCAACTTATTATTAACAAAGATTTTTTTAAAATTATTATATAAAAAAAAATTATGACCTATAATATTATTTCTTGACGCTCTTCCAAAATATAAGTGGTACTATTATTTAGATCGATTAGCTATTTTTATAATATTATTTCATAATAAAATGTTATTATTATAATACAACATCGCTATTATAAGTATCAAAATAAACTTGTATCTATGTTTAAATGTTTTTTTGTCGAAGTAGTGCTAAAAAATATTTATTTTTTAACTCTGAGCTAAAATTGGAAGACGAAAAATCAGTATTTAGTCAATAATTGCTGTTATTGATCTCTGATGCGATTTTATTGTTTCAATTTTCTGAATGAAAACTGATTTATATGCTGTATTACACGTAATAAGCTTGCGATTCTGGATAATTTGCGGTTTTATATATTCAATCAAAACTAAAGTTTTTAAATTTGATAAATCATTGAATATTCATCAATGTTACCAGCGAGTATATAAAATTTCCAATTCCTAATGGATGATAAATATCTTGAATGATTGAACCAGTAGAATACAGTGAAGTTTTTTCAGTACTAGCCGGAAGGATAGTTTTTCTTTGGGCACTTTAACGTGAGAGCCAGAGAATAATAATATTTTCTAATTTGCAATACGAAATTCAATATATATTTATTTTAAGCCACATGGATGCAGTCTAACCGAAATCTGAGTTAGGGATTGTCATATCTTGTCAAGTGAAAGACTTAAGTAGAGAAAATAATTATATTATTAGAATTTATATTAAACAGTTACATATATATATATATATATATATATATATATATATATATATATATATATATATATATATAAAAAATAAACTATATCCATACTCTAGAAAAAAAAAATTCCAAACAAAATTTATTGCTACTGCTACAAATGATTATACATTTTAAGGTTACTTATTTAGATGCATCAGACTGTGAGGACATTTAGAATTACAAAGTATGCCGGATTTTTTTACATTTGCACCAATCAGCTTTTAATTTTCCCTTCATAACATAAAGTTATGCTTTATTGGTGCTATGAATTATGTGTGCATTTTCACCACCCAGTTTATAACGCTGGAACAAACTTTGTCAAATTTTGTATAGTTATGGACTTGGTCGTGTGCATAGGCATCTGATAATATGTCAGTCTTATATCTTTTGTTAAATTTTTGGTTTAATTTTAACTCAAAATTGTTTAAAGAAAGCATATTAACAATTAACAAGCATTTTAAACAAATTTCCAGGCGTGTAAAGAATATCCCCGGATCCTCCGCCCGACTGGAGAGTATGGAAAGCCTGTGAGCATGGTTCGCGCACCCTCTAATAAAGGATGCTGCGCAAGGCTTTGGTTGTGGACGGCTATCACATTCCGGTTTCTATAATTCCCTAATCGTAATGGATTAGGGAATTATAGAAACTCCCCGGTTATTATGATAAATAAATATTTAAATAATAATTTTATCACATTCACATAATAAATATAGAGGTTATTATATATGTAGAAATCGGAAATAATGCTGAATAACCCGATTAATTACATTTTGTAGTAGTAATCGTCAATCTCACATCGGAGCAATGGGCCGCCAGGAATTGTCGCCATTGGACTCCATCAGATGCTAAGTTCTTTACTTCACTCCATTTGTTTTAACAGATGCAATACATTATTATTATATATTGCATCCTGAGAGTCACCCTCGTTCATCCAGATGGTGTATAAATGCTCCGTTGGCTTTGTGCTTTCTGTTCTTTATATCTTCCTCAGTTCCTCCATCTTCACTGACAATATTCCCAAGATAGAGGAATGAAACAATTCTGTCGATGGACTAACAAAACTTATATACTTTTTATATTATGTAATGACTTTAATATCAGAGCTTTAATGTACACAACTGCCATGCTTACTCGGTTTGAATGTTTTATTCTTGAACTGAAATCTGAACTGTTATCCTACTATTTTGCTAGACTCTTCCATGATTTGATATCCGATTGACAGCTGTCATTTTAGATAAGTGGCTCATTGCTTTACTCATCTCCACGCAATGATAATCAGGAAGAAGGTAGTCTATGTATTTCATTGGTAAAAATATTGTTAGAAAATAAAAATTGCATTAATATCTGACTTAAAAAATTAGCTCAAAAAATTGACACTCTTTTTGAGTTGGTTTTCTGATTTCGTTTTAAAAAGTATTATGCTCTTTAATTTTTAGTTTAGTAAATTGATAAACAGTTTGAAATGTAAGAAATCATCGTTACTAATACCTTTTTATATCTAATACCGCAGTAAAATAATGGAGAAACTTGATGAAATTTATTCAGGATTAACTTTGAGGTGCTCCCCGGAAAAAAGCCGAATCCAGCATGCCACCATAATTTCTTTTTTAATTTAAGGGCTTGTATATTATATATATATATATATATATATATATATATATATATATATATATATATATATATATATATATATATATACATATAAATATAAAAACAGGTATTTTAGAAAATTTAATACTTTTAATAAAAATGTCTAATAACTATTTTTCTATAAATTTTCTAAAATACCGATTTTTTTTTTAATGTTAGGGCATGAATATTAGAACAATAAAGTCTCGAAACTTCAAAAAATATAGTTAGTTGTATAATAAACTGAAAGTCAAGACTCAGAAAATATATATATATATATATTTTTTTTTTCTGAGTCTTGACTTTCAGTTTATTATCAACTATATTTTGGCGACGTTTCGAGACTTTATTTTTCTAATATTCATGCCCTAACATTTAAAAAAAAAATCGGTATTTTAGAAAATTAGTTATTACACATTTTTATTAAAAGTATTAAATTTTCTAAATTCCTGTTTTTTCACTGTTAGGACAAGAATATGCGAACAATAATGTCTCGCAACGTCGCCAAAATAAAGCTGTATTGAACCTCAAGACCAACAAAAAGATATAATAATAATAATAATAAAAGGCTTAGCGAACCCGAAGATTCGATGCCGATATAGTAGGCTACCGTCCGAACCCAAATCCATTAGATCACCCTTAACACAATCCTCCCACCTACGTTTCGGTCTACCCATCGGACGTTTACTAGTCGGCTCAGCGTTTATTAATTTTTTAGGAATTCGTTCGTTAGTAAGCCCAACAACTTTGCAAGCCCATTTCATCCGTCGCGATGATATTACCTCGATTATATTAACATGGTGCATGCTCCGCAATTCCGCAATGAAAAAAATATTCATTTATATTTAACAGTTGAGAAAATGACATTATATATACATATATCGTATATTTTATCAGACATCAAATAAAGAAAAATAAATTTTTGTGAAATGGCGGATTCGCCTTTCTTTCATGGGCATGTACATACCATAAAAAATAAGATAGGTACAGGAAATATGAAATAATGAAACGGTGTTTGGAATCAACATGAAACGAGGCAGATAAGCAACAGAGCATGGTGTTGGTGTGTTATACGAATGTTCGTCAAAGATAGACTAAATATGAAAGTTCACATCCATTAAGCTACGCTAATCTCTGTTATGTTCATGCATTGTGTAACAGCCATTAGTCAATTTTTAATAGTATTTAATGGTTTTCTTTACATGTTTGCTCGTCTATCTAGTTTATATGTATGTGCTCCTACTACAATGGGTCATCCTACGTATTACTATCCTTATATAGCGAACAATTAGGTATAAAAAACATATGAAAAATATATATGCTACCGTTGATGATTGCTGAATTTTAGAGTATAAAACTGCCTAGTCATTCTGTGCTACTTTTTTTGGAAAAGTATTAATCATTTCTAAGCATTTTATATAATACACAAACAACATTTATTCCAATCAAATTAGGCATATTTTGAGACATAATTCTGAAAATGTATATACTGAAACATACTAAAAGTCCTGATGGAAGGGGATTGAAGAAAGTAAAAAAAAATGTAACTTTTCTTGTTTTGTATTTTTTAAATATCTCGTAATCTGTTGTTTCGACGGGAAAAATAATTCTTGCCAAATATGCAATTAAATTTTCTATAAAGCAGGTTCTATTTTTTTTTTTCTGTTGAGTCCTTCGTTTGCGAGATAATTTTGGGATGCTATAAAGATTACCTTGTATTTGTTATAGAAGTCAAGCCCTTTATCTTACAAAGACCTTAGTTTTGAGCAACTATGAAGTATATTAACAGGTAAGGTATATAGGGTAATTTTCCCTGAGATGATCGAATGTAAAAAAGGGAGAACTCATGTGCAGAGGACGTAATCTAGTCTACATCATTTCATCACACCTCTTTTAGCCTAGTTTCCATCTAAATTGTACTTCTGTATGAGCAAGAAAGCTGCTTATTAAAAGTAGTTATTTTTTATCGGCAAAATGTATGAACATATTAGCACATTCTCAAGTATTAAAGCACATTAATAATTAATTTTTTTAAATTTTAAAATATATTTTCTTTATTATTTCATTTATATTCAATCTATTAATAACTTTGAATCCTTCAATTCAAATACATTCGGAAAAGAAAGTGATATAAATTGTCAGTGATTGTGTACATTTTATTAATTATGCTTATTCGTAATTTATCTCTGTTGTTGAGATTTATGGATATTATTCCGTGTTTTCCATGTTTTGATTAATGGTATTGAATATTAATATTACTGTCTGAGATTTGTATGTGAGACAGCTTGTAGGACGGTCGGATCTTATTCTATAAAACACCGTTCAGTTAATTTTTACATATCGCTAATTATAAAGTATTATATATCAATTAATGACGATGAGCAGAGAAGGCATAAAATATCTTGTTTGTCTACCCTCGACTATAAGAGCGGTTGTGCAGTTAATAATTATAATGATGCTTTGGCTACTTTACCGTAAGCATTTATAATACTACAATTTACTCTAAATATAATATTTATTAGATACAATTCTAAAAAATAATTTATAATATCATATAATTAACACTACAAATACACTACAATCTGTAGGTAGTGCATGTAAACGTGGATACGTACACATTAAATACCTCACTGTGTACATAATTAGGTACATCAAACACAAATATTCACTTCATTATTCATTTAATAATGTTTTCTTAATTGTTGAGTAATGAAAATGTTATTCGTGTTTTTAGTAAAAATGTTGTTTTTAAATATATTCAAAAAAAACTTACGAACTACATTTTTCCTCCATATAATACGACACCACTCAACTTACATAGGTTTTAATGCCTTCACAAAGTCTGTTGACATCCGCATGATGGTATTGAAGGATCAATCTGATTAGGGATTGATAAATTATTTGCCACTTCTATAAATTTGTTTTATTGAAAACTAGTTTCGAATGTTATACATTCATCCTCAGTTTTTAAAACACACAAAAAATTCAAAAATAAGCAATTCAAAATATAGTTTAGTATTATCATACATCTTAAATTAGATTAATATAAATCAGTTAAATTATACTGATATATGATATATATGATGATGATACTTTTCTGTTTGATATAATCCATTTAAACCTTGGTGAGTACCAACATGTATTTGATTTCTTATCTTAATTAAATTCATGATTCATAATTGTTTTATAATACTGATTTATATTAATCTAATTTAATATGTATATTAGTACCAAACAATATTTTGAATTGCTTATTTTTGAATTTTTTGTGTGTTTTTAGAACTGAGGATGAATGTATAACGTTCGAAACTAGTTTTCTATTAAACAAATTTATAGAAGTGACAAATAATTTATCAATCCCTAATTCATAAAGTTTGTTTCGCACTTAGGGCCGGGGTGTAATTTCTTTAAGGTATATTGTCCATTCATATATTATTTTCTTTTAGGTATTTTTCAATTTTGATTTGTTTTAGTTATTAAACGTGTCATTTCTTGCAGTTGTTCATATTCTTTCACCGGCCTGACCACAATATTACTTAAAGCTAAACGAGCTTTCAAGTTAAATATGTACAAAGCAAGTGCCGTTGAGCTGCTATCTGGCGCTGATTTGATTTTGACCATTATCCTTCATTTTTGTGTGCGATTATCTCATAAACTACGGACTTTAGAGATAAAATGAATATACATTTTTGTAGAGAATTTAATATCTTTATTTTTGAAAAGATCAATTGCTTCCGTAGGTATAATAGATTACGAGTTATCAAATAAACAAAAAGACGGAATCTTCTTTTACCCTCTCCATCCCCCGCTCAACTTCCGTCCGTAAAGACTCTTAGTATTTTAATTAAGATATCTTCCCAATCAATATTACAATGTTTCAAACTTTCGGAATTATGCACAGAAAAAAACCTAATTAGTCCAGTCAATTGTCTACATCTCAAGCAGGTACAAGTAATTATTGAAATATGATTTCATTAAAAGTATTGATTATTGGATTCATAATGTTTCTATAATGTATGATGAATAACGCGATTGTTTACTATTTTACTATTGGAGTTCACCATTCTCCTTTGTTTTTTATTTTTGAAACATTCAAGAAATGAACGTCCGCGGCATTACTTAAATTTGGCTGTATAAAATGTATGTGTAAAAAAATATGTATAGATAAAGTCACTAAGTTCAGAAATGAATAATAATAAAATTAAAATATACATATACCCAAACACAATCAACGTTTCGAAATTCTCTTCCATCTTCTGAGTTTTCCATATAGTCTTAGTAGACACTCTCTAGTGCAATAATGTTTTTAAAAAATTATAATAGTGGACAAATAGACGAAATAATGTATCATGAAAAAATAAAAGGACCTTAGAGAAGTACTGCTAATTACTTTATATTAGAAAATATAAGAAATATTAGGGAATAGCACAGCTAAGAAGAAAGGAAAGCACAGAAGATGTAAAAAAAATTAATGTGCAAAATTAATAAAGATAATTTAAGGGAATTGTGCCTGTTCACAAAAATAACAAAACTATTTAATTTAGTAATGAGAACTTCCGTCAAGTATTAGGAATTTTATAATTTACATATAATATATCCAAGGTTGTGAAGATACCATTAATTTTCCATTTCTATTTCATTCAGTAATTTTAAACTGATGTCATTTAAAATATTTTAGTCGTGGACCCCTGGGATCCTAGGACCACCTATAGTTTATAATTGCATCTTGCAATGGCTGACACCAGAATCAGAAACGAAATATTTAAATTGGACTTTAGCTGCTCGTTTGGCCCCACCACAAGATATAAAGCTTATTACTTCAGTGATGAGCCAAATGAAGGTCGCAATCCTGCTCGGAGGACCAAAAATTATGTTAGGATCTCCTGCAAAAATAATCGATACTTTTGAATGAGGCTCCTAAAGGAAAAAGTATTTATGCACAATTGGTCCGTAAGTGAACAATGGCAGCAGCAAATAATCACAAACAGCAACTCGTACAAATTTAAACATTATAAAATTATCATTGTTAGTACAATGCGAGAAGAAACCATTACAAACTTTTCTGTTTGATATAATCCATTTAAACCTTGAACTGAGGATGAATGTATAATATTCGAAACTAGTTTTCAATTATAAAATTATATGTAACAAATGAATTCGTTCTTAAAGGAAATTTTTATTCTTTAAGTAAACAATAGTTCTGAGGAAATGAAAATAAATTGAATACAAGCGCTATTATAGATACAATTCCATTGTTATAAAATGGCGTTAATACACTAATCACTAAAGCACTTAATTTACAGTCATGATCTAGTCCGAGGAAAGTAATGCGGTCACGTTTGTGACTGGTCGAACAAAGTCATCTTTTAACGTTTTTAGTACAACCATGTTTTAAGTCGTTCAAAGCAACGTTCATCTTGTTATCTGTCCACTCAACTTTTACTAAAGACTTTTGATATTTTCCAAATATCTTGGTTACGTTTATGAACAATCTCTCCTAGCTAAAATCGGTCCATTTTCATAACAAGTTCCGAGTACAGCTAAGAGGGGAGAACCTATAATTAAATGCCTGGATGTTAAACCTCAAGATCGTCAGGGGATGATGATAAGTACGGAATAAAATGGCCTTAACGAATCTGTTATGGTAAGCAAGAAAGCCATCGGTGGTAAATCGAGTAAAATACTCCTGAATGGCAGCTCTTGTTCTTCAGCTCACAAAAAAACTTGTTCAAATGCTCTTTTAGAAATAAAATGCATGTGATTGTTTTGTACATAAATATTGTTTGCTCCTGGTTGGGCGATTTTCAGCTAAAATCAAGGGTTTTAATTTTCTCATTCTCAGGGAAACCTTTAGATTCCTCATAATCGAAACAATAAAAGCAAATATTCTTCACAATATTTAAAGTTTTACACAATATTTAAAGATTAGACAGGTTTTTTGTTTTTAAGGAATAATCGTTTTGCCTCTTCACTAGTCTAAATAAACGCGTTTAGTTTTAATTTTGATACAATCCGATTAGTCATATTCAGGTCAATACTACCAGAATGTGTTAGGTTAGGTAACATAATTAAAATAATAATTTAAAATGACCGTCTCTCAAGGTCAGTAGTAATAAAAAATGGATAATATAAACCAGGAAATAGTTTTATAATTACATAACTATGGGAGGAAAAAGGAGAAATATTCTACCAGGTTGAAAACAAATTGCCGTAAATAATAGTAGTAATAAATATGAGAAGGATGGGAAGAAATATGGTAATTAATTGTTTTAAATGAATATGTTTTACCATCAATGATTTTTGCCTTCACTTGCCTATATCTAGCAGAGAGAAGTATTGCCATCATTAATAATAAAGCAGTTGCAGTTTTAAATGAATAAAGATAATTTGCGCTCTATGTTCAGAGAAGTTAGATACACGGTAGTAAGAACAATTATTCATTTTGTAAGATTACGAATATATACCTAACAGGTTTTATATTGATAAAAAACGTTGATTGTAATATTTCGTTTTATCATAATTTCACAAACCAAAAAAATATAGTGCACAGCATAATCGTGCTGCAATTGTTTAAAATAATACTTTATTGTACTTTTGTGAGTGAAGAATCTAAGAAGTGCATGCTGCTGAAAATATTTCAAGTAGGTAGAGTTTGTGTGATTTTTAAAAAATTATTTTAAAATTTTTTTTATTATATATAATAGGGTAGGAAGAGAAAATGCGCGCAACGCACCAGATTTTTCCATTTAATTAGGCTATGGAAAGTTTAATAAGGATTAAACTTATAGGCAAAGCTATAAGGATGTTAATTATATGCATCCTTCTATGGCCAAATATTCTGCATTATACTATATTTTACAAACAATTAAAAGTCTTCGAGATTGTGAAGTTATCTTAAAAGAAAACAGGTTTAAAAACTAAAATAAAGCATAGCTAGTTAGATTGAGAAATAAAATAAGTAACACAGGCTAGTTAGTTATCTGTAGTAGTTAAAAAAAGAATTTTCTTGGAATATGGTAGGCATGTAGCGTTATCCCGTCTATTAACTTCACCTCTACACCAACATTATTATTATAGATGTTTCTTTATTTTTGTAAGGTATTAGGTAAAGTGAATAAAACTGAGTACGTACTCCTTCCTCAAAAAATTGAGCAGGTGCTCTGATTCGGTGTGAATAAATAGAAGTTACACAGCGAAATACTTTATTATTTATTATAATTATTTATTTAAAATCTATTTTCATTCAAACCTAATTTAAAATTATTTTAGTAAGTCTATGGAGCACGTGCGTCTCAAATATGGACTGATTATTGATTCGGAGTACCTGCTCACCTTTCTAAGTAAGAATGCATGCTATGTGAGCAGGTACTCAGTAAAATGTTGAGTAGATCGGCATTTTATAACTTTTATTCACTTCACCTTCATTCAGTCTTATTAATGTCAGTATTTTATTTATTTTTCATATCAGCAAAATTAAAAAAAAAAACAAAAAAACATTTTTCACTACCTTCTTTGAGCTGCCCTCTCATGTGCAGAACTGTTACATATTCATGTAAATAAAGCCTTCAGTGTAATATTTTGATTTTTACTATTAATGCTTTCGATTAATGTAATCTGAAAGTTGAATTTTAAAAAAAATATTATCCTTCCGTTTTTTTTTTACGAAAACGTTGAATATTAAGCCTGGAGAAGGATGAGCTCCATTGAGCCTAAAAATTAAGGACGCTACATGACTGAGAAATGGAGAGCTTTTTTTTTTTTTTTTTTTAAAGCCATATGGGATGTGGTTTGGAAGCATTTTTTTTTGCTGCACGAGATGCATTTTAAGAGGGAGGGGTCTGAGGAGAGGAAAATGCAGGGAGTTGTAGAACATTAGAATGTTATATGAATAATCGACTTCTAGTGAATGTGGATATATCAGACCACCATGCTAGTATATAAGTCGGTGTGGTTAATTAGTACATAATTCGGTACTAATTAATTAATTAATCAATTAGTATCTAATTAATTAATTCGTATATAAGTCGGTTAGTGGTTTCGAGTTCGCTAAACCTTACGTATTATTTTGTAAAGCAAATTTACTGTATGTCTATATTATTATTACCAATTTCTTACTTTAACCGAAGGATAAGATCATATCCTAGAGTTGTTAAATAAATTTATTTTAAAATGGCGTGCTTGTTTTCGTTAATTCTGTTTGTTTGTTCTTTACTAATAAAATCACTCAAAATCAAAAGGTAAAAAAAAAATTTAAAAATTCGTTATTTGTCTCCATTGATTTTAATTGCACATGATATTGATAAATATATTTACACTTTTGTTACTTTTTAATTAAAGTAATCAGTGATAGTTGTACAGTGAGGCCTATTCGTGATTAATGATTAGGACCGTATAAACTTATCTTCTTGTTTTGGTCTAGTGTGAAGCTGTTGTTAATGAAATGATGTCATCCTATTATACCTATTATATTCTGTAGAATTTTCTTTTTCTATTTCGTGATTTATTCTTTGTAAAAATATATTTGTTATTATTCTTCCATGTCATATTGAAATATATTTTACTGGAACTAAATTTCATGTTGTTTTTTTTTTCAGTTAATCAAAGCACCGTGATACGTCACTTGTGGAATTCTACTCCTGCTCTTTATCTAAAATTGTAGTAAATTTAAGGCAAAAGTTTGTCGGGGGGTGCGGTCAAAGATTAACACATTAATAAGTAAGACTTATTTATTAATTTTTGCAAACGTTTCGGCCTAAGTTTTAGGCCATCATCAGGGCTAAAAGAAAAAACAAAATAACAACATTGAAAACGACAGAGGCTGTTAACTTAATTTTTTTCCTCATTTTTTACTTCATTTTTTATTTATTTATAAATATATTGTCATATTTTTCTTTTTATACTTCATATATTTTTATCTTGCTTTTAATTTCTGTTTTTATCAATTTTTACTGTTACTGGTACTGACTCTGTCGTTTTCAATGTTGTTATTTTGTTTTTTTCTTTTAGCCCTGATGATGGCCTAAAGCTAAGGCCAAAACGTTGGCACGAATTAATAAATAAGTCTTACTTATTAATGTGTTAATCTTTGACTGCAGTCCCCGACAAGCTTCTACCTTAAGTATATCTACAATCGACCAAACTCACTCCAATAAAATTGTAGTAATTTTTGTAAAGTATTTATATAAAAGATTATTTAAATTTAATACTTTAATAGTGAGCAGTAAAACTAATCTTGAATAAATTAGTAATAATTAAATGATTTGGCGAAGCTTGGTTTGGATTCTTCTGCATCGATAATTGTTGGCTACATACCTTCTCTTCTACTGAACCTCGTAAAAATCCAAGTCTATAGGATCAGTCATGATAGAGTTATCCAATCACCGCCTCATTATATCCTTGGAAGTTTGTTCTTCCAACTCTGATTACGTTATGAGTGATTTTATATCTATTCTGTTCGACAACTTCACAAGCTAAATGCAATCGTTTTGCACTTTGTGTTCGTCAAAAATTAATTTCATTAATATTAGTGATAATTATCAGTGGCCAGATTTTGCGTCCTCAAAGAATAGTAAGAATTGCTATGTTTACCTCTCTGGGCATAAAAAGATGTTTGAATAAAAAGGATCAGAAAATATTTAATAGATGGCTATAAATAAAATAGAGTAATGTTTCGAACCATTGCAATCATACCAAGTTTTAAGATTTCACTCCATTTTCGTTTTCTTTAGTTAGAGCTGTGTAGGTATTTTAATACCTACTACTTCTTTTTTCCGTTGAATGGCATCAAAGAATTATATATATTCTTTCATCCAGAACATTATGTTCGCTGTTGGGTTCAGAATTTCAATTGAACTTTTTATCTTACTCAATTCACCTATTTTTGCTTTCTTGCATAATTTTTTTGTTGTTTTTTATCCTATGAATAAATTGGTTGGAATCGGTGCTTGTAGAAAAAGGGAGCTATTTCTCGGAAAGGGCAACCCGCCACGGGACTTGTAACAATTCATCATCCGGCTTGATCAATAAGCCGCCACAGACAGAACGGTGCCCATCCCTCTCCCCTGTCTCTATCTCTCCCTTTCCCCCTCCCACACTTTGATCAAACATGACTATTTTCTAATATATATTTACACATACATATTATTT
Organism: Rhaphigaster nebulosa; assembly: GCA_948150685.1. Lineage (NCBI taxonomy): Eukaryota > Metazoa > Arthropoda > Insecta > Hemiptera > Pentatomidae > Rhaphigaster > Rhaphigaster nebulosa. Next base: position 32,247,808 of record OX411308.1, read on the forward strand.
TGACCTCTGTTAATGTTATTGGAATGTGCTTATCGTATCATTTATAGCGAAACATTTTGTTGTTTTAATACTATTTTAGTGATCATCAATAATTAAAGTAATAATGAAAATTTTGTTTTTAAGAAAAAATAAATTCATCAGTTTATTGCGATAGATCATTAGGTAACATTTTATTAACGGATTTATACAAAAGAATAGCGTGATAACTTTTCCAGCTGTAAAATCTGCGCACTTAACAACTAGTGAAACTATTTTTGACATTTAGAAGGGTTTGTATTATTTTGATATACTTGATTTTTTACTACGAAATCTATGATCGAAACACATCAATTCATCAAATGTGTACTTAATGACTTTTTGCAATAAACCGAAGATAAGTATTTTGTGGTGTTTCTTTCCTAGGTTCAGTTTCATGTTGAGGTTTTTACTGATCTAAATTTTTTTTTTTCATTATTGAATTACATTTGACCTTTTAAATGTTGAGACATAACTTTTCGTTCATCCCCTTTTTATTAGATACATCAATGGCTCAACAAACGGACTGATTCTGGCTGTACTCCGAGAGCCTCCGCCAGACGACTCTGTCCTGAGGTGTAGCCATTCCATTTCTGGTATTTAGTAAGGTCCTCGCATCAGTGACCACACACCTTACTCTAAGTCTTTCGATTTTCCTGGTTCGATGGACTTCCCAAATCATTAGCTTTTTCCGAATTCCATGATTACTCACAAGCCCGGTCAGTTAAGGCATCTTATTTTAACGAACTGAACAATATCCATGTCATTTTACAGATCATAGATTTCTCTATTTCCCCTTCTTCTCCATATGTCTTCTTTCCTCGCCATTTCGAATTTTCTTCTCAATACAATTCTCTGGAATGGGATGAGCTACGTTTCGTCAGACTTTGTGGTTGCCCACACTACAGATCCATAAGTGAGTGTTTTGTAGAGGTGAATTTTGGTCTTGTTAGATTCTGCTAATCTGTTGAGAGACATGGCTCTTAGAATTCAGTTCTGCTCCTCTCTTTATTAGAAAGTGAAATGTGTTTGGATCAGTACGGTATTAATTATATTGATATTCAGCAGGACTAGTTTAATAAGTGATTAGATAAAGTTATGGAATGTCGTTAAACGTAATTGATAAAATATATTAAGTATAAGAAATAAAACATCATCTTGTAGATTAATTCTAATAAAAATTAAATTCTAGTAATTTTTTACTAGACCATAATTAATTAAATTCCCTTATCGCACTACATCTTAATGCTTTTTTAACAAAAGTCTCGTAATTTTAATTTAAAATAAATTCTACTATTTTTTTGCAAGGGCATAATTAATTAAATTCCCTTATTACACAACTTCTTAATACTTTAACGAAAATCTCAGCATTCCTTAAATATTTTTTGTTGCATGGATTAGATATCTTTTCATGATTCACTTTATGCTTTTATGATTATAAGGGATGATTTCAAATAAGTTACATTAATAATGACCAAATAAGCTGCTAAATTAATGAACTACGGTTTCAGCATAGTTTGGGCAGGTTTCGTTTAAAAAAAATAATTAAAAAGTGACACATACCACGAATGCGTCTTTTTTTTGTCCCTCTCGTTTATAGAATCTACAAGCATCGAATTCTTAATGCAGAGATGAGTTTAAGTTTTATAAGATTTTGTGTATTACTATACAAAAGTTTTAAAATTGGAGCTCAAAGAACAATTGTATAAAATAATGTTTTATTACCCGACCACGGCAAAACTTAGATGGCTGCAAGCCTGTCCGTTTGCAGCTACTTAACGAATTTTTGAGCGAACGGTTTTACCGATTTTCAAGTTTGATAGCTCGAATTACTAAGTGAGTGTTTTAAAACAATTCGAGTACCTAATACTGAAAAATACTTTATTAAAGTTTAAGTATTCTTGAATTTTTCTTTATATTTCATATTATATCATATGTAATAATATATAAATGGCCAATAAGTATTTCATAAACTATAGAAGTTTAAATAAAATCCTCTGTAGTTATTTTAGGTGAAGAATTATAATGGATTTGATTAATAAAGGCTAAATTAGCTTCACCAGTTCTTTATTCATTCAACCTAACGTTTTGGCCCTCATACTATCATCAGGTACATATACTCCTAACCAACTTAAAATGTTTTATTTTAGATTTATGATAGCTAATTGTAATTGTATTGACGTTAATGTATGTAGAAATTAATTAGATAGAATAATAAATTCAATTTATAAATAGTTATAATGATGATGTAAATGCGATCTTTTACCGAACATATACCTGGTGATGCCTTAGGGCCGAAACGTTTGGATAAATGAATAAAGAGTTGGTAAAGCTAATTTAGCCTTTAGTAATAAAATCTAAAATAAAAATAATTTAATTTAAACAATTTAATCCGGATTACAAATTAACTTCATCTTATAACCCTAAGGGACAGACCCTATCCGGAGTAAGTGAAGTTGACTATGTATATTGAAACTTGGTTTAATACTCAGATGCCACTTATACGTTTTGGCTCCTTGCAAGTACATCCGTGCATGTCAAAATACAGAAAGCTCAATGCATCTATCCGTGTAAAGAAATGGAAAATAAATTAATAAAGTAAATTCTCAGATAAGTCTTGATTTTTGTTTGCTTTGGAAGGGTCTCGACTGCTACACCAAGTTTAAGTATTGATAGACAACTACTTCACTAAAAATAAATTTCGTCCCTTAAGACGGAGAGGGTTATTTCCGTAGTCAGGGTTTTATTTTCTTGTTCCTCGTACCTCAACTTGTTTCCGTGATTAAGTAATGCAGACTGTTGATTGATTTGATATTTTGAATCAGAATCGATAACTGAGTGATATGGTAGTGTAGTGTGTTACCTATTTAACGGTGACAAAATATCTTATCGATGCAATATGAAGTAATCTCACATTATAGCAATACAATCTTAAACGATTTTTACATCTCATTGAGATAGCTAACGCCTTATGAATATGTTAATATTTTTTTCATAGTTGTTGGCATTATATAAGGAGTTAAAAATATTTATATAAATTTTAATTTGTCATAATTTTTCAGAATATTCCAAAAATATGATTCATGAATAACTGACAAATCAAATCGTCTAACATCCCAGCTAAAATGAAAAAAATGCTTTTGAAGTACCGCCACAGGATAGAATATTGATTGATATATCGAAACCTTAATGCACAAATGTTTAAGCCCATTTTGTTCAATTTTGACTTTTTGATTTAAGTTTATGCCTTGTGAAATTATGATTTCAATCCATAATGTCCATTTATCGATCCATTTACATACGAAAAGTTAATAGCGTTCACTAAAAAATAGTTCAATGATATTGAAACATGTATTTGAAATTTTTTTTTGTAGTTTCTCAAAACTTTGAAAGACGGGCTTGAAACTATTGTTCATTACGGTATTGATATTTAAGTGAAAATGTTCTGAACTCGCCTAAAATCTTATTAATGTAAGTATAAAACCTTCATATCGACGTCGTTTTTTTGAAAAAGGCGTAAGCGCCAACTTTACAAGAAAAACATGAAACGATTTTTCCCCAAATAACAATATATCTTTTTAAAATTTTACTCTTTATTGAATAGAGTAGGAGTTTATTAACCTGGCAAAATCTTTATAATTACAATATATTTTAAAGGATTCTAGCATTGGCTAAGACCAGAGTGACGACTGAGAGACGTTAGTATTTGGTGCATATATCATCAATAATCAATTTTTAGACCATTTCCAATTTTTTTTTCGTATTGAAATCTAAATTTTGAATTTTTTGCGCTTTAGCCTTTTTCAAAAAACGAAGTAGATATAATATTGATATTATTGTTCATTAAGGATGTCTGATACATATATAATTTACACAACGATAGATGAGCCTAAAGTTTTTCTATTTTTTATTTATTTTTCCAAATTTAATTTGTTTTTCAATCTTAATATTTTGCCTAAATTTGTGAACAACAATTTTCAATTCCTTAGCCACGATCAATGCTAGAAAGAAGCATTAATTAGGTTTAAATACCTCATTAGTCTCAAATATAATTGAAAACATTACAGCTCTGAATAATAAAACGCATTACAGTTCGACATTGCGGGCCGGGTAGTCTATTGCGCCTTAAGATTGTTAGTGCTGTGCTATAAAATATTAAATACTGAGAACTAGGCACTGATTCAAATTAAATTTTAATTCCATTTTAAAGTAAAATACATAAAATACATCGAAGGATATTAGAATTCAAATGTATCGGTTCTTTTGTAAAATAGAGTATTGGAATAATTTTTTCTCCAAAAATGTTTAAAAAATGTTGTTTTTGCACTGCAGGATTCGTTGTTATTGCAATTGCCGCCTCTTTTTTTTTCTGGATTTTTGGATTTTGGATATCTGGTCTGATTTTTAAGTTAATAGTGTTCATACGTCTCATCGAATACGAAGCAATATATTGGAAGCTGTGGGGGTTTCTTTTCGTAACATTAAAAGTTTTTATTTCGGCGAGATGAATTTTGCGTTCATGGTAAAATAGTTTCTCATTTGAAAAGGTATAATCCTTGAAATCCAAGAAGTCGCTGTGGCTAAATTCTACAACATTGATGTGTGGGGATGTTTTCTTTGATTCTCTCGCGATTTGTGCTTAATGTCCAGGTACCTGGATCGGCCGGATTCCAAGTACCTTTTAATTTGTAATTTATAAAAGATTGTATTGTATTGATATTGATTGCCACCCTCATTCTGGACATAATATTATTAAAAATTTATGTATTATGCATTGTAAGTTTGCAACTGGGTGAAAGGCATATTTCTACTATCGAATTATGTACTTATTTTCATTATATTATTTATCCAGGATAATTCCATATTAAACTCCACTAGCTTATTCTAATACATCAAGCGACGTTTCAGGCCATTTTTCCCACTGTCAAATCTATTAACCAAAACATTAATTTTATCTATTCCTGTTTAAAATATATTATTAATTTTGATGCAACTATAATATTAAAAAAATCGATATCAAAACACCAATACAACATAATAAATGGTACCAAATTTCATTATATAACAAACCAATAAATAAGAATAATTTTGAATTTGCCAAGAATCAAAATTATGCAGACCTAATGTTTTAATAATTACCTTATTTAGTGGTATTAATTGTATTCCACAAATATATCAAATAAAACAAATATTTCTTCAGAAATTGAAAGAAGTAGAGTTCAAATGGGTATCCTAGAAAAATAGTATAATAAAATTATCACACCCTTTCAGATATTTTTTGTTGTTATATAATTTTTTTTTTAATTTGTGGCGGCAAGGCAGTGATAGTGATATCAGCGCCAGGGAGGCTAATGTAAAATAGGTTTGCCAATATATATAAAATTAATCATTTCATTTTCCGTTTTTTCCGCTAAATATTATTAATTAACTAATTTTCTTATCTCGAATTTCAATAGCCAAATTATCTTGCATGTTTAGTGCCAAACCTATTAATTACCTCCCTGATAAGAGGAAAGTGAATAGAGTTATCTCTGTGTGTATTGTTCGATAATTTTTTGCTCTTCTATAGTACTCCTCTCATGTACCATTTGTTTTGAAAATAAAAATACTGATTTCAATTATTGAGTTATTTGGTATTTCGTACCCCGACCATCAATTACACTAAAAATTCTTAACATATTATAAAAGTACTTTTTTTTCTTTCTCATTCGCAGTTATCCATCAAAATGAATATTAGTTCTCTGTTCTTCGACCTATACTAAAATGTTATTACCAACACTATTAACCACTTTAATTGGACTAATATCAAGTATTAATTCTTTCTATGGATCATCATTGTTTTATTTTTTTTTTATTTACATTTATTCTTTAACAGAAACCCACAGTCCATCTAGAAATTAATTGGAATTATCCTTTACTTTTTTGTATAGACTGTAAAAAAAAATTATAATACTTAAAAGAATGATAAAAAATTATTAAATTTAATGATTACAACTATTAATAATAGATTGGCTCAACAGTAATTAAATATATTTTCATTTATAATATATTTTTATTTCCATATAAAGTTGATTGAAATTGTCTATCACTTGCCAACAAATTAATCAGAGCTGATCGAATGCCTTTACACGAACCTGATCAAAATAATTCGTAGTAACAAGATATAGGCAGCGTAAAGTACGTAAGAGTTTTATTGTTCTTTTTAACTTAAAATTCAGTTAGAAATAAGAGAAGCTTTAATTTGATGAACCGACTCAGGATCACGTTCCCAAGTTGCATTGTAACATCCTACATTGCTATAGAACACAAATAAAGACTATGATTTTGGGCTTTTCATCACTAAATTGCCTTTTATTTGAGAATGACCTTATCTGGAGGTATTAATTATATTCCACGCCATCGTAAAATAAAATAAATATTAATTCAGAAATCAATTAGTAAATTAAAGGATCGTTTTAAGGTCTGATCTTTTAGGTATGGGTTTTCATGGGATTGCAAGTAACGTTTTCGGTGCTATCTGCATTCAACCTCCGGGTTCGTTAGGCTTTAATTTATTTTTTTCTAAAATTAAAGTCTATAGAAAGCATAAAATTGTTAATTATAGAGTTCGAAACTTTAACTGAAAATTATGGAATAATACTTATTCTTTAGCAATAGAATTAAGAAAATTGTTAAAAAAATATGTAATCAAAATCAAAGATAATCAGGGTTATAAGACGGTTAGAAATAATTATAGATTTACATTAATGATTCAATTTGTTTAAGTTAAATATTTTTTGTTAATAGACTAATAAAATTAGGTAAAATATGGTTGTTTAGGCATGCTACCAAAAAGTAAATAGACTCAGGCTGAGGAGGAAATGAAATTAAAACGTGTCTTATGAACAACAGTACTTATCTGAGGTTTTATGTAATTTTTTGAACCAACAATAAAAATAATGAAAAAATATCTTATTTGTAAAAGAAAATTAATTATAATATTAACAGCTTTAATACACCGATAGAGTATTTTTCTGGATTTAGGGTATCATTTACGTAACACAATTGAATTTTTTCTAGTTAAATCAATTTAAGTTTTCTAGTTAAGTTATTTTAAACTAAAATTCTATTCAATACTTTTTCGATATTAACGAAGTGATACGGAAGTCATGATTTGAAAGTGCCAGTGAATCACATTAAAATAAGCCAATCTATCTGAGGTAGTTGGATTATTTCCGACTTTTTTCCGACTCAAAACACACCAGAGTTTCCGATTCACTTCCGGTTTTATATTGAAATAGTGATTCAAAATGGTGGATTCATCCATTCGCTCTTCTTTAACCAACAATTGCTGAAGGGTCAATTTTATCTACTGCAATGTGACCTCAGGAAACATCTTGACAATTGGAGAAAAGCAAAAAGAACTTTGAGTAACGAATACCGAATATTTTACTCGAATACTTTCACTAGCCGGGATTAGATACGACTGGCGATGGAAGAGGTAGCGAAGACTTCCCTCATCCATCCCCAGGATGAGTCATACCAGTCATGTATGATCCCGGCTAGTGAGAGTATCCGACTAAAATACTCAGTACTCGTTACTCAAGATTACTTTTTGCTTATCTCCAATTGTTAAGATGTTTCCTGAGGCCACATTGCAGTAGGTAAAATTGGCCCTTCAGCAATTGTTGGTTAAAGAAGAGCGAATGGATGAATTCACTACTTTGAATCACTAAATTTTTTTCTATAAAGTTTGTTGATAATCAGCAAACGGTCAAGTGATAAGGCAGTAATAATGTGTGAGGTATGATGGAGGATAGTACCTAGCAACACCTCTTTCTTTGCTTGATTCACTTAGCTTTGAAAATTAAGGGAGATCTCTCATCCAGCACCGTTTCAGTCCCCTCCTCATTTTCAAAGTCATGTCGGCTGTAGCCATGTCTCTAATGAGCATTTTCATATTGTTTGTCGACTCTGGGTAGGTGAGAATTGTATGTAAGCTACTCGATATAAATTAGGTAGAATCGAAAACGAACTTTTTAAACAATTATTAATTCAATTAGATGACATTTTTGTCCTAACACGTTGATCGTTTTACTTTAGTAACAATTTTTGCAATTTCATAAATTAACTACTCACGTTTCAAATCAATTAATGACTGCAATATTATTTTGGCGCATTTATTTTGCATAATAAAAAAAGGTTTGGCCGTAAGAATAACCCATTTAAAAATATGTTTATGACCTAATTTTTAAAAACATGTTTTGAGTAAAAGAATATAACGGAAAAAAATACATTTATTTCAAACTTAATAAACTAAGCGGAGCATTAATTTTGTCTCATCACTGTATTATTTCTACAAATAAATATATGCACATAATAGAATATTTTTTATTTAATTTTATTCATAAATTGTATTTTTGCTTGAATTTTTTTTTCTGGTTAATGAGAACTGAGAATAAAAAATACCTTTCAATTTTAACCAAATTTCAAAAATACTCATTTTTTCCGTTCTGATTATTTGACTTTATTTTTTTATTTATATAAAATTAAATCTGTTGATTAGCAAATTTATGTAATTTATTGTAATTATAGTATACATGTACATTTCAATGACGCAGTTTAAGAAATCGTTTTAGTTGTTTTATTTCATTACAGGAAGTGGTTCTGTAGAGTACTGTATATATTTTATGACAAACACAGGTGTGATAGTAAGATAGAATGGTTGATTGTGAGTTTTAAATATGGAGTTCTCACTCATCGGTATTAACAATAGTTTTCTTTTAAATAAGATTAAATTTATAATTTCATTATTATTCAATTAATAGTTCTCAAATGTTTATAATAGTAAATCCTTTCCAAGTAACTCGTGAGCTACTTAAAGAGGATTTCGTATCGGAAATCTCGTAGGTTTAACGAAATAAAATGTTTGTAACGCCCTTAAAGTAGTATTAACTCTATGATTTAATTAGGTAGATTTAATTAGGTAATAAATTGCATGTTTGTTAAAAGATATAGAAATCCAATTATTTGGTTACTAAAGTAAAATATTTTTTGTCAATTTATTTGTTCGAATATAGGCCAACCACGAATATATTTCGACCCCCTCCCCTTCTCATCTTGAAAATTATTTTTAGAAAAAAACTAAACTACTAATAAGAAATAATTTTCAAAATTTAATATACGTCTATCAAAATGAAACAAACATGCTTAAATTAGATAGTACATAGATAAATAGTGTCATAAGATCTTAAAAATATTATGATGAAACTTTTAAATTATAGAACATAAGTTCGTAAATTGAAATTATACAATAGATTTTTCATACTAAAGTAAAATTCTTAGTCAAACAAAATCAGAGGAAAGGTTTGAATGAAGCCCTAAAAAGAAAACTAATATGTTTAATTAGTTTTGTTTAGTTTTCGAGTTCCGTCTAAAAGCTCTCAGGCTAAACATTTCCCTTGAACAAATGTATCGTCCCTGATCCTTTTACTTTTTATTGCATTTTATCTTCCCAAAATGTATGATGATAAGTGAATGAGTTATCACCTATTATAAATATGAATCCTATTCTGTCTCCCTAATTTTTATCTTACTGTTTTAACACGTAATAAATTGAATCAGAGATGAAAATAATAATATTTTGGCCGAATGTGCATGAACGAAGCGTTCTATTAAGTTAAAATTTGTAAGATTCTTTTTCGGCGAGGTCTGAGGTTCGCTCGTGCTTTAAACAAGATTATTTCCTTTCATCTGTCCTATTTGATTCAGCACTTGAGTAAGTCATTAGTAAGGTAATACGCACCGAAAAAGATTTAAATCAGGGTGGTTAAATATCCGTGCTTGGGTTAGCAGATGATTTTGGTACTGCTAAGTGAAGAAGCGGAAACTATATAACCAAATAGAACAACAATGATCAAAGCCAGTACGAAAGCAATACTCGAAATAAATGAGAATAAAACGAAATATAACGTTAGCTGCAGAAACTGCGACGATTTTGGTGATAAAGAAATAGGAGGAAATACGTTTGAACGCGATGAGAAATTTAAGTATTTGGGGTCTACGGTAACCAGAAAAAAAAAAATTCAAGAGGGAATGAAGGCGGGAAATACTTTTTATCTTTCGGTCTCGACATTACTTAGTTCGCGCCTTTTTCCAGGACCCCGAGTGTGGTTTAACTGAAATTTTCCTAGATCTGATCCGAATATAAGCCGACCTCGAATATAACCCACATAATACAAGAGAAAATTTATGAAAAACCACGACCTATAGAGTCGTGCAAATACTATATATTTTATTACAAGAGTTAGAAGGGGCAATCTTTTTTTTATCTAGTTTACTTCTTTTACGACTTTTCTTTCTGTTTAATTAAGAAGTTTCGTAAGAAAATTATCTCTGATCTGTTTTGATTTGAAATTATTATGACATTGAAATAAATTAAACACTATTAATTCATTTTCTTAGGAATAGTTTTATTTTCAAGGTAGTTTCTAATCGAAAAAATAGAAAACTTACTCTCCACATCGTCGCTTACTATAAGGAAATTTCCCTATATTAAAAAGTATTTTTACTGTCCAATTGGTTAAATATTTTTAGTGATTACTTCTGTAAATGACTTACGTTGATAACGACCCTCTCACAGAAGTCATGGTCGTGAGGGATGGGCTCGAAGTTGATGACCCCCGCGTATGGGTGCCCTCCTCCTGCCTGCCCGTCTTCGTCCTGGCTGCTGAGTTTCGGCAGCGACCTGGAAACAGATTTCATTATAATTGGTTCATTTATAGTAGAGCCCTAGAATAGTTTCATTATCAACATTAAGGATTTAACTAAAAGCATATAAGCAATACCTAATGACAATTTGCTATAGGTAAAAAAAATATATCTAATAACAAGACCAGTCTTAATTATATATTTGTTTTTAATCAGTGCCAAAAATCCTCCACATTCGATAATCTCTCAAACGTGGCTCAAGTTTCGCTTTATCATGAGGAAATATATGAATACCAAATATTTGCTTATCGTGAGGAGTGACTTCGATTCATGGCTGCCTTATGAAATGAATCTCGACCCTCCTTTGTAAAAATTAGGTTAGTGATCTGTAGAATCATCTGCTCTTCTTACCTAAGATGAAGTCCCAGAAGAATGTTAAAATCAATAAACTAACAAAAACGTTCTTGAATAACGTCACTTTTTTAACAATATGAGTTTTGGCGTGTATTCTCACCAATATTTTATTATACATTAATAGGCAACTACTTTTTTTATCGCAACGATTATTCCGCATGCAGTAGTAAATAGTAGAGGCAAAATAAATGTACGATTGGATAGTTATTGTCGAGTTAATGTTCCCAAAAAAAATTGCTTATAATATGTTGCCATTAAAGCAGGTGAATTTGTTTGTATCTGCATCCGCCTTTCTACGATTATCTCTTAAACTGATAGGTAGATTCATATGCTTTTAGTTTTGAAGGGCTTCGGGTCTGTGTACAAAAATTGAGCCGAAAAAAATGTCTTTCTAAAGAATGCTAAATACGTAGAATTTTTATGAAACTTCCTTACCGTTTTAATATGGAATACATTTTTTTTTAAATTATCATTCGTATTAACTAGAATGTTCTGGGAGAGGAATAGTGTTCGAATTATTTGAAAAACTAATAATCCATAGGAACTTTCGCAGTATCTTTATATACACATATATTGGCAAACTATACAAATCTGTATGTGTCACTACAATCTCTTTTCTGGGGGAATTAATTTTTTTTGCTTTTTGTAAAAGATACTGCGTTTCCGAACTTTGCAGCAATGAAAATGAATTTTGATTAGAAAAATTATTATTCGATACTACTTTACTTGAATTTTAAAATAACACTGATTCCATGAATTGCTGCTTTTGCATTGATAATTAATAAGTCACATTGCCAAACATTCGATAAAGTCAAACGTTAACCAGTTACACAAGACAAAGTCTACATAGGTCATAGCAAGTTGGGTTCCATTTTTGTAATGGGTCGCGCTTTTATATTTCTGGACATTCGGGAAAAGGGCATTCAGCTAATTAAGATAGAGTATTTATCAAAGATAAATTATGAACGTTTTAATAACAGATTTGTAGGTCGCTGTTGGTAATTTAATTTTGCTGTAAATTATTTTCGTTTTGAACTTTAATTAATTTGATTCTTTAATTTCTGTTTAAATTCAAACTAAAGAAAATCATATTTTCAGCCCATTTTAATTGTATAAATAAATCACAAAAACTGAAATAATACTGTTTATTTTGGTCGATTTCACCTTTCTGGGCGATCCTTCTTATTAATTATGACACTGAACTCAAAACTAATCGCACTTATAAACAAATTTTCTATTCACTTTTGAAACGAGATGAAATGTGGGACATTTTGAAGTTTTACAATATTAAATTTTAGGACTCCTTAGGCACTAATGATAGAAAATAAGTTAAAAGTGTAATAAAAGTATTTTCACATGAAGCTACAACATGACATTTGTTAACTCTATTCTTTTTTAGCAAATAATCATTATATTCTATGGACCAATTTGCAAATTTTAAATCACTTAATTAATACTATCTCCCCAATTAAAATATAACTTTTTTCATGTGTCATCTCTCAAAAATTTACCATGTTCTCTCAATCTGTCAGTCATCTCATTGATGTAAGTAGTGAAACAGTTCGTTTCCAGAGGATTATTTTACTGATGTTATTATCAAAAAAAAAAAAAAAAAAAAAAAAGATGCTGAGATTCACATTTAGTGAATTTGAGTGGCAATCATGAAAGTGGGATGGGAAGCGTAATTGAATAGACGATTTTACAACTCGGTATATTTCACTTTCGCGGCAGATTTGTGAAACATCAGAGTTTTGAAATAATGCTCACAAAATAGCAGCTCTTCCCATGTTCTGGATTTGGATTTGGATTTAACGCACGTACACTGCATTATCTTAGTGTATGTTGATTGTACAAATATGGAAAAACTTTATTTAATTATGCAGATTTAAAGCAAAAAAATAAACTTAGTTAAGTAAGAGCAATAATTCCCCATCCAGGATCATTTCAACTGTAGCATTCTGCTTATTTATTATTAAGATGTGCGATTCTTTCTTATAAAGGCATTTTTTATATCATTTCTAGACACAATTATGCACAATATTTTAATTATTTTAACTGTTTTCCTGAATTTCAGAAAAGAATATCTTAATTCGAAATGCCTGGAATCTTACCAAAATTCACAAAACGAAGACCAACCAGAGAGTAAATTGATTCCCCGAGTTTCTGTACCGAAAAAAATATAAAATCTATAACGGACTAAGGCTCTATAGACCTATTGAATCGCCAGAGGTAAATATTTTCTTGAAACACTGAATATTCGAAAAGTTTTCTTTAAAAAATTTCCGACAGTTAAAATTAAGTCGAATGTACAGAATGTTGAATTCAAGTATTAGTTTTGAACTATAATAGTACTATCTGTTTCTAGGATCTTTTATCATTTATAACGCAACCTATTAATGATAATTATTAGATAAATTACCGTTTAGTAATCAAACACAATTATTCAATAGATTTTTGAGTTACTAGTGGTCCATTTTCTTTTCAAATTTAAATTTTTGGAATCAAAGTTTCGACAGCTTTCTTATTTCAATAAACTGAAAATATGCTAATTAAATAATTCCATTAATTTTAAGTTTTTTACTATCGTTATATTTTGCGTTTTGTCAGGGGCAAGAAGGAATCGTAATAATTTGCTATCATGAGGACCGAATTTACGTAAAATAGCCAGAAATTGTAGGAAATGACTGCGATTCGAGATTAGTTTATCAACAAATATTTTAATCTGTTGGTATTTTCAAACATAACCGTTCCAACAGCTCGATTTTTATAACTACCAATCGATTTTTCTAGCTGTCATCATACAATTAAAATAGTTTAAATTTTGCTATAAAAAAACAGATAATGGTAGTTAGCACTATTTTTATTGTCAATATGAGGGAGATGGTAATATTTTCCAATAAACAGTTGTTCTATCTAAAAAAAAACAAACATAATTATAATAATAATCATTTGGATATTACAAGGAAGAAAAGTTTTTTTTTTCAGTCCAAAAGTTGTTAATTTTTCTTAACGAAATGATAGATTTAATCCCTTTTAATTTAACAAAATAAAAAAAAATAAAAATAAAAATTGGGTAATCACTAAAATAGATGACTAAAACGACTTAAATATATATATATATATATATATATATATATATATATATATATATATATATATATATATATATTATTATATATTATATATATTATTATATTATATATTAGTCGTTTTAGTCATCTATTTTAGTGATTACCCAATTTTTATTTATATATATATATATATATATATATATATATATATATATATATATAAAAAAGTTGAAATGATTCCTTTAATTTCTTTTATTGGCAACATTTTAATACTCGTCAATTATTATCATTGTATTTATGTTGAAAAATTATGAAAACTCTTAACTCGGTTTAAATAAAATAAATTAAAATTTATTTCCCTTATTTCTTGATATGAGGCACTCCAGACAAGAAGGACGAATCCGCCATGTCCCAATTTTTTTTTTTCTTTGATGGCTGATATAATACCATGTTATATATACCAAGATTTATAATAATATGTATACCATATTTAATAATACACCAGACATTTAATTAAAAAATAAATTATGGTGACATGGCGGATTGGCCCTTCTTTCAAGGAGCGCCTCACATTATTTAAAAGATTTCAATGTATTTTCTATAGTAATTTTTTTTTTTAACATGAGATTTTTTTGTATGATAGCTGATATGATAGGCATCTTTAAATAACATATTGTATAAAACAAAGGGATATGTTAACTCTGAGGCATAGTCAACTTTTAAATAAGGAAGCCCTACCTGAGTACCTGAGTATTACTTTCAACTTATCTATGTGAAAAACTAGCGGCTGATAATGAATACCGACCTAATAACCTCCTTTTATAATTATTGATTAATAAGCATTACTTTCTGGTCTAGTACATAAACAAAGAGTTCTTGTAGTACTTTATTACTGTTAATGGTAAGATCTTTTGGTTCATTATGATTAATTACATTTGAATTAGTTAAACTTATTATATGGAAATCATCTAGTGATTATTCGAGATATATTAAATATGCTATACAAACTTCATATGGTCAAACATTTTTAAAAATCACAAAAGTTCACATATATTATTTAGTTAGTATATTACTGACATCTAGATTAAAATTTAGTTTGTTTTTTTAAAACTAATTTTTGATGTTTTATACAATATTTGCTGCAGGTAATTTTTAATGTATGAAAAACTTTAGTTTTTATTAGGTTATGGTTAATTTTATTATGATGGACCATCTTTTTGTAGGTATACTGCAGTAAGAATTGGAATGAGATATAGTATATGATCGTGCCTGTAACTTCGCAGGCGTTCTTGACTTTTATATCCATCGGCCGAACATTTTATTTTATTTTTATCCTTCCTTCGTTGTCGCAGTACGGGCATCGGATGGTGCAGCAATGCGCATGCCACCTCCACCGATATATAATCTTTAACTTTCAATACTCTTCTCATTCTTCCATTTTCTCCTTCCAGAAGACCATCTTTATCTTTAACATTAAAAGAAGTTAAAATGAATTTTCTCCATTGCCTACTTCCTCTCGTACACGAAGGCACGGGAGGAAGATAGTATCGTTTGTTGCTCTTACTCTGATAGCTAATGATATGATTTGTTCATCAGTCAAAAACTCATTTTCAAGATTCCTTGTCAGAGTTTATCTTCCAATCATCAATGTTTCAGACTGCAATTATAATGTTCATGAAAGATGGATTAGGAATATGAATGTTCATCTTCTTTACATGCGCATCAGCAACAAATTTTCTTTCTACGCCTGACCAAAGTTTCTGCCACGATTTCAAAAAACTAGAAGCCGGTATTTCTTCGTATGCCGTAGCTGACCTATAAATCTCTTTCTGGACGTTAATTTTCCCGATTTCCTAAGTTTCTTCACTTTCTGAACGTTACTAAATAGAAATTTACGTCTGTAACGCCTTTTGAATGATTCAATCACACCTTGGTCCATAAGTTCTAGGGCCTACGTATTCTAATAATATTTGGCTCCAGTAAGTGGTTTTTTCTCTGTCGTCTTTGTTTTTTCGTGTTTCCCCACTAGGCTGGTTAGTCCGATGGACGGATAATCCGTGGTCCGTCAACAGAGAAGGGTTCTATTGTTGTCCCATTTGTAAACTGTTAACGTTAATTTGATTAAGCAGGCTGTACTGTATGGTTTTCTGGTTGGTGTTATACTATTATTTCCTAAAGCTAGGAATAGACATGAAATAATAAAAAATATAAGAATAATTTAAAATATATTTTATTGAACTTACTTATATTATTTAAATTTTATAAAAACATAAAAGGAAATATGTAATGGTGGATAACAGGCATTAGTATTTGAATGGATGTAATTGTTATAGAAGGAATTAGCTTACAAATTGCGAATAGACTGTTCGAAACGTTGAAATAAGTTGATTAAATAAAAAATTTGAAGGTTTTTATAATTCCAGAATTTTTTTAACAAAGATTCTTGATTTTCTATGATACCTCCTATACCTTAGGATTTGCTATAATCATATCAGAGCTTCATTTGAATTTTTTTGGAAGTTTCTATAATACTCGTAAACCATTTATTCGTAACTACCTGAGGCAAAGAGAGTATGAATCGGTCGATTTTTCAATTTAATTTTATCGGTTATTGATTTATTTTTAATTTGACGTTTTAGGAAGTTCTGATTCCAAAAAGTGGTTTTAATGGAATGTCATTCTGGCGATGTAGTCTTCCCTATTTAGGATCGCTTGTTTTTTTGACAACTAAACTATTCTTCATGAAATTGATATGAAATAATATTACGACGATTTACAGCCCAGGTAGAGGAGGATAAAAAGGAGACGAATCTTCATCTTCTTCAGGTGAAAGCAATCAAATTCCAAACTATTGTATGACGAGAACTCGAGGAAATGAAAACTTATCATGAGTTCTTGTTTCTATTTATGTTTGTTCTCCTATGTAGATTAACTTTATATTTCCAACTATCTTTAGTCAACTTCACGCCCAAACATCTTGCTTCTCAAATTCACCTATGCAATAATCCAATAATAATGTGACGCACCTTATTATTGGAAAGACAGTAAGGTTGTTTACCAAACCAAATAAAATGTTTTGTTTTTTAGATTTATTTTTTATTCACACCTGTCAAAAACGTTGACAACTAGTGAATTTGCTTGCTAAAAAAATGGTTTTATGGCATAATGTAGAGTAATACTCAGCGCACCTCTTCATGTGTTCATTATTGTTTATAGTTAGGCAAGGAGTTTCCTAATCCAGCTCCTTTTCGGCCGTCTGCGATTATTGTCAGCCATGTTGGTTGTTGCGTTTTCCTGTATGATTTAGGGTGTCTGTGTTAGTTATCGTGAAATCGTATTTAGTGGGTACGAGTTCATTAACTTATGGCATATGAAGATCCTTATGTAAAATAATGTTTCTAATGTATCATGGAGCTTTGGTTATAGTCCTAAAAGTTTTTAACTGAAAAAATGAAACAATTTGGCGTGTGTTTTTTGGCCATCCCGTATATCAGTGATGCACGTGAAAAAAACTAATAAATGGTAGTCAGATCAAACAGTGGTTTTAGTTTGATCCCTAATTGAAATTAATGCCACTCATGCCCAAAAGTTGTATTACACATCATGAATTATAAACCTACCGACATATGTTATAATCTGAACAATTAAAAATCATTTTGTAATTCATGGCCTCCATAGCCAGCCAGGAATGTTCAATGTTTGTGAGGGAAATCGAACTGCAAACTGCCTTTGACAAAATTGTGAGGATTTTCCGCCCTGTCTAAAAGGAACAAACATCTTTCCTCCTCGGGACCGCTATGAAATGGAGGCCAGTTGTTTCAGTAAATCTCCGATTCTGAGAAAAACATGTTTTCCTCTCAAACTATCTCTCCGTCTTCTAACCTCATAACATTTTCACGGTCTATATTGACTGGTTAAAACTTTTTTTTTATTATTTACTTTTGGTTCTATTATTGAATAATTTTATTCGGTTTACATTCCCGTAGTTTATTACACATTTAATAATAATTATGCTTCTATTCCCCTTTTATTTTATATTTTCACTTTTTTCGTTGAAGCGTATCGACTTTAAAGTTGATATTAATTTATTCACTTTGTAAATCAATAATGATAATAATGGGGGTAAGATAGAAATTTATAGCTGATTGTGGGTTGAACCTCACAGTGCCCCAAACTTTATGTTAGGCTTAAGCTATTTCACAAATATTTGATTTGTACTCAATGTTTGCTTACTTTTGTTTTCAGTTGACCAGTAAAAACTAGGCAGTCAGATTTAGCTTCTTTGACAAAAAAGCCATTAAGTTATGAACTTGATTTATCTTAATGGTTTAGTTATTAAGTTAATAGAAAATATCACATCAGTAAAGATATAAAAACGAAGGCTCAATGGACAGTAATTTTGTATATATTATTTTCCTTGGTTTTTGCTGTTTCGTCTATATTATTTCAATTGCTGATCAAGTGTTGTGATCAATGAGTACGATGTTTTAGATAGATGTTAGTGGAACGTTGTGATTAACTAGAAAGAGGAAGAGACCAGAATCGGCTTTTTCAAAAACAAATTTCTTGAATCTTGAAAAGTTATTTGAAACAGCTCTTGCTCCTTTCTTGAAATTTCTTGTATGAGAAAATTTGAAAGCATTTTTTCAACTGAGTGTTGGTGTATAGTCGTTGCCGCCGCAAAATCTCTGATTTCATTAGAAACAAGATTTGAGAAAAAAACAATGTATATTCTACAATTAAACTCAACCAATGAT
Organism: Rhaphigaster nebulosa; assembly: GCA_948150685.1. Taxonomy (NCBI): domain Eukaryota; kingdom Metazoa; phylum Arthropoda; class Insecta; order Hemiptera; family Pentatomidae; genus Rhaphigaster; species Rhaphigaster nebulosa. The sequence continues at coordinate 32,266,754 of OX411308.1, forward strand.
AAGCAACTGAAGATTCAGCGGCCAATAGGTGCTACTAGGGACTCCAGAAACATCTAAGAAGCAAGTCTCTCTTCAGGACAACGAAGATATAAATATATAAGACCCTAATCAGGCCGGCTCTCTATTAAATTTAATTTAATTAACCGCTTATATTAAGATTTGAAAGGAAGATTCTGAGAAGGATTTTGGGGCAACGGTGTATGGAGATTGAGAATAAACGCTGAATTTTTGCATCTATATAAAGATCATGATATTATGCATTTTATAAAATTTGGACGTCTGAGATGGGTAGGACATATTGCAAGAATGAGTGGTAACGAAATCCCCAAATGGTTCATTGAGGAAAAGATTTTTGGACTCAGAAAAGTGGGTAGACCTCGCCTGCAATAGGAGGATTGTGTGGTTGCAGACGCGCAAAAAATGCTGGGCACTAGAAATTGAAGAGCAACAGCACAAAACAGAGAAGACTAGGCGGATCAAACTAAGGGAGGTCTTGATTCTTCATGAGTTGTAGCCCCATCGAAGAAGAAGAAACTTGATTTTATCTCTTATGTGCTGATAAAAAGTACCCATATGTTGAAAAATCATAGCATGATCTAAATTGTTCAAAAAGAATCCTGTTATTATTTTTTATCGTATAACAGTTATCTCGAACTCGTGTGCTGTTCTCACTCACGTCTCTCCTATTTTATTTTTTTGTGGCTGGATCGTTTACTGGGTTTTATTTATTTTATTGAAAATATTTCATAAAATAATAGACGTCGAGCACCAGTTAATTTTTAAACGTCAAGATTAAATAATTTGATATGGCGTGAATGAACTCTTTGGTCACTATTACTATCGTCCTTGCGCTGAGACAATGTAATATCACTCAATGAAAATAATTTTCACTCAGCGGGTTCTATTATATGTTAACATACAGAATATGATAACATTACATTGGATTTTGTGATAGTATATTATTTATGTTCTTTTATTTTTTTTTAATGTTATAAATTTTAGATTTTCATGATTACAGTTATTTAATTAATTAAGGATAAATTAATTACTAATTATTTTATTTTGGTTGGTACTGTGCAAACTATTATTGGAAGTAGTTGGAAGATCTTATTAAAAATCCTGTATTAATACTTTTTTGTGTTTTGATTTAATATTTGATTCGTTAAATATGTTATCTATATAAAATGCTATCAATATTTTTCGGATTAATGGAATGTCGGAAAAAAATACGTTTTAGAAAGATAATATAGAGTTTACTATATGTATTTTTTTGACTAGTGAAAAAGAATTTTACTTTTTTTTTTTTTAATTATCTACAAAGTAACTAAATGAATATATTTTTTTAAATTTCTGTACCCTCTTAAGCTTATTAGTCGTAATGTAATTACTCTTTCTATAATAGCAGCTGTAATGAATGCTTATATCTCTATTAATTCACCATTCTATGATGGCTTGGTTAGTTAATCGTCATGTTAGGAATTTTAATGGGTGTTAAGTTTACTTTGGTCGCAGTGATGAGTTGTTGGTGGGGCTCAGATGAGTATGGACTTGAAGATGAATAGACCCTTGAGTTTGCGAAAGTGCTCTTAAAAAGAGCCTTAATAAAGTTATTTTTGACCTGTCCGCGTCTCCGTAAGGCCTTGTATTCTATTCCTTTCAGTTTCTCCCCAGCAAAATCAGTAGCTTTCACTTTCGATTTCTGTTATTTTATAAAAATACCAAATACATAAATTCAATCTTTAAATATGTTGAACGAAAAAAAAAACGTCTTTGGGGCTGAAATGTTAATCTATTTGCTTTTATAATTCGATATTTTTACGATGTTTAACGGTCTATATATTGATTGAAAATGTATTTATTTGCTTTCTTCTATGTATTGATTATTTCAATATACATATCATATATTTATTTTTACCCTAATCAGTCAGTAATAACTTGGATAATTTAATTATACAAATTCCAATCAAAAGTGATTCCTTTACCGACTTTATGTAGTACAACTTGGGTGTGAAGAATTGGTTTCCAGCCTGCTGTAGGGTAGAGTTTTCAGCAAGTAGAGTTTTCTTCAGGTTGGTCCGACACGAAATAAAAATCAACCTGCACGGGCCCAATTCCAACCTAATGCAGTTATGAAGTGAGAATGAGGTTTTATTTGACCACGCTCGGTCACAAAGGCTTCAAAACTAATTAAATATATTAAGGGTTGATAAATCTTTTATTTTTTATGTATAAGGCACATTAGGAAAACTAATTAATAAAGCAATGTTCATAGCTACCCCACTAAAATATTAAGATTTGTGTTTTAAGTTCTTTCTGAGTTTGACATTAAACTCTTGATCATCGTTCAATCAATAACCCAGCAGCCGACGGCATAAATAACGTTAATAAAAAAAATTATTTATTCATTTATGGTGAGCGTAATTATCCTTTATCAGGTATGATTGGTGAAGAAGAGACGTATAGAAAAAACACCTGCATTGGGTCGCAGTCATCTTTAGTTACGCCAATGCCAGCAGTTTTTGCACCTTTGTGTCCACATCAACGGGTACGTTAATGACTCATCGGATGACACCGTGTTTGCCTTCTTAACGCAGCCAACGTATGCGCATTAATGGCTGATGCGGGCAACCCATGCTGCTTAACGACTAAGCGTGTGGAGGGAAGCTAGATTGAATTGCTGTGCTTCGGTTTGATTACCAACCGGTCGAAAATCCACCAAGTCATGTCCAAAAATCCAATCGAAAATCCATTGTACTGCTTGAATTCTGAAAAATCGGAGTCGAGAGCGCCCGATCTCACTTCAAATAACTAATAGATACTGGGCTCTGTTACTGCTGTATTATTAAGCAGTTAGTCAGACTGATTCTCTGAGCAATTCATTTTTCTTTAATTAATAATTAAATGAATGAAATAGATGATTCTCGAACTACCCATGGAGTGTAACAGTGTAATTCCTGTAGGTATTTCAGATAATTAAAGTATTCGTAGAATGAACCAATGCATATAGGAAATGAATCACACTAGAACAGAATATGGAGCTATAAATGCTACAGATTGATTACTCATTTTACATTTTTTTTTGTAAAAGTAGGCTCTGAAGTCGTAGTTGATTATTTTCTTAATTTAGTTAATCATCATCAGTGCTTTCACCATTGTGGAGAATGTCAGATAATAGTAACGTAAGTTTCTTCCGTTCTAAATGCTAAGCCAAGGCGGGAGTAACCCTCAACTTTTGGGACTTTTTTAGTTTTTGGTCTTTAACATTATAATGGGGTAACCTAGCGATAAATGTATTCGGTTATAAATTAAAGCACATTAAATTCTGTTTAGAATGAGTATCTCAAACGTTCAATTAGGTATGACATAAGAATTAAAATTGAAAATCGAAAACAATTGGACCCCACTTGAGAGTTCTGAACATTTTTCATTTATGATTTGTAGGATACAAATACGTATTACGAATTTAAACTTTCTTACCAGGAATTTTTTTCGGAAGTATAATATTAATATATATATATATATATATATATATATATATATATATATATATATATATATATATATATAATCTCATAACTGGAAACCAGGCATTATTCAAATAAATTATAGGTAATATTTATTTTATATAAAATTAAAAACACTAAATTACCTAAAATTTTGATTCTAAAGATTTTTTTTGTTGGGCGCTCCGTTTTGAAGCAAACGTGATTCGAAATAATGAGACTGAATGTCTAAATAAATTTATGAGCAAGGAGTATCGGTGAAAATTTTGGAGAAGTTCTGAAATTTGATTTGTTTGTGTTTTTTAATGTACTGATTACGAATTCGAACCAAGCGTTTTAAGAAAAGCACAGATGCATATTTTTGAGTTAACGCCCAAATAAAATATTCTGTTCATCAAAAACTTTTTCCCTTCATTTCTTCAGCCATTACACATTTGAAAAGTTGAAGGACTTTGAGGAGAAGAATTTAGATAATTTCGTCAAAATCGTGTTAGAATCGTTTTCGGGAAAAATTAAAAAAAAGTTTAAAATCTATAATATGATGTGGCATTTCTGGTTAGTCGATTTTGACGAAAAAGTGTCTATAATATAACCGGCTTATGCCTAAATTAAATACGCAATTCACTAGTAATACTCTCAGGCCACTGGACTTTTACCTACTTTTGCGAGGCGGTTAGTTGTACTTAGGGACCTTAAAGCATGTATTTCCGTTGAAAACGCGATTGCGAAAATTTTCATGATCGCAAATACTTCCCTTTACTATATTTTTCATATTCGCATTCAAAGAAAGTAAAAATGGACGAAAGTTTAATAGCCTGGTATTTTTTTGGAACTGGATTAGTAGTACCTACCATCTCTACTTTAGAGACTGATGGATTTACGATGCCACCGATGAGTCTAGAAACTTACCCAACTCCTGAAACACATCCGAGAAACACTGATCAATTGAAAGAGTTGTATCTGCTTTATTAATGTAGCCGAAAAAGTTCCAACCGCTACTCCAAATTAACAGTTTTGCCGATCACTATTTAATTCTAATTATTATTTTAATAATTATTTCTTTTCCAAATTTTCAGTGATCAAATGGAAGCGCCCATGGGAAAGGAGAGGCTACAGGCCTCCCCGGAAATACCTGTCTGCGCTCCTAATCATGGACCAACTTGTTACATATCGAAACTCTTGAAGTTTTGGTTTTTAATGTTTGTGGGATTCCCTCCATGGAGATCCTATAGGGCTTATAAAGAATCTTTGGTCGATAGTTTAATTAAATGGCCCGGAGGTACTGCAATGTTGAAATAAGTATGCGGAAGGCGTCACACTTAGCCCCTCGAGTCTATTGCGGCGCTGGTTTGAAACCGGCCTGTGTGGGTTAAAATTTATTTCTTTGCGGATCTTCGGAATATTCTCCACCTTTGAGTCATTTTTATTCATGAAAAATGTACTATCTATCATATTTCTACATAGACATCCAGGGCCCTATTCCATGACAAAGTACAAAAGTACTAGCACAAGTGGACTTATGACTTACTAAACATATGACAGATTGTGAAATGTTAAAACATGATAACATTTAAAATACTTTAATTAGAAAGCAGTAAATTAAAAAAAATGAATATAATTATTATTATCTAATGCCGACAAGGAAATGTTAACTTTTAACTAACATTCGTACTTGTAATTTTGTGCTTTATTATGAAAAAGGGCCCAGATTATGACTAAAGATAAAGCTTTTATGTATATTAGTTGCACCTGAAGACAGCCAATTACACCTCCAAATTTTAAATTTTCAAAAATACATTACAAACCTTTCGAAGGAGGGAGAAAATTTTGATGATGAAACGCCGGTGTATCTACATTTTTACCGCGTTCTCCAATCATAAATCCAACTTACAATTAGATCATAATTATAAAATATTTATCATTCATACATATTTAATTAAATACTATGCTTAAATATTTAAGGTTTCATTTATTCATTCCGCAAATGACATCATTTTAATATCCTTCTTTGTCCTTTTTTGTTAGCTAATGAAAAAAATTAATTACAGTCCTGAAATATTGAGGTGCTTCTAAAACACGAAACGTTCAGAAATTGGCAGCTCTTGTTGAATCCCCTATTGGGGAACAGGCTATTTTCTTAAACCCTTCTTTTCATTTTGAATCAATGACGGCAAGTCCATTTTGATTGGATCAGCTCCTTGAGTCATCTGCTGCAAAATATCTGACTGACAATACATACTATTTAAAGTACGGTTTTGTTGACGTCTATGAATATTTAAACTGGATGTAGTAATCTCTGGTGTCTTCTACAACGCATTACGGCTCCTTGCAAGTACATTCCGTACCATGCATATGTGCATGTCAGTGTACAGAAAGCTCCTTGCATCTCAAGGTATAAACATATAAAAAGTAAATTAATGTATTGTCAGATGAGTCTTCAATTACCAAAGGCATCAACTTCACTAACAACTCACCGATGTGTTTAAGAATATATTCAAGTGCATTCCGTCCCTTAGGACGAATAGGATTATTTTCGTAATCGGGATTTTATTTTCTTGTTTAGTCGAGTATAATACACAAATCCAAAATTATTGCGTCGTTTATTTAAAAACAATTCTCATCAAATTGTGACTACTGACCTCAATCGGTGATTATTGTCAGTTTAAATTTGGAAATTGAAGTTGTTTGTATTCCTTGAATGTCGAGAAAGCTGCAAACTAGTGTTATATTTGTTTTTCTTTTCGTTTCAAATATAAATCTGCTGGGAGGCAGTTCTGTTTGGGTTGGACGCGGCCTAGTAGAACTAGGAGCCAGTGTTTCCTCTCCTTCTGCTTTGATAGCATTTCTCCTAAGGCTTCTCATTTGTTTCCTCGAGCGTAGTTTCCGGTGTTTGTTACATTCTTATTTAGACCATTGATAGTTTTTCTTTTAAACTCAAAATTCTTTTGCATTTTATTTCTTAGATCCGATGTTGGGTATACGTAGGAGTATTTGGGTAAATGTTCGTAGTTTAGGGTTGGCGATAAATCGATAGTTTCGATAATATCGACCAATAGCTATCAATACTATCGATTCTATAGGTTATTAATGTTTAGATTTAGAGTTTAGGGGAGGGAGGATTTGTACATGACTCGGTAAAGAAAGAACAAATTTTCTAATAAAACAAACTGATTTTAGGCGACTACTGGTTTAGGCGACTCCTGCCAGGTATCATTGCTCCTTCTTGATAGAGCACTCTCTCGAAAGGCAAGTAAGTAGCTAGAACAAGATTATATTTATGGGCGACTTCATCCAGTGGCTTTAGCGTATTCTCTTTCCAGAATTTAAGACATCTACTTCTTAGTCATCTACTCTGTTTAAAATATTTATAGGAGAACAATAAAAATACTGGAAAAGAAATTAATATAACTAATAATAATTTCAATTCTAATTTACATATTTTAATCTTTATTATAGATAATTTTGTGTATTTTAATAAATATATATTAGAATTGTTTCTAATTTTTTCGCGGTTCTGGAGGAATAAGGTTTCGTATCAGAAAAAAATGCTTCCAACCTTCTCTGCTTACTTGGAACATGAGTTTCTTGAGACGAAGAACTCGAAGCCAGAGGTCGATAAACATGTTTATGGCTCCTTATCAAATGTTAACGTATGTTAGATGATATTTAGAAATTAATTTGTCACAAAACAGCGGCTATTTTGGAATTTAACTTTTCTTTTTTACAAAAACTGCCACACATCCGACCTATTCATATTTGATAACTTATAATTGATAAATTGTGAATCAGTACTAAAAACTTATCAGCGATGAATGAGGCTAGTTGAGACTGAGAATAATATAGAAGTTATGAAAGAAATGAGAGAGCTAGAAAAGTGGAGAGAGATTTATCTGGAAACCATTGCCATAGGGCATTATTGGTTAATTATTGGTAAATAACAATTATTGGTTAATCGATAAGTTCCAACTTACGAATGAAATTTCTGGAATCATAGTTAGATTCGTGTACGATATTTTTTTTTTTTAAGAAGCTATAGTAAGCCAAACCTTTTACATGTATTGAAGTTTAGCCTTTTACTAGGTTGTTACATAAGTCCTTGAGCATTAGTATAGCCTTATTTCAGATTACATATTTTAAACATTATTGAATACTACTCTTCAAAGTAAAGTCCATTATTTTCACCCATCTTTCTGCCAGTAATTGTATTTGATGCCAGTACCACTCTTTGGTTTTGAGACAAAGAACTCATCACATCCAATTTTTACGTCCTCGTAATGATCAAATATTCGACCTTTTAAAAAATGATTCATTGATCTAAACAAACCATAATCTGATGGTGCATTACTAGGCTATACGCAGGATGAGGCAAAACGTTTACAGTTCCGATAATTTCTTCTTGTTCATACGAGAACGATGTGCTGGGCATTGTCGTTTATTTGGACCGAAGCGGGGTATTTTGCACTCAAAACTGCATAAAATCTGTCCAGCTGTTCACAGTAAAGGTTCGAATCCCTACTATGACCGATAAATCACGAGCAGTGGCATGTGGGTTCTGGTTCACGCATCCAAGAAGAATGTCATCATCATCATCATCACATCAGACCGCGAATTACCATTTTTTTCTTCTGACATTGCACGTGCGTTTTAAAAATGTAAATGGCTCCATAAAGCCAACTCATGTCACGAGGAATTAAAGTATTAGTCAAAGTAAACATTGGCATAAATAGTAGGAACAAAAACATTCTTATAGGATTAATTATGAGAGTTGGAATTTAGGGTTGTGTTAATGCACAAGAACTTTTGTAACAACCCACTATATATTTTTTCTAAACTAAAAGATTAGTCTTTTGGGAAAAAGTTTGTTTTATCGACGACTGTCTTTATTATCAATAGCGCTATCCAGCTATTGGCAACCCTATCGTACTGTTTCTTGACCAGCGGATGCTATACATGGAGCCGATGTGTTCGGCGCCTTGCCTAACTGCCAAAGATTTCCTCAACTTAGCTCTAAAGAAGTTGGGAGGAGGGCTTATGAGAGTTTCCCGAAGCTGGAGTCGATCTCTGACAGATATATCAGAAAGAAAATTTTCTACCATAGACGTACACTTCAGCTCAGGAATCCACATTCTTATCTTAACAAACTCCCTATTCGCTTCTACGAGTTTTTGTTGCTTGTATTTTTAATATTTCTTAGTAATTAATCGTAAAACCCCAATTCCGGAACATCTCTGTTGACTCGTAAGTTAGAATCGTTTATCTATATTTTATCTCATGCGGAATTCTATTAATAATCCTTTTAGATTAATCTTCTTTATCCATTTACTTTTGCACACCAACAACGTTGCGGGTTCTTTGCCCAATTTCACCTTGTCTTATCTAAAAAGAAATTCTAGTCTCATTGCATTTTAGGTCTCGTTTATTATTGTTGGAACAATTAAATATAACCATTATTTTACATGCTTATTTTTATTTTTATTTTTAATCTTATAAGAATGGCTTAAACATTTTTTTACATATTCTAATTACATTAATTTAACTACCTGGTATTACAATTATCCGAAGTTTCACTTATTTGTCATTTTTCTTTTTATCAATTAAAAATGTTCATATTAGGTTAAAATATCCTCAAATCGAAATTATAATTTATTCATGTTTAATCAGCCGATTAGTCTATTATTTAAAATTATTTTTTCCTTGTTTTAAATTGTCCCTACTTCTTATTAGAAGTGTTATACTAAATTAACTGCTTTTCTTGTTTATATTCATTGATCAACTATATCTAATCCTAAGCCCTAGGCTACATCTCTCTATTTTGATCATTTCTATTTTAATTACTTGGAGCTTTTTCATTGTTAGATTAAGTAACTTTAAAATGAGCCAAGATCTCGAAATGTTGTTGGTGTGTAAAAGTAAATGATTATAAAAGATTAATCTTAAAATGTTATTAGATGAATTACTGATAAGTTAGAACTATCAAAGACAAAATACTCTTCTGAAAATAAGTAAATATAATAAATACGTATATAAAGATAGAAATTGTTTTACTCGTATTATACTTTACCTATTATTAGGTACTGAATGTTTACCCCTATTCAAATTTATATGACAGAGTATCAGTTGTAATACATAATATACTGTTAAAATTGTAGATCTGCATCAAATTGTAATCCACATTTCTTATTGAACATATTGCCTATTACAATTTATTTTCGACATAGATAACAATTACAGACGTAATACCTTTTTAACTAAATATGTACGATTAGAGAACATTTTAAAATGCTATGTCTATCATAATTTTCCTTACGGTGGATATTACGTTCTGTTAATATTTATTAGCAGAACGAATAAATACGTTATAAAACTATTTTCTATACATTTGTCTTAAATAAACTTATAAAGTTATGAATGAGTTATGAAAAATCTAAGTTATAATACTTACAATTAGATTTTTCTAATACAGTAGCATAGAAAAAGTTTAAACTTTTAGCAAATCATAATTCGGAGATAAAAATACTATGACATTGTCATGAGAAGATCAGTTAGTTCTACAAATTATTTTCATTCTTTTTTTTTTTTTTTTTTTTTTTTTCCTCACATTGTAGTCACTGGATCTTGAGATCTGTTTGTTTTTATCTAAACCTCCTTTTTTATTAAATTTTTGTTTATCTTTTTATTGTATGGTAGATTTGTATGATATCAGTAATTAAAATTTATTCTATGCAATAACAGTATATGATTTTTATTGTTTGTTTATTTCCTTTTACGCCTATTATTACTCGAAGGTCCAAATTTATTGTGTTTTTTTTATCACGAAATCAACATTAACTTTCATCTTCTTAAGTACTATCTGTCTTTCAAGCAATATAGGTTTGTAGACAACGTGTTTATATGTATATGTTTATATTTATATGTTATATGTTTGTTGATTTAAGTTGAATACTTTTATATATAAAAATAAATGTGGGCTGTTGCTATTTTACCAATTTTATTTATTTCGATGCAAATTTTCGGCCTACAAGGCATATCTGTAAAAGGCTCTTATTTAGTTTAATTTATAACACATCACAGAGTTAAATATTCCAATGAATATTTAAGTCCAATCCGGACCAAGGCCAAATATACAGCGTCATTAAAAAATAAATAATTAGAATAAAAACACAATAAAGAAATTGAGGTTGGATCAAATTTCATTACCGTTTAAACTTCAAAAATTCTATTAAGTTAATATCAATAAATACTTACAACTTTAAAAATAAAATATGATTAAGGGAGCCATCTCAGTCATCACAGCCATCACTGGTGAAACTCCAAAGAAGAAGGCAATACAATGTTACAACCAATTATGACAACTAAAATAATTTACTAAGCAATCATTAATAATTATGCAACAAATTAATCTACATACATTGAAACCCCAAAATACAATCTATTAATTTATAAATCTAATATTCATATTAATTTAAATAAATTTAAATTTGAATTTAATAATTATGTTTGCATATCGGGATGTGAGAACCGGTTCTATCTGTAGTTTTAAGCATTTTACACTAAAACTCGTTGAAATTTCTTTCTTTCTGTGGGACAGTGTATTAAAATAATAGTTTTAAAAATTATTCATAATGAAAATTCAAACCTATTACTTTGATAGAATGTGTAATTTTTTTTTATAATAATAACACAGAACCTTTTATAAACATTTTAATAAAAAATTACTCACAGATAGAACTTTTTGGCTCAAAACATTAATTGTGAAAACATTGGTTACAGAAGATCCTTGTGTAAATAATTGGTTGTAATAATCCACAACCACTGATGGCATCCATTTCATCATTAATTCTATGTCTTGCACTTTTTGTGAAGGAATTTTTTTCTTCTCTTTAACAACTCTAGCGGTAAACTGGTAGCCAGTTCGTGAAATTGAGTAGTGCAGACTTGGAGATGGTTGAAGGGTGATTTTAGATTTTCTTCGTCTGTTATCTTTCTAGTCGTTTATATCTTTAAATAAATCAACAACCATCCATCCTCCTGGTTTATGGCTTGTTTTGAAGCTGATCTATAATATTTCGTAGGTTGATATTTTAGCTGACAAACTCGCGTGCAAGGGCAATTTTTTTAGTTCAAATTTTTCGATTGAGTTTGAAAATCGTAAAAATCTTTAGACTGCAATTCAATTACTTTGTTGAGAAACTTTTTATTCGCACTCCAAATCGCTCAGGGCAAAGACATTTGCGACCAAATTTCGGACAATTTTTACTCCTTCTCAATATTTGAATTAATGTTATCTACTTCTTGATTACAGGAATGTCCAGGCGTGGTAAACTTTATAGTAATATTTTTAATATGGCTGTTTTGTGACATAAATGTAGCTAAGGCATAACAATTAATCGAGTTCCTATTTTGAGGAACACAGCTGTCGCTCCGTAAAATTGTAGTAAGCAATTTTACGGTATGCTAAACTAACGATGGACAATATTTTGACTACTGCTCTTGCAATGTCAATTCTTGAACGACCACACAAACCTTCATGCCAAATGGCACAGTATCCTTTCTTATCTCTGGAGCAATGTGGAGTAATATTATTATTAAATACATATGTTTGTTTTTATATATACATGTGTATATTAAATATAAGTACATATAAGATTTAAAATAAAATAAACAAATACTATTACGCATAAACATACAAACATAATTATATATGTATAAATTTATAATATCATTTATGGATATATATACACATGCACACTCATAATTTATTATGTAATTTACATATATATATATATATATATATATATATATATATATATATATATATATATATATATATATATATATATATATATATATATATCATAAATTAATTATTTATTTAATTCAAATTAAAAGAAATTATTTGGGATAATTATGATAATGAAAGTGTGCACTTTTATAAGGCAAAATTAAATATTTATTAGTATACGTGTAAATACATTTATAAATTGCATTTTTTTTTTTTTACAAAATAAAAATACAGGAGATTATAAAAGGGATAATACAATATGTATAGTAGTAGCATTTAATAAAAAAATAGAATGCGTCTAGCATTATATTCCTGTACTGCTCGAAGCAATTTCTCATTATGTTCTAGATGTGCCTTGGAAACTAATGATTATAGGGTTTTTAGAAATCAGCATGTACTGAATCCATCGTGTGCTCACTATAAAACCCAATACCTTGTTGGTTTTTTATAAAAATACGGAACTTAAAAGAATACTGTATGTGGCTTAGCAGCGATAGTGATATCCTAATCAGAACTTTTTTTTTTTTTATCTGTATCTCGGTTCATCTCGCGCGGATCTCATTAACGCGTAGGGGACTCTTCCACAGGTGGCGGATGTTGGGATAATCGGTGGTAATTCCTTGGATATTCTTCCCGGCTAAGTCTGGTGGACTCCCTGACCAACAGTGAGAGCGGTCCCCCAGGCTTGCTGGAGAGTGTAACGTTGGTTTGAACGCCTTATTCACACATTTTTAGTTCACAAAACACCACAAATGAAGAACTACGAGTTAGGAACTTCGAGAATAAGGTATTGCGTAGGATATTTGACCCGAGAAATGATGAGTCCAGAACAATTTAAGAGATTATACAGCGCGGAATTGCGGAGCATGATCCAGTTAATATAATCGAAGTGACATCATCCTCACGTATTTTATGAATCTTTATTATTTTTATTAAAATTTATGGCATATTTCCCTGAAACTATGACTGAACTTTTATTATTTTTAAGACAATCAATAATCGGTTGCCATGCCAAATCTGACAGGACGATGATTCTACCGGAAATCTTATATAAAATTTATTTGTTTTCAATGGCATGATGTTTTTCAAATCCTATGATAATAAATGATCAAATTTTATTAGATCCTGTCATAAACAATTAATGCTACTAAAACCTAAAACTTTTATTAAAAAAAAATATTTGATTTAATTTAAAATGATAAGAACATTAAAGCATAGATAAATTAGGAGTGCTAGACCCCCTTTTCTTGTGTTCGTATTCCAGAGCGTACAGTAGCAATCAAAAAGGTAAAACTTCGGATTTTGAATTACAAATAATAAAGAAATGGTTTCAGATTGTTGGTTAGAAGAAATACCATGAACCATATTGAATTGGAATTGCTAAGAGATTCTAATGATAATTGTTAAGAATAATACACTAATTGGTCAAGATTATGTACATTGCCCGTTTGTGAATTTCGGATTTCGTTTTAGTTCGAATAGCTTACTGAATGTATTATCCAGTATCCAGAATGAAACATACACAATTAAAAATTTATAACGTCATCAATTTTAATAGTTGGACCTCTATCATTCAACAGAGTAGCCAGTACTCATAGAAGAAATGTCCAGAATAGGTCATCTACCAGCAACATGTGCTAGAGGGAACACCTTGGTGGCTTCTATGCACAACTTAACATGTGGATCTAATGTTCGTTATATTAAACAAAAATTTTCATATATTATTAAAACTGTACGTGTAACCCCTTTTGCTGATGACATTTTATAAAGTGTTGTGTAATGCTCATACCAGTAGCGATGGTATTTTTCATTTATAAGCGTCAGCAATATTTCCTTTCAATAACATATTCACTCTTATTAGGTCAATCCTCAATACATATAATTATTTTGCCAATTACATTTAAACCAGTTTTCTCAAACAATTTTCATCGCGCCTCTCCTCCCCCCATACTATAATTTTCACTGAAATAATCGTAATATTAGTTTCTATTTACATAACCACATAATGCAATATATCAATTTTTATATTTATATATATATATATATATATATATATATATATATATATATATATATATATATATATATATGATTTATCAATTCAATATTCAAAATATTAATGCATAGATTTGTCTCGAACATTCTAGAACATCTGCGTGGCGGGTATAAATGTTACATCTCGTTACCACTAGTCTTAGTCGAGTCGATCCTTCCGCCTCTACCATGAATATGTATATTGCAATTTTTCGTGTTATCTGCAATTAACAATATTATACAGTATTATAACAGAAGGATTATACAGTATATATATACACAATCATAGATAAATTTTTACGTGGTCGTAAGCGACCATTAGAAGATAGTGAAGCATCAAAAAGTGCACAGACGACAGTGATTCCGATGATAAAATGAAGAAAATATTTTGAAAAAAATTTACATTATGGATTAACCAGCCCTGAAGTAACTGGAGAAGAAAGGCTTTTGTGTGTCATTTGCTCAAAAGTTTTGGCAGCAGACAGCATGAAACCTGATAAACTTAAACGACATTTAGGAACGCTTCATAGTGAGTGCGTTAGCAAATCCTGAGAATTTTTCGAATTATAATTAAAACCATATGAAAAGCAAAAATCACATTTCCAAAAAAACTTTTCCTATGAATGAAAAAGCTTTACTTGCCTCTTACAAAATTTCATATCAATTTGCCAGTGTAAAAAGCCTCACAAAATCGGTGAAGAGCTTTTCCTGCCAACCGCAATAGAGATTGAAGATACTATGTTTGGAGATTTGCCAAACAATTGCAGTCCATACGTCTTTCAAAAGATACTATAGCCAGTCGAATTGATGATATAGCTGAAGATATACAGCATCAGCTTTTGGAAAGTTGCTTGACAATTTATTTTCTATTCAGCTTAATGAGGCAACAGATAGCAATAAAGTTGCTCCTTTAATTCTCTATATTCTTTTTTATTATGGTATGTCAGTAGTAAAAGAACTACTATTCAGCAAACCAATAGAACTCAATGCAACTGCACTTACATTATTTGCTATCTTCAATGATTTTTTAAACAGGGCAAGTACAGAATGGAAAAATTGCGTCGGAATATGCACGGAATATGATGGTGCTCGCACAATGTCTGGAAGATTCCTAAATGTACAAGTACTTGTGCAACAAAAATCTCCAGAGTGTCTCTGGACACATTGCCTGATCCATGGAGAACCTCTAATATCCGAAGATATCCTGAATATTGTGCTAACGACGGCGTTAACAATAGTAAATTATATAAAAATTAAACCCATGAATGTTTTCCGCACTTTGTAAAGACATGGTTGCAGCACATTCAGCGTTACTATTTTATTGCAAGGGAAGATGGGTTATCACGTTGGAGATTTTTGCAACGTGTTTATGAATTAAGAGATGAAATCGGCACTTTTCTAGAAGAAGAAAACCAACCAGAAGCCAAGATGTTTCGAGATGGTTTATTTCTGATGAAATTGATCTACTTGGTCTACGTATAAAATAAATTAAATTCCTTGAATCTTCAACTCCAAGGAACCATATACATTATTTGTTCGATAGGGGTAATAAAGTTGATGTTTTTTTTTCTTTTTTTTTTAGAAAAATTGAATTGTGGAGCAGAAATGTAAAGCAAAAAAATTTAGAAATGTTTGTAAATCTGGATGAATGTGTTAAAACTTACAAGACTGAAGAACAACATGTGGAAGTTTGTTAGGAACTCATTTCAAAATACTCCCGATGGTTTCTAAACTGCCTTAGAAAAAATCTATATAGACTTCACGGCAAGTGGCGAAATCGAACAACAATTTAGTATAATCAATTAATTTGTGAATGTCACTTTCTCTTTAATCTACAACTTTATATTTAAAAAAAAATATTTGTATGACAAGGTTACGGCGTTTCGAAGTCCTTCTTCGTCATCAGGATATATGCTTTCTACAATTTAGTAATAAATCACTCTTTGAATTCTGGGCAGGTTTGGATGATGAGTTTTATGCACTGAAAAATAAAGAATTTCGTATACTATTACCATTTTCAATAACCTACCTTTGCGAAACCGGATTTTCTGCGGTGGCAGCTTTTTATGTAGAAAATTAGCTTAGAATGGCAATTTCTAATATTAAAACTTTATTTGAAAAATTTGGTTTTCAAGACAGGCTCAAGGGAGTCATTAATAAGTGTTAATCTTGTTTTTATTTTAATTTTGATAAGTTAATATTAAATACATTGAGCGATACCTATTATATCAGTGTAAAGTGTATTTTATTTTTTATTATGTCAGAATGTATTCTGTAAAATAAGGAAATTTTTTATCATTTTTTCTCAATATATTCGAGTCTCCCTTATGTTTTATCACGCCACTCAGGTTGAGAACCACTGATGTAAACTGCCATAATATTATAAAACGTCTCTGATTCACATTTGCACATAGAATAAGGATCGAAGTAATGTCCAATTGTGAATCAGAGACGTTTTATAATATTATAGCAGCTTAAATGTGATAGATGAAATAATTATATGCATTAAGAGTTAGCCAAGTAGCAGTGCATTCGTTATTGAATACGTTATGCCCTGAGGAAGGGATAAAACCCCAAAACGTTGGTTGTGAAAATGTGAGGTTTAGTAATATTTCCATTTTTGTATAAAATTGTACTCCGAGGAAAGTTTTTAGATATTCCATTTTAGTGCTTCAAGTCTCTCAAATAGCATTTGATAACTTCCAAGTCAGCGTTGCGCCAATCCAGGTATTATCAGTACAAAAATATATAAAATCACAAGAGACTGCGCATTTCACACCTATAGCTAATAATGGCACTGATGTGTTTAACATTCCTGAATTACCGAAACGTTTAACGAATAAATTTATTTATCCTCACGGTGATTTTTGTCTCTTTTTTTTTGAGGTCTGGCTCTCATTGGTTATAATATAATTATAATAATACAAGGAAACATACAATTGGTTTAAAAGAAATTCATTAATTTTTCTAATTATAATTAAGAGTGTAATAATGACAGTAAGAAAACATTTGTTTAACATATATTTCTTATTTAATATATGGAAGATATTTATAATTATGGATTAATTTTAACTCCGACATAGGAATCCAATTCTCGACATTGATATTTGTATTGTGTTCCCGACTGAATCTAGGCAGTTCTAACTATTTATTTGGATTAGATGTTACAATTTACAGTGACATCCATATCAAACGTTATGAATACTTTTTCTGACATGATAGCATTGTTTAATAATTTATCCTCTTTCATTGAAGTGATTAAGAGAAAGATTTAATGAGCAGGTTGATTGTGGGAAAGGAATGAGAATGTGGAATAGTAGCTCAACAAGTTGTGGTCTGACGGTAACCCTAAAGAGAATTTTCGTGAAAGCGATCGAAGTTGACCCAAGGACAGCTTGTTGCTGCCCGAATTATATATACATAGGCTCTGTCTTTTGTAGCTTGAACACTGTCATTAGGTTTCTGTCAGGGCCTTCGTTGCTTCTTCATACTATACCTCCGATGTCCACAGTTCTTACTTAACTTTTTCATCTCGCCTGCGAATGTTTTCGTTTTGTAGTTAAATCGTGTATTTATACTGGGCTATAAATAGACTCGTTGGGTCGAAATTCCTAATTTAATACCGAAACCTCCTCCCCTTGTAGCGTTAGTTGAAAATTTATCTGTTTAAAAAGAGGATTGATTAAACGTCGTTAGAATTTTTATCATAATGTCTATTTTATGAAAACAATAGCCTGTGACACTCTTCTTACCTGTTATTGAAGTTTGAAATTATTCGAGATAATTAAAACCCATCCCCCATTGATCAAATCAGATCCATTTACTCTATTTTTTAATAAAAACGTCTTATCTGAAGTTCAATAACTTCAAATAAGACGTTTAGATTATAAACTTAGAATTATAATTAATTTGTCACTAGTATCATCCTAAGACAGATTGTTACGACGGTACTAATGACAAACCCTTAAAAATTGTAAAACTATTTTTAAGGGTTTGTCATTAGTATCGTCGTAACAATCTGTCTTAGGATGATACTAGTGACAAATTAATTATAATTCTAAGCGCTATTTTTAACTAAGAAGAATATTAAAATAAAAAAAAATAGATTTATAAGTTTGCTTAAATCTGTAACTTCCAATATAACTTTGAAGTTTATTTCATATTCACCGTTGTTTACGTTTCAAGTGCATGTAATTCAAGCAGCAATAATTGTTATTTTTTTAAATGAAAGTTTTGAAGATGGAGATGTTTTTCTCCGAAACGGTGGATTAAGGTTAATGTGTAATAAGATAAAAATTATATTACAAGCTTAAAAAAGCCCTATATTTATTAAATTGCAAAGTCTTCCTATGAAATTAAAACAAAGTTGACATTAAATCTATTAGAAAAAAGCTAATGTTTGGAAATTTCCAGTTCATTTATAAACGCTTCTAGAATGGAATACTTCATCGATTTTTTCGATCAGAATTCATCACTATTTTTATAAAATTAACATGTAATTTACTTAATTTATTATTAATTTTATGAAGTAAAGACCCACAGTTCTCCACGGGTTTTTAATTAATATCTTATTTATATTTATCAGCACGCTCAAGTAAGAGTTTCTATGCTATAATTGTTTTATTTTTATTTTATTAACATGTATTCAAGTCAAGAATAAAACAGATTTACTTGCTTTGATTTTGTATTCTTCATTGGTAGTGTTTGTTTATAGTTTAATATGGTGCTGCGCTCGTGACAAGCAAAAATAAAATCTTTATTGCTTAATTATTTTCTTTGAGCAATGACACCAATTGTTTTGTTAGGCAAGTCAGTTTATATAGATATAAATTTTGGTTTCAATTATTTTTTAGTATTTCTTCAGAGATTAGTTAACAATACTCAACAAGTTTTTTGTGTTAAGATTGTAAAAATAGACGAAGTTTCGCCACAAATACTATTCTGTATGTTCTTCCATTGGAAGCATTTACTCAGCGTAAATCTTTCTAGAAAATTACTATAAACCGGGATGAATTTTTTAAAGTTTGCAATCAAATTTTTCTTAATAGTAGACGGATTGTCTAGAAGAAAAAAAAACACCCCATTGGTGCGATTGTGAACTTTCTTTTACATCATTATCCCTAGTCAGTAAACTTAACAAGTGGATGGGCAAAGTCACTACTCTGTCATTCTGGAAGGATCAGGTATGAAGAAAAAATAAATTAAATTTATTCACTTTAAATAAAATCTATTTAATTTAATATTCTCTAAAACTTTATTTAATGAATATTTTCGAAGAATTTTTTTTTTTTTATTCAATCGTAAAATTGGCCTTTATACAAACTTGATTTATTAACACTAATTTAATACTTTCATGAATAAATTGAAATATCACTTCAAAAATCATGATAACAATGGATGGGTAAAAGAAAAACTTTTATAAATACTTCAGGAATCGCAAATCCAGGATGAAAGCGGCACAACTCAAAGTTTTTAACATCATAAATTTCACTAGTTGTATCCTTATCATCCCAAAGTGCAGCTAACCTTCAAATATCATCTAAACCGATAGATACAAATCGTTGATCTACTAGCAACATTTGTTTCACGAAACACCTTAATCTGTCTCGTTCCAATCAAAACACATTTTTTGAGTTGTGTCCCATTCATTCTGGGTGTGCAAAATATTGAGAACAATCTTGTGAAAAATGGGAACCCTTTCTTGCAAAGTATCGGCTTTGTTCACAATGTCTCTGAGTGTATGCTCGCCTCATCGAAGATTATTGGAAATCTGAATGCTCGTCCATGAAACATGTTCGTATAAATGAGACTTCCAAATACCGATCTATACATAAGTTTAGTTGACATCCGCATGATGGCATAGAAGTATCAATCTAATTAGGAATTGATAAATTATTTGCCACTTGTCAGTTCAATGCGAGAAGAAACCAGTACAAACTTTTCTGTTTGATATAATACTTGAACTGAGGATGAATGTATAACATTCGAAACTAGTTTTCAATAAAACAAATTTATAGAAGTGGCAAATAATTTATCAATCTCTAATAAGTTCAGTATTTTCGCCATGTAATGTACCACTGATTTCTTTCCTTTGAGTTTAAAAAACATCTGTGGGAAAAGATTCTTCGTTTTTCAGGAAAAGTGCGATTTTTCCTTTCTAGGTTTTAAATTTTAATTAAACAAAAACAACAACCTATTGTCAATCCTCATTTTAGACCTAAACAAACTGTGTAATTAATTTAACTTACCTTTTTTCAGAAATTCTGAACAAACAAAAGTTTTACGCCACTAGGAATCGTTTGTTTGAATGTCTTATGAACAAAGCAAGCAGCTGTTAGGAATGGTAAGAAATTCCTAGGATGCCAATAACTCAGTATTGCCATGGTTACATCCGGGAAGATTAATCAAGTACATTGCGGATCTCTGGTTGTACTCTGATTGAACATTTTTATACTAGATTTTTTTTTCGTTACATAAACTAGGCAAATAAAATAATTACCTCGGGTGGCAACAAATATTGACCTCACGTAAAAACTATGTTAATATTTTTAAAACCCCTCTAAATACTTTCATTTTATGAGATCATGAGCATACTCATTTCCTCCTTCACCGCTAATGCTGCGTGAGGTTGGCCTTTGAAGAAATCTGGAACGTCTCTTATTTCGTCCTCCCAGGTTACTCGTGGTCTTCCTTTGGCTCTTCTGTCCACTCTAGCCTCTTTTGGTATTGTCGTTGGTTAGTATCCAGGTTGAATTTGGTTACGAAAACGTTTAATTTGTCACGGAAGAAGTTGAATATGACTTGGCAATATTTTGTATGTACATACACACACCCACACATGTATGATAAGTTTTAAATAATAGGAATACGTTCTGTATTATATATCTAGGATACTCTAAGCAAAGAGTCTCCCACTTTAAGTTTTACATAGCCTGCTGCAGATTGAGCTTTCAATAAAATATTGTATAATTTATTTTTAAAATAAATTGTAATTAATCGGAAATATGAATGAATTATTTGAACATGTTTTTATGTCACTCAGCATTATTGTTTACGTGGCCTGCTGCAGATCGAAGAATTTTAAATAAAGTATTGTATTGTTTTTTTTGTTTTTTTGCGGTCTGTTCGCTTGGGACCATGCAAATATAATATCTGTGAAATATTTTGATTATTAAATAATTATTTATTTTTTATAACAAAAAAAACAATAAGGTATACATATATATTATATATATATATATACATATATATGTATATATATATATATATATATACATATATATATATATATAATATACATATATAATATATATATATACATATATATGTATATATATATATATATATACATATATATATATATATATATATATATATAATATACATATATAATATATATATATATACACATACATATATAATATATACATATATTATATAGATACATATATTATTATACATAATTATTTCAGATAATATCACAGATATTAATTATTTATTTTTTATAACAAAAAAAACAATAAGGTATACATATATATTATATATATATACATATATATATATAATATATATGTATATATATATATATATATATATATATATATATATATATATATATATATATATATATATATATATATATATATGGAGGGTGATGCCAAGAAATTGAGACTGTTAGATATAAGATATAAAGCAAAAGATATAAGGCAACACTGACCAGAGGCGTTGAGAGTTGAGAAGGTTGATCTTGGATTGTTGTATTTTCGTTTAGGTGCGGATTGAGCTTTATGAAGAAAGATAATTAATCCATATTTCTGAGAATGGTGTATCAAGATTAATAAAATTAATATGATGAAATATACTTTATGTTTTCGCCCTTTAAGTGGAAATATGTGTTAATTAGTTTTAGAAATAATAAAAATTTATGATGTCATTCGTATATATTTATTTTATTTAATTAGTATCCGTCACAGTTTTCCTTTTAAAATGTTAACAACAGCATTGACAGCCCAATTTACTTTGAATAAAAACAACGAAAAGACATAATATTAAGGTGCCCGTCACCTAACCCATAAGATGCGAAGAGCCCCCTCGTAGTAAAAGGTGAGCAACGCCAGCACCATCCAAATAACCTTTATTGCTGTACGGTTTAACAATAAAATATATTAATAACATTACTGGCCTAAAGCATACGATTGTTTATTTGGTAGAGGGGAGGAAGAAGAAACAGGAAAGGGGTTCTTTCTTCCAAACATCAATTAGATAATTAAATAATTATATCAACAAAACATAAACAGACCTATTAACTTAACTAATCAAATTCTTATGTCGCTTAAAATAACAATAAAATTAAAGTAAAAACTTTCTGTAAGCTAGATGATTTTCACCTTTGATAGAGTAAGATCCGAAAGTAAAATTATAACGAAAAATTGGATTATAAATATTCATTGTACTTTGATTTAAAATCATGAAAATTTAGCTGCCATCACTTTGTATAAACTTCAACATCTAGTCTGTAGTGATTTGTTAGTTACTTTTTGTTAAAGTTGATTTTTAATTATATTCGCCTAATATTATTGCCAGTTTTGGATTTATTTTAAAAAGTTGTAATATCGTTATATTTATTGTTTCTTTTATGAATGAAACTCCTAACAATTTTACATAAAAAGAGAAATAGTGATTTCAATATTTCTTGGCGTCTGTTGAGAATGATTACAAATAATTTGTTTAGATTTTCTAGAAAATTTAATCCTCTACACGATTAGTTATTGTGCATTTTGCACTAAAAAATAGTTCTTAAGGCGAAACCTCTGAATATCCAACTTTTTGCGTTTTCTAGACATTTTGCAGATGTTTACGGTCCCGCATCCCAGCAGCAGTTGCGAATTTAAAAAAATGTTACAAATAAAACTTGCATGAAATATAAGGTTCTTAAAAATTGATTATGCCAAAGATTTGCCTAAAATGCTCTGGAAGAGAGTTACTGGGAAAAATCTGAAAAAATCCACTTTCTCTAAAACTGTTATTTCATTATTTCTTGGCGCCTTTTGAGAGTAATTACAAATATTTTTTATAAATCTTGTAGGAAATTTAGCCCTTTACATTATTGATTGATCATTATGCAATTTGCAGTACAGTGCACTAATAAATAATTATTCAGGCGAAACGACTAATTTTTTTGCGTTTTTTGACATTTTGTAGATTTGCACAACCCGATATCTCAATAGCTATTGCGAATTGAAAAAAATACTATAGACAACACACAGGAAATTTGTGGTTTTTAAAAATTGGCAACATCAAAGTTTTATCTGGTATAGAATGCTCCGGGAGCGAGTTATTGAGGGAAATCTGAAAAAGTAACGAAAATGAGGAGTTCGTTGACCTATAAAATTTGACTGCAACCTATCTAGGGTGGCAGATGTTCATATTTTCAGTCTATTAAAGTAAATAAGACGTGAATTTTTCCTTGTTTCTACCTCTTACCTAGTAATTACTATTAAATTCGGCAGATAGTAATTAATACTATAGTAAAGAATTAAATATAAATTAATAAATAAGTAAAGAAATTAAAAAAAATAGTTTTTACGATGATTGGTGACTGTGATAAGAGTACTCAGACCATTCAATCAGATAAAGTGAAAATAATTAACAAATTCTAATCAAAGTTTTTTTTTTCAAATTAATACTTTTTCATCATTAATACAAATACAATATCTTTAATGATGCCCAATGAAAATGTATCTTAATTTCATGTTCGTTCTATCAACCTTTGAGCTGTGGTACACTCAGCCGCTGTAATGTCGGTGTCAGGGTCATTCTCAAATAATTTTCTTTTTCGAAATATGGAAAAAAAAATATGTTCTTGGAAAATAATCTTGGGCCCTATATTTGCCCTATCTTTCATCTAAAAGTGTTCATTTCATATCAGTGTCAAAGATATCAAAATAGGACTTGCTTTTGGAGTTTTAAGATTTTTCGATTTTCTAGGTACTTTAAAAAATAGAAAACCCTTTCATGTCACAAGAGTTACACACGAAAAACTTTTTGTCTTGATTTTCCCAATTTTTTTTTTTGCGTTATTATTAAGTAAGACTAGTTACCCTTGTACGATGGACCCTCATTAATCAAAATATACGATTTTCATTAAAAATATTTTGTGAAAGTATTCTAAATTCACTTCAGACAGAATGCAACTGACGAAATTTTCACAAGAAATTTTGTTTACTAATTTTATCCTTTTAAACGTTTTCAAACATAATATATCACAAAATGTACTGTGCTTTAATACGAACTAAATAACGATTGAGGGATAGAAAAAAAATGAAAACCAAAAAAGTTCTTCTGGAAACCTCCGTACAGAAAAATTGACTTTTTACTTCAGAACGACTCCGCAACTCCCGGGTGGTTGGACTCTTCTGGAGTTTGAGGTCAATACTGACCAAATCGCGTCGTTCCTTAAAATTTCAGCAATTACATGATAGGGATAATTACATGGCTTTATCGTTTAATAATTTTTATTTTGCTGATGAATCATTTGTAAATTACCTCTACATCTTGTTATCATTAACATAATTATAGCCTACTTACTTGTCTGTCTGTTGAGCATTTATGTTGCGATATGGTAGAAGAATTATAAGTATAGAACTTCGGTTAGTGTTTGTTGGAGGTCAGTCCGCAAATACTTTATCTTTACAACCGAATAAACTTTTCTATTTTTGAAGCCACTGGCAAATTAACCCGTTGGTAAAATTTAACTTAAAATTTAATTTGCAGACAAATCGTAAGATGTGTATCATGCTAACGCATTACCTATTTATGGATTTGATATCTGCTTATATTATTGTTGACCGTAGATATTTTGTAAAGTAGTCCACGAGCTGACAATTCCCCCCGAAATGATCGAACTAACAAACCCTGCGATAGCAGACGTCGAAGTTAATCTATGTTAAGAAAAAGCGGACATATTTTAAAAAATTCAGACCAACTTCACTATTGCTACTAAAGATCAGTGAACCTTTTATCATAGGCCATTGACGTAGGCATTTTAAACTAACTACAGATATCCAAGGATCCAAGGACACCTTGCTGGTGTGAAATCACCGTTCCACTCTTTCAACTTACTGTTTTAATATTATTATAATATTATCAAATACTCGTTAGCGATCAAAGTACGTAGGCAAGATAGATGTAAAGTTGCATCTGGCCCTTTCTTGATTGAGCAAGTATCTCATTTTACTTACCGAGGTTTTCCAGTAACATGTCAACAAATACAAATCAACGGAGAAATGGATATTTTCGACCAATTATGACTTTTTCGGATTGCGATAATTCTTAGGATCTTTCTTTGACGGTGATTCATTCAGTGGTTACTTTTGACTCTTGTCACCAATAAGTACCATGGACTGAAAACCATTTATTTTTTAGAAAGAAAGGTTTTCCATATTCATGAATCATCCTTAAGTGGTAAACGGAGGGTGCGGTCTGGAGAGTAACGTTACGTTGTCCAGTGTCCTTGCCCGAGCTCCTAGTGATGAAAATTCAAAAGAAGCCATATAAACAAGCTAATATTTCAGCGGATAGTTGGGATGTTCCATTGTAGATTGCAGGCAAAAAGGAACTGAATGGCGGAAAAATATAAGACAGGTGAAGATGGAATCAATGGAGGATGCGGGACGTATGATGTCATTTATAAATATCTGATATGGACAACACATGACTTCCTTGTACGCCCAATAAACTATAAATCGGTGGCTCAAAAAGTGATCCTGAATTTGGTTACTAGTTTCCCATGATTACTCTATCTCAGAAACGACACTCGCCGTCGCGACGTCCATCTATTGACACACACACTTGTTTCAGGAGATCCCATTCCGTTGTCATACGTCATTTTCTTTCATTAGGTAACTAGCTTCGAAGAGATTTCTTGACAACATTAGAACTGTCAATATCACTGGATGAAGCATTGGAAATTGACAGTTTCGACATTTTAAGCGGATGAACCCACTTGTTCATATCAAATGGGGATACTCGTATTTTACAATCAATTTTAACACTAAAACCAATAAAAATATTTGATTGGAGTGGAAAAAAAATCGCATTTGTAACCTTAATTACCGAACCATATGATTTTGAATTTAATTTTAATATAATTTTTGATGTAAGTTTATTTTGACCTTCATGTAAAGTATCCTTTTCGACTCACCAATTTTAACTAAAATCTACTAGATACATTCATATCGACATAATATTTTAATATAATTTTTTATGAAAGTCTAATATGACCTTCAAGTAAAGTACAACTTCCGGTCTGCCAATGTTAACCAACATTTATTATATTATTTATATTAATATGTAAGTCTTATAAACCCAATTTGAGAATTTTGTATTATATTTTAATATAATTTTTGATGGAAATCAATAATGGCCTTCAAGTAAAGTACCACTTCCGGTAATCATCTAGTGACCAAAAAGGGAGGTTCATAACTAAATTTTACAGCAACCCTAAATACAAAATTTTAACTTTCTACAGCAAACCGTTTTTTAGTTATGCCAGATACGCACGTACGTACGTACCTACAGACGCCTCGACGAAACTAGTCAAAATGGATATTTCCGTTGAAATCTGAAAACCGAATATTTTCGCGATTACAATACTTCCTTTACTTCGTACAAGGAAGTAAAAATAACAATAAAAACATTAATCCTTATATTTCAAATATTTTTTAATAGTCTGGTCTGACGATTTATTTGAATCTCTTAAATCGAAATCATAACCGCAACTCTTACGAATAATAAATTATTTTAACTTTAATATCAGGTATTTACTTCAATCTTGATTATACATTAGGTATGACACATATTATCACTATTTACCATTTTTCTATAAAAACGTACGATGTGTATTTACTAATATTTTTTTATTTATTCTTCTACTTGAGCTGTAAATTAATGAAATAAATGTGTGTTGCTTTATATCAAGTTAAATTACCTGAGCCTAGTAACCAAGAATAATTATTTAATAATTCAATATAAATCTATCTTAAAAATACAAAACATTTCTTTGAAGTAGTTGTTTGATATTTAAACAGTTCGTTTTCAGTGAATCTTGCCAGTTTAGTGAAACACGATAGGAAGAGTTGTTTTCCCATCCAAGAACTCGAAACTACTGGATTCGATGCCAGGTAGATACAACTGTCAATGATCTTAACTTTAGGAGTTTCGTTCTTTGATTTGAATTAATAATGTTGATTAAGAAAAATATAGAAATATAAATTAAGTATGAATTTCGAGAAAGTATTCAGTTTTACCAGATCGAGTGTAAATTAAATCTCTTTTAGTGCATTAGGTATACCCCAGTTCTACTTTAACTTGGTGAGAAATACGAATAATCTTTTGGATTCATAGAGATCTATTATATTTCGACTGGCTGTACATTTCTTGCTAAATATTCAAGTGTTCAGTAACTCCCCGCTTCGATTGGAATGTTTTATAGCATTTTAAGTGTACCTAGTCGTTTACAGTTACCGGTTTGTTAGGTGTGAGTAATGGTGAATGCTGCGATATTCTATATTTGGCGTAGCGTTAGAGATAAGCGATCGCTAAATGAGTCTTTCCTTCCACGACACCCGAAATAGCGAGGGTGAGCTAAAGATAGATATAGTAGACCTAGTGCTCAAGGTGTACCTGACTAGTCGGAGGGATATCCATCTCAGCGGGAGGTGCTGGGTGTAGAGGCAGGCGTATCGTAGCATCGCTTGGCCGCCACTGACCTCCACTTCCTACCCCTACTACTCTTAGCTCCTTCCTTTAAGAAGTCCTTCATGATCGGGGCAGAGGCTGGTCATCGAGGTGCCGAGCCTTTTCCATGGCGACGGTCATAGCCTGAAAAATACCCAATACCCCCATAGGATCTCAGGGACCATTCTGCATCACCATTTATTTCAGAAAGTATACAAAAACAAACCCTGATTCTCAAAATTCTGTTACTCTCTATGAATATATCGTCTCTACCATATCCAACTATCGAATATGCAAAAATTCGGTTTTCATATTTGTCATTTTGAAAAGCTATTCTTGAAAACCTAACCTCTAAAAGGCACAAGGCCTCAACCCTTGAGGATCAGGAATTCAAGCCACAATGCGTCCCTCAACTGTAGCGTTTTTAAGTGACAAATAGGATAATCGCATTTTAATATATTTGATAATTAGACACGGTAGGGACGATATGTCAGTGAGGTATAATATTGAGATATTGCCTGGCTTAGAGCAACGCATTATGTTACGTCCCAGTATACATTATCGATGAAGATGAGGACAATGTATTAGAATGGAGAATGAGCAATGTAATTAGTCAGGTAAATAACTAACGATTTTAAACTTCATTTCGACATCTTATTTTCATACTGAAACGTATGTCGAAATGAATCGTTTATATTACGATAGTTTTCTAATTTTTTCATATCATTTAAGCAATACTCCCCACTTTAAACATCTATCCCTCATATGAACCATTCTACCTGGAAGCGACAATTTTGAATCTGAGTTTTCAGGAACTTAAAAATATTCCAGTCAGAAAGAAATTAACTATACTCAGAAACAATCAAAGATAAAAATTTCTGTTCCTCCAAACAAGAGGAATATTTATTTTGAAGATAAAAATTTCCCGTTTTTTACTCTTTTTAATCAGTTCAGCTTAAAAAAAAATTCTTTTATTTTCAGGGATTGAAATTAACTCTTATTTTTCTCTCCTGGTGAATTAAAGTCATGATATGATTTTAATATGTGGCTTCTGAAAACAAGTTATAAAAGATAATGTTAAATATTTTTTATTTGAATATAAATATTAAGGTTTTTCGAATATTTTCGATATTGAGGTCCACTGTTGGGTTAACAAAAATGCAAATTATGAAAAAGTTTCGATTTTATAATCATCGATTTATTTTAACATGTAGGATTTCCTTAATATTGAGACTCATTATTAGGCTATCGAAGATGCAAATTATGAAAATACAATCGATTTTAAGATAGCGCGTTCTCGTATAGATTTATTTTAACATTTCGGATATACTCGATATTGAGGTCCATTATTAGGTTGTTGAAAGTGATGATTATGAAAATACAATCGATTTTAAGATTTCACGCTCATATATGATTTATTTAAGCTTTTTAGAGTTCTTTGATGTGGAAGTCAAGTTTGTATTGGAGGTGCTGTTTTGTCAGCGAGCGTGCATAAGTTAGCTAATAATCAATCGAATTTTCTAGTCATTCGATTAATTATTACTTTTACAGAATTTTTCTCTACTAAGATCATTTATCTGGGCAAAAATGTATTATTAATAGTAATAATGGAACTAAATATCTAAGATACGCGAGCGTGTTATCGAAAGTATTTTTATAAAAAAATAACGTACCTTATAGCTCAATATAATACATCTTGATTTCTATAATATCCGCTATGCTGAAATTAACCGATAGATAACCACGAGATCTTAAAATTGATAGTATTTTGATAGCCTAATTAATAGTGGACATCAATATCAAGTGAATCCGAAATTTTAAAATAAATCGATACGTGATCTTAAAATCGATAGTATTTTGATAGCCTAATTAATAGTGGACCTCAATTTCAACGAAATCCGAAAGGTTTAAATAAATCGATGAGGGATCACGCAATCTTCAAATCGATAAAAAATTTCAGTCAGTGCCTTTGATTACTCAACAATGGATCAATATATCGAAAATATTCGAAAAATCTTTTCGAAAAATTAATCTTGACTTTTATTATTTGCTTTAAAATATAAAAATCAAATCCTGACTTTTATTCACTAGGAGAGAAAATTGAGAGTTGATATGAATTTCTTGGCATTTTATCTTTATCAATTTTATCATTATAAAACAGCAGCGTTAGTACTTTAAAGTTCCATCAAAATAATTATTAATGTCTCCACTGTTCGTTGAGTCATTCCCTGTCGTTTATAGAACAAAAACGGACCGGGATATGACAGTGAAATTGGGATTTTCGTGTTTTTCTTAACTTTACTTATAACAATTTATAAAAAAATTATATAGAAGTTTGCGCTGTGCCACAAACATCTGCGGGATACCAAAGACGAAAAAGAACTGGCGAGAAAAAAATGCTGTGGGAGATTTTGAATGCTAAAATTCGAAAAACATGGAGGACCAGGTGACATTAGCAACAAGTTCTGGACAATCATATTTACCTCTTCAACTTCAAGAGAAATTCACATATAATTATGAAAACGCTTGAGATTAAATCTTTAGGGGTAATTAGAGCGCAACCTATCGATTAATCTTGGAAAAACCTCATTTAGAACATGAAAGTTGGGAAGACCCGGTCTGAACTCGGACGAGGAATGATGAATTGACTATTCATACATTTTGTTTTTCTATTGAATGAAATTTATTAATCGGAAAAATGGAAAATGTGAAAATGTGATAGAGTCAGATACAGTAATTTGAAAAAAAAAACTCAAAATTTTTTTTCAATCAAAAAAGCTTTTTTTTTCATCACAGTACGATTGCAATATCTCCATTAATTTTTGGATTCATATTATTGGTCTTATTCAATATTAGTATGCTTGTTCAAACCTTTACATTTAACCTAGTAACAGATCTGACAGTTTTTCTGGTAAATGTTCGAGGAGTTGTAGCTTTGGTCTTTAAGATTTAGATTTTAATATGGATCAGTTCCCACTATTCGTCTGGAAGTATTGAGATGTCATCCACGTTCACTTAACTTTTTGGATGTATGATTTATGAATGGTTCTTCAGTATTATGCTCCAAATGATAATAGTATGTTTTCCATCTAGTGTCTTGTCTAAAATCGGCCTTTAACTATTTTTGATCCGGTGTTATTATTTTGCTATTTAAATTAAAGATAGAAAAACCGTTTATGATCGAATGAAAGCTTTATTTTATAACTAGACTAGTTTTGAAATTCGGAAGAGTTCTTATCAAAAATGGGAGGGTGATGCTTTTCCTTATAGCTCTGGAAAGAGCGGTTCGATAAACCCAAATTCAAACAATATTTAATAGGATGATAAAGCCGCTCGCTTTTGCAGACGACATCGATATAATTGGACACTCTCGAAAGGCAGTTGTCCACTCCTTTCTGGAACTGGAGGCTGCAGCGAAGAAGCTGGATTTGGTTCTTGAGGGACTTAGTTGACAACGATGACAAAAAACTTGGAATGGGAAAAAGGATGGTGGCAGCATAGGACAGGGACGCTTGGTGGTTGCACTTGGCGGAGGCCCATGACTCGCTAGTGGGTTGTAGCGCTAGATTAGGAAGATATATTGAACTAGACAGGTTTATTTACTTAGTTGTTAAACTCCAATAGTCAAATATTAAAATTTAAATATTGTTGCAAAATTATTTCAAATTTATATTATTTAAAAATCATGACCAATAATAATGGTGAATAGACTGTTTAATTTATATGAGATATGGCGTTTTTCATCATTGTTTTAATTATAAAAAAAAAAAATGGTGAAACTTTTATCTTTCTACATACTTGAAGATTTTTTCCGCAGAAAATGTTTCCATAAATTGATACGGTTTTGTTTCACTGACCATAAAACCAGAAAAGGATTGTGACTCGTAGGGTTCTTTTTAATGAAGCCAAAGTAAAATATATATCAAATTATACAAATTTTGTTTAAAAATGTATTTTTAACGTTCAAAAAAATATTTTAAATACTCTAGATTTAAGTTATTGTTTTTTATAAGTTGAAATTTAATTAGTTTTGTTTAAGCAAAAAATATACTTTAAAAAATCAGATTAAAAATTATTAATTAAATTATTGCATTATTACCTATTACTTTTTTATTTATGTTATTTAGCTCTTCTTTCTAAGTTTTTCAATAGCACGTTTTTTTAAAAATATAAATTGTTTTTTCGTATATTTTAAAATACATGTAATCTTATAATACTTAGAATACAATCGAAGGGCTCAGGACAAGAATAAGACATGACACAATTTAAAAGTTAATAAGTATTTTGTAAAATACATGTTTTTTTCCAATATATAGTTCTTTATTATGTTAGTTCGTGTGCATTCCATGATATGATATGACTATCTAATGGAATGTACCCAAACTAACATAAGAAAGAGCTATATAGAGAAAAAAAGTTGTGTTTTTACATGATACTCATTACATGAGTATCAAGTAATCATATTCTCGTCATTCTTGCCCCGAGCCCATCAATTGTATTCTAAGTATTATCGGAGTACATGTATTTTTACATATATGAAAAATACAAACAAAAATTTCGTATGAAAAATATCGTCTGCATTGTGATTTTAAAAAAAATTATCTTGAAAGCTATTTGACATACAGATATGAATTACCCTTAAAGCCAGAGCTAGTTAAATGCACCACAACGCAGTTTATAATCATTATCTTTCTAGGAAGAACAGTTTCCATGATATTCAGAAAAATAAAGTTACAAAACTGATTTCTCGTTTTTTTTTTTTTTTTTTTAAAGAAAAAAAAGATGTGTTTTTTGAAGAACTTTGTTCTGAGAATAATTTGACTAACAGATTTCTATTGCCCATCAAATTAGAACTATTTAAATGCACCATGAAATAGTATATAATAATTATCTTCGTAGTAAGAACTGCTTGATTGATATGTGCCAAAATAAATTAACTAAATGATGATTTATCATTTTGGGGGGAAAGGAGGGAGGGGGACAAAAGTTTGTTATTTGTATTTGAAAATTTTATCTCAAAAATTATTAGGCGTACAGACGACAATTACAACTCAAATTAGAGCTAGTTAAATTCCTTCCTGATTCAAAGACTATATCGATGTTTTAGTAGGTGGTTGTGGAACACCGCTAATTAAGTGCAGTTTCTAAGGAACTATTTGAAATATTTAAAAAGGGGCTATTGGTTTTGAAAGAAGAATAAGTGCTCCACTTTATCGATATTGTTGGCCATTTAATCACAACTGCTCTTGAAATCTCAATTTTCGTGTGAATGA
Source organism: Rhaphigaster nebulosa (assembly GCA_948150685.1). Lineage (NCBI taxonomy): Eukaryota > Metazoa > Arthropoda > Insecta > Hemiptera > Pentatomidae > Rhaphigaster > Rhaphigaster nebulosa. The sequence goes on from OX411308.1 coordinate 32,300,083, forward strand.
TTTAAAAAAAATTGGCTTCACCTGTTTTTCAGTGTTTATTCCAATTATTTTGATTTAAAATGCTATATATTCTGTGATTAACCAGAATATAGCCAATTTAGGGGAATTAAGCTAAAGGATAGTAATAAAAATACTAAATCAAAAGTTTATAGGGACGTGAGGGAGCTGAGGGGGGGTCTGCTCCACAGAATAACCGATTATAACTAAGGTATATACACATATATATATATATATATATATATATATATATATATATATATATATATATATATCGTTTATAAAAAAAATATATTTCTTTTTGTGGCCAAGGTTTATGATTCATTATATTATGAGTTTCGCCGATTTTATGATGGTATTCAGATATGGGAGGCAACAAAGGATGGTAAATGGTAAAAGTTAAGAAGTTTGCTGAAGTTCGTGATTCTGCCATCTTCAAGGCTACTGCAGGGAAGCTACAGAATTAGAATTTACAAAGCTATTTTACTAGATTCAGTTCTTTATGGTGGCCGAACACGTTTCCTCACGCTAAGCAACGAAAAACACTGTCGGTTTTGCAAAATATTGTTCGGAGAATATTCCGGTCGGGATATAAAAAGGAATGACGGGCGAAAGAATCTTATCTCGCTAGCATCTCAGATAGCTTTCGTTTAGTCATGGCTTGTAAAATATTCAGCTATTGTATTATGAGAAGGTATTCACGACACCTGAAACATTGCTTGGCCTGGAACATCAGAAGAACGGATCTTATGGGCGATAGGCATCTTGGGTCTAATCAAATACGCCCTAAAATGTTATGACAACATTGGATGTAGAGTCAGCTCGAAAAATGCCTACAGAATTTTCATTATCTTTATGTTAATAAAAGTGATATTATTATATTAATAATAATATTATATTAATAAGGTCTGGTGAACCCGTAATTTAGTACTTTACACAATCTTTAATTGTTAATGTCAATTTTAAATAAGTATAGTTTACATTATCAGAATAACTGAACACTAATAAAAAATAAAAGGTTTAGCGAACCTGAAAGTTCGATGCAGATACCATTAATCACAGTATACAAACCACCGACCACCACCAAATCCATAAGATATCCCTAAACGCAATCCTCCCGCCTACGTTTCGGTACTCCAACTAGAGTTGAAAAGAGGAGTATATTATATATATATATATATATATATATATATATATATATATATATTATATGTATTTATTTACATACTATATTTGTATATTATTTATGGAGCCTATTGTATATTTATGCATTCCTTGAAGTCACCAATATTTTCCAGCCAGAGTGGATGGCTCTAAGTTAGGCTATTGTTATATGATTTATTTGGGAGTTATCCTAATAGAATATGCATTTTAACAGTGACTTTCTACATACATTGGTAACCTACATGTACATATGAAGTATAACCTAAGAATATACACAATGGACATTCAAGGGACTCCAACTTGTCCAAAGCGACTCCAGCCACTGTCCATTATAACCCCCAACCATCTTTTCAAACAAATCATAGCACAGGACCTTCTGCAAAAACCGAATCAAAACATCAATTATTCAAATTACCGTCAATTACAAACATAATCATGTAAAATAAATTCTCTTGATTTAAATGTAACAATGTATTGTAACATCATCTTGTAATATTAAAAAGATACGCTACAAAAAAAGGAAAAACTACTAACCTTTTCGGTTTGAAACAGAGACTGACATGTGCTGAGCTATTGGGTCCACTTTAGTTTGGCAACTTCAAGTTTCTAAAGACAATAATGCGGAAAAATACAAAAGTGTCCAAGATATTCCCTTTCTTCTCTAATCTCAGATATATATAAAGTATAAATTTTGATATTCCGTAAGGAATAATTTTTATTGGTTTTAGGTTGGCATCTCCGCTAGATATGTTTTAAAAGAAACCATATCGTTAAAACTTAAGCAATTAGTTTTTTTTTTGGTGTAGAGAGACAATTTATGTAACATAATTCAACATTTTTTATATTTTAAAAAATCTCCAAAATATTTTTAATGGTACTTACAAAGCTTTCAAATTTCGTTTTAATTTCACACTGTGACACTTAATAACTTAGAATACAATATATTGCTAGTGACCCCGGATGAGATAAGGAAGTGAACATTCTATGGTTGTTATCGAATAGCGACAATCACTTAGACAAGTTGGTTGCAGAACTTGATATGCACGTGTCCTCAGTTTTAGTGGGAGGGAAGGGAGAGGGAGAAAGAGAGAGCTTAGGAATGGTGGGCTATCATGTGAGCCTGAGATTCGTTAGATAGGGTGAGCATAGATAGGGCTACTTACTCTCTATTAATGACAGCCTCACTAGCTCTCTCTATTAATAGCCTTGACTATTCCTGCCCTCTGCTCTATTTCTCAAGCCGTCTGCCTGGCTGTTTTCACAATAAACTTCGATTTTATCGCCTTTAATTATTTATTAACATAGGGAGATCTACTATTGTTTAGTATTTACTATCTTGACTTTTATATATGCATTTACGAACACTGTGAAACTTCTTCCAATGTACATGTGTAGGAAATTTAAGAAAGATTTCAAAATAGTTAATTTTAGTTTAAAATTTTTGAAATCGGATATTAATTACGAATTTATCATTTCGAATCGGAAGAATATTAATTGGCCGAAGAGCAGGTAGTGGGTATCTGCATATCACCGTGACGCTATTTAAAAAAATCTTTTCAATCTGGATTCAAGAACGGTGACTATTTTTAATGTAATAGTAAGTTAAATGGGCACAGTTATCTCAAACTTTTAAACGTATTTAATTATACATCCAAATTTTCGCCCATTAAGGTATCATCAAGGATCAATACGTCAGTTTATGTCGTACATAATTTTATTATGTGTATATAATAACGAATTTTCAGCTGACGTACTAATCCCTTTTGAAAAATCTTTTCTATATTTCTTATTTTATTTAAAACTTTGGTTCATGTTACGTACGTGCTTACTTAAATATATATATATTTTTTTTTTTTTTAGTAGAGTTTATTTCTTTCGTTTTCGAAAAGTCCCATAAGATGATTACTATTTTCAAGGTTTTAGTAAAAATGTTGATATTACTCCTAATACTTTCTACTCCTCCATTTGTGGCATTGTATATCGTAAGCAAAAATGGGAAACCCCATACAGTGATTCACCAAGATTTTATGGTTTTTTCTTTCTTTTTTTCATATACATCATTTTCTTCTTCAGAAAAAACTTTCAAAAACGATCAACTTTTTATAATTAGAATTTATACTAAAATACGAATGTTTTTGTGAGTCAAGGTAAGCCGAAAACAGTTTGATATACGATGTAGTTGTTTTATTTTTTCGTAAATAGTATGCACAACGATAAATTGTTAATTTTTTCTACTCGATTGTATATCACTTGCCAATTACATATTAAATAAGAAACATACCCTTAATATGGCTCTAAGGTGAGCCTCATCACAATGGTGGACAGATATGAAAAATTGGTTAGATTCTAATTCAAATATTAAAAAGAAAAACTTATCTATGATAAAACAAAAGGAAATTGAACTTGGTTATTATTTTACAAAACTTTTAAATTTGGGTTAAGAAAAAATATATAAATAACGAATACTTTGTCAGTTATGTAAATTCACACTTTAGCCGACGATATATTACTATTCAAATGAAAACAATCTGATAAATTTTGGTTCAGTTGTCAGAAAAAAGAAGGAAGTTTGGAGGTAAAGAACATAAAATATAGGAATTTTACCAAACTAGAGAAGATAATGAAAACTCCCGAAAGGTTCGTATTTAATTTTATTCGACTTATATATACTTTCTTTTATACTGATATCCTTATCTTCGATAGAAAGACTCTTGGCAGAATTTTCGGTCGTGTAAAGGATAGAGATTACTGAAGAAGCAGAAAGAATACAGAGCTTTACGAACTTTTTAAGGTGATATTATCGGAGTCATTAATTCTTAGATCAGTGAATACTGATCTAGGAAGATTACTCTGAGTGAGAACGGCAGATACTGAGAATCCAGGACCATTGGGTCGTCCAAAGCTAAGTTGGGCAAATGGGGTACCAGACGACGCGATAAGCCTTTTAGCGTGTCAGTAATTGGAAAGCGGCTGCCCAAAAGGAAACAGAATGGCGGAAGCTCAGAGGGGGTGCCAGGACCCGGCACGGGTTTTTCAGCAAATTAATAATTATAATACACTTTCTTTATTAAAATAATGGGGAGAGAGAAAATACGCGGCCAACCTTTAGTTGTATATAATTTATAGTGACGTGATTAACACAATATGGTAAATATTTTATTTAATTAATATAGAAGAGAAAAAACTCAATAAAAGACATAAAATAATTGTTCAGATAAAAATGCCGGTAAATATTGTCGACGTTTCCCCAACATACAGCAGACAATGCATCTCACCTCTAAGGTCTAAAAAGACTCATCGACTGGAAGCAATACCTCACTCCAAGAAAGCTACACAGGTACTGAAAGAAAAGGGAGGAAACGCAGGTCCGTCATTTCCAACTGATTCAGCATGTTTTTTTACCTTATTGTTTCTGCCCTGATGACTGGTACTTGTTTAATGTAAAATATTTCCTAAATAAACCAAGCTCTTACTTCCCAAGAGAGAGGTTTGTTGTTTTGTAAAGAATGGATGTAAACCTATCATTGTTATATTATTATTTAATGAGGTATACGTGACTTAATGATGTAAGCCTCATTATTTTTTGATTTTACAAATTATGTTTACTATAGTATTTATTAATTATTGCAAGATTTATGTTGTTCGTGTGATGTGTTAAGGATGTCATCTATAGATCCCTTATATTCCAACACCTGCTAAGGCTCCTAGCCAACATGGTAATTATTTTCTAACTTTTTAATTTTTCACAAATTATATGACTCTGTTCCAACGTCTCCTGCAATGATTAGGATTCTACTTGGTCAAATATAATGATAATAAAGCTAACAGAGTTGTATATAAATTTTAGGTCAGAAATGATTTTCTTATTTCTCTGTATTGATATTTATTCTTATTTCAACGTCTTAAAATAACTGTTTTTCCTGTTTTAGTTTATATTCTACTCTGGAAGTATTGTTTTGTTTTTTTCACGATTAAATGAAACCGTTGAATTTCATTTGATTGAATTGATTGAATGCGTTTTGTTGTACTCAATACTGGTTTTAAGAATTTATATTTTGAGTGAAGAGTGGGAAGTGTATACTTAATATAAATATACTTCGGTATGATGTGGATTTTTTTTTTTTTGGAACGTGCAAATATTTTGAGCAATGATGAGCCAGAGAGCTTATTAAATTAATCCCAGAAGGTTCAGGAAACTGCAGATTCTATAGCCTCAGAGAACCTCAAAGATCACAACCGCGGACCGATAAATCTAACTCTTCTATTTCTCTTCAACCTCTAGGTCAGTTTTCAAAAGTAGTCAAACAAATTCAAAACAAGGAAATAGGCAAGATTATTGGAACTAGTCACTGTATTCAGATACAATTAAATGCTGCTGATGTCATCTCTTTGATGAAATCAGAAAGAGTAAATAAATAAAAAATGGAAGTATGTGCATATTTGATTGTAAGATACAAATTCAGATATATTATTACTTCTCTACACATAGATACTGTAGCTCTCTTTTCCAGCTCTCAGGAGCGATGGATTTTCATGAATGGTATATCAAAAGAAAGATAATGTAGTGAGCGATAGAGGTGTGATAAAACTAGTGATTTCTTCAGTGGCTCTAATGACAGGCTGTCATACACAGGTAACTACGCTGAGGTTCAGCGGCGTTTCGCCAACTTGACTTAAGTCAGATCCCCAATGAAATTTATAGAATTTTGTTATCTTGAATCTATTCAGCGCCATGCTGTTCCTTAGTTCTTTTTGATACAGTTTATTTTTCTTATTTTTTATAAAAGAATCACAATAATTTAAAAATAAAGAATTTCACGAAAGAACAATTTTAAAAATTGTTGTGTACTGTTAAAATTGTTTTAAAAAGATACTATGGTTAACTGGCCTATTTACTAAAAAATTACAAACAATTTTGTTACAAACTTTAATAAAATGGTTTCTCTGAAAAACATTGATTTGTATAGTGCTTTATAGCTTTATAAGAACAAATGTGCATTAATAATAACTGGTATAATTGGAGTATTATTAGTAGAGTTATTTTGTTAGCAACTAACAAAGACAAAACTAAGTATATGAGAATATCGGCGGATCCAAACTGAAGAGCTTCCTGTGTTCTCTATCTCAACAATTTTAATTTTAAAACCGTCACGAACTTCAGATATATTGGCTCAGTGGTAAATAATGAAAATATAAATATGCCAGTAATTGAAAGAAGAATTATGTTAGGGAAGCTTGCATATTTTGTAACCCAAAAGTTATTCCATTCACAACTGTTGTCCAGAAAAACTAAAATGAAATTATACAAAACTCTTTTTAGGCCCATAGTTATCTATGGCGCAGAGACTCGATACATCTCTGCTGCATACAGCAATAAACTTAAAATAAGATTTCCGAATAGAAAATAGTGAGGAGAATATACGGTGCAAATTTCGTTGATGGAATTTGGAGAATCAAGAGCAATGACGAAATCCAAAGCATCTTAAAAAATTAAGACATAGTCAACTGCATAAAAGCGGGTATATTAAGATAGGCTGGATACGTTTTACGTATGAACGAGTACAATGGAAAATCCTAGAAGCAGTGATTGATGCTAACCTAGCCGTTAGGAGGACGAGGTGAGAAAGGATGCCTGAGTGCTTGGAGTTAGAAAATAGAAAGAGCATGCCTATGGAAGAGGAAGATGGGCTAACCTTGTTCTATTGGCCAAGGGTAACTTAGACCTCTAGCGCCGTCAAGTAAGTATTTTGTTATTAGTTAACTTTTATAGACTTATAAAACATGACTGATCTGTAACCTTGAGGTAATTTTTCAAAATGTCAATTTTTCACCGATTTAGGCTTATTACATATTTCTATTTAACTGTTTTTGCTTTACCTATATATATATATATATATATATATATATATATATATATATATATATATATATATATATATATATTAAGTGAGGACGCGGAAACTATAAAACTGAATACAACAACGTTGATGACAGCTGGCAAAGAGGTTGGCCTCAAAATAAATACGGATAAGACGAAATATATGGCTAGCAATAGAAACAGAGGCGATTTTGAGGATATAGATATAGGAGAAAATAGGTTTGAACACATTGAGAAATTTAAGTATTCGGGGTCTGTGATTACTAGAAAAAACGAAATTCAAGAGGAAATAAAGGCGCGGTTAAAGGTTGGAAATGCTTGTTATTTTTCGGTATCAACATTACTTAGGTCGCGTTATTTTGTCCAGAAACTTAAAACTTATATACAAGACTTAAAAGACTATACAAAACTATTATCTTGCCTACATTTCTGTACGTGTGTGAAACGTGGCCGCTAACCTTGAAGGACGAACAACGTCTTATGGTCTTCGAGAATAAGGTATTGCGTAAAATATTTGGTCCGGAAAAGGATGAGTCAACTGGAGAATTTAGGAGATTACGCAACGCGGAATTGCGGAGCATGTACCCTGTTAATATAATCGAAGTGATATCATCGCGACGGTTGAAATGGGCTTGCAAAGTTGTTGGGCTCAGTAACGAACGAATTCCTAAAAAGTTAATAAACGCAGAGCCGACTGGTAAACGTCCGAGGGGTAGACCGAAACGTAGGTGGGAGGATTGTATTAAGCGTGATCTAATGAATTTGGGTTTGGACGGTAGTCGGTGGACCGAGATTTATAGACAGCGATTAGTGGTATCGGCATCGAACCTCCGGGTTCGCTAAACCTTTTATTATTATTATTATTATTATATATATATATATATATATATATATATATATATATATATATATATATATATATATTTATATTAATTTTTGTTATTATTCGTTGATCGGTATTATTCGTGCGGTCAACAATTAATAACAAAAATCTTAGTATATTGTGTGCCGACGTTTCGGCCTTAGTTTTAGGCCATAATCAGGGCTAAGAAGAAGTAAGACAATAGGTGTAACAACAGTGACAGTAGCGGTAACAGTAAAAAAAGATAAACAGTAAGATGAGACAGTATGATAAAAAAAAAATAATAAAATAAAGTTGAAAGAAAAATATGCTAATCATAGTGTGAATAACAAGATGTTAAGAAGAATATTTTGGTATATAATGAAAATAAAGATATTTAAAATATTGTGAAAATATAGAAAGAAAGATAATGAATGATATGAAAGATAAAATACAAGAAAAACTACTAATTATAAAAAGTATTATAATGAAGATTTAGGAGTATGAAAAGTATATCAAGATAATTATGATAATATAAGTAATTCTTTATACTTTATTTTATTTATTTTTTCATCATACTCTCATATCTTATAGTTTTTAAATCTGTTTTTACTGTTATTGGTACTGTGACTCTTGTTACATCTATTCTTGTTTTATTTTTCTCTTAGCCGTGATGATGGCCTAAAACATTGTGTAAAACGTCGGCACACAATATAATGTGATTTATCTTATTTGTGTTTGTTCACTAACCGCACCTCCAACCAAACTTCTCCATGGTCAACCATACTCTCCGCATTATATATAACTAAATCCTATATGCATTTGCATTAATTTCATGTAAGCAACTATTTACATGGCAACATAATAACATTCACATAAACAACTATTGCATTAGTACTTTATATTCATTTCATGAGAACAACTATTTAATAAATATTTGTCAACATTCAGAGTCAATTTCTAATCGTACTCAAAATTAATTTATACTAAAACTTATATTATTTATTTGACTTTACATGCAAAGGAGTAGTGAAGTATATTTGGTTCCTTGTGGTTACTTAATAGAGCCCAATTAATTTATAATTTAGAGTTTCAAATAAATGTAGTAGTCAGAATGGAGAAGTTTTTTGCCATTTCTTGTGTGAGGATTTTAAGTTTTTCCGCTTGTTCAGATGAATTCCAAGATGACAAATCTATTTACTAGAGCTAAACAGGATATTCTTAAAGCATCATACTGAAGGTAGCAAGTCAGGATTTCGAAAGTTTAATCTCGATTCCTAAAAAATGGCGCATATCCTCGTTTCGAACTGACATCCTCTTTTGTTAACTAAATTGTCTTCTGTATAAATTTTCGCTATTTCAATTTAATACCAAATTTAATTCAGTCTAGTTTAATATTAAGGAATATAATTATTCCATTTTGAGGATGAAAGTGGGAAGGATCGGACAGGAAGGATATCTCAAAGCTATTAAAAGACAATCTAGGGCAGCCCTATCGCGATAAGCCTCGGCATTATCCAAACTGCAACTTATGAATATTTACCTCCTCTGGAATTGCCAATTCTTTTACAATATTTATTACCATAATGATAACGATAACAAGAAAACGGTTTTTACATTCTGATATTTAATGCAGGATTTGTAAATATTAACAATGATGCGCAGAAATGTATTTATTTCTTATTCTTAAAAATATAAGAAAATATTAGTGTTCCTAATTTAAAACAACTTTATGGACGATGTTCGATCCATTTACTGGGATTTAACAAGATATTTTATCTCAGAAATAACTTATCAAAAACATTTTTATTGTTTTAATGAACTTTTAAATAAGTATGGAAAAGGACATTGCACATGATGAAAGTAATATGTATATATATATATATATATATATATATATATATATATACATTAATTAAGGCGCGGTAACGGCCAACTGGTCTAAGGAACTTGTAATCCCGAGCGTGGTTAGGTAAGGTACGGACGGATGGCCATTTTCCATATGAAGCCACGCTGTCCGGAATCTAAACTAATTCTACCTCCCTCCCCTTCAGGGTATCCTGGCTCATGGATAATCCAGATCTGTACGATTGGAAACCATGGTCCTTTGGAACTTGCGGTTGGGTGACCCTCCAGGCTTTCTCTCAATATACCCCAAAACAGTAAGGTCTGTCAGAAGACCACTTCGGACGGCTAAAGATGGCTGAAATAAACATTTAATTGCTTTAACTTTTTTTTTTTTTTCCTTGTTAAATAACTTATTTTTAATACATTTTTAACTGGGAAAAACCATCAAGTCAATATGAAGTATGATTCCATTAATAAATTTTCTTAAGGATTAATTTACTTTACCATTAATAAATATATACAATAGAAGCATATTTGTATTTTAAATTTTTAAAATTTATTTTGCAAAAATCTTCGTAATTTTTTTTTCTCTCACTCACAAATGCTTTCTTTAAATAGTTGGAAATGCTTCAGCTTTTTAAATAAAACAATAATATGAAAATACAATATAAATTCAAAAACGTAAATTTAATCATTTTACTATAAGCAATTGGATAATTTTTATTCGGAAGAAGTTGTTATTGCTATTTATTTTTTAAATAATAGCGTTAAAGAAATAATTCAACTTAAAAATTATTATTGGTGTTAAGAAGGAACTTAGTGTGAACTTTCGCATCACAGCGCATTTTTTCATAAAGTCGTAAAAATAATGGATGTTTTTGATAAAAAATAAAAAAAATAACGATTTTCTTTAAAAAAAAAAATGAGAATTAGATTTTTTAAAAAAATTCTATGCCTATTAATATATGGTTTAAATCCTACATGATTAAAGTAGTTACGATTTTTTTTTTTATTCATAGAAATTATAATTTTCTTAAACAGCGTGATTCAATCCTTTTTCTACAAATCCAGAAGAAGAAGAGCGGGAGTGATATTTTAGAAGGAAAAAAACGAGATTTTTTCTATCTTGGCGAAATTTTTGTGAAGGTTAGAAATATGGTGATGATATGGGGTTAGGATTTAAAAGGAAAAAAAAAATATTTACCTCAGTTCCGTTAAGCATATTATCTCTAGCTTTGAAGCGTGAGTAGTAAATGTGATGGTAGAGATATATTGTATGATGAGTTAAGAGAAAAGGATAGATGTGTCGATTTCGAGGAATGGCAATGGATTATGATTTTAAGGTTATAGATTGTAGAAGGATTTTACTTTTAGGATTATATATTCCTTGGAAGAATGGAGATTTATTTTACACGTTTATTTTTTGTTTTTGTTTTATATAATCTAGATGATTACTTGTCAAGGTCATAAAATAGCAAGTAACAAATCAAAAGTAAAAAAGTTATATATCTTTCTATTTTAAATAATGTGCCATAGGTTTAATATTTAACCTGAAGATTATTGTGATGACTATTACATATCGTTCAATTGGAAGAAGAATGCAGCAATACGAACATTTTTGTTTTTGCATTTTGCACTTGCGGAAAACGCACGAGGTTGGAGGTCGAAAACTTGATTTTTTTTTACGATGAGACCAAGACCTGAAAATCATTATTACTCCACCTTTTGTAAGCCAACCCTCTTTTTTGAGCTATCTCTACTGGGCTATAAGACAATGAAATGCAAACATTGTTTCATTGACTTCAAAATTTACCCTTCATCTTAACAATTTCCCCCAACGTAAAGTTCATTATAAAGAACAAAATATAACTTAAGCAAACGGTACCAAAAAAATGATCTATACCCCTTTACCCAAACACCACAGAAATGTTTTAATCGGTCGTTCAAGAATAAATTAATATGATAAAATGTTTATTTTTTAATTATTTACGATTGATCGGTAATAGTTTTTTTTTTTTAAATGTAATAAAGGAATAAACGGATGTATGCACCTTGACATAAATTAGCCTTTGATTCGGCACTCCTTGTATAAATATAACCATCCACACTAATCAGTGTAAAAAGTGCTCGCAGGTGACTACTATAAAAAAAATAATAAGTACTTAATTACAAAAAAGGGGACAGAAATTGGTTATATTGGAAGTGACGAATTGATTATTTTGACGTTTTGTAAAGAACATGTTTAAGTTTGATCTATTGATATATACCCTTTTATATATCCCACCGTTTCTTTTGTCCATATAAAGGTCTACTTAAACATTCACCTCACATTTTAAGTTTTATTTTTAAATTATTCAATAAGCTACAGATTGTACTACATTACAAATCTTTTTAATACCCTTTATGAATCAGTTCTCTTTTTAGATATTGAAGAAGGGGAAGAGGTATTGCAAATAGTAGGATCACTTAGAAACAAATGGAACGCTTCAGACGAAGCAAAGCTACCGACCAGCTAAAAGGAGCCGTTCAATAAATAGACAGAGCACTGAATGGGAAGAACATAAAAATAACGTGTAAGGGACCTTAAAGAAGCGAAAGTTTATTTTTAATATGTCTTGTGAAAAACAAATATATGCCAGGCATATCTATACCATACAGAACTATCCGATTCTCTTCCAACACATTATTCCGAGTGTCGACTCATAGACGAGAATTATGATAGATAAAATAATTTGTTCATGGCTCCTGTTAAGTAATCAACGAGCAATATTTATCCTAAAAAAAAAAAATAAATAGGTAATTAGTTATTATTTAAATAGTGCTACACTACTACAGCCTAAAAGTTAGTTTCTGAAGGTTAAACCGTATTTTATCGTTCATTCGGTAGACGAGTGTCACAATACGAATAACGCCATTTCTTGCTCCAATTAAGGCAAACCGAACCGTCCAGGACGGTTAGAAATTTATTTCGTGGCGGACCCACGGAATGAATCTCGACCTTCCCACTCAGGTTAGAATAGGTTGCAAACCTGCCTGTAGGAATAACCCGTCGTGTTTACTTTGGTAGGAATTGGAAAGGACGTTAAACACAAATTAAAAAAAAAAAAAAAAAATACAAATAAGTGTAATTTCACAGGGGAAGCGTTTAATATTTGTTTATTCAGATTTATCACTTTTCCTAAACTCAATGATAAAACTTCGACAACTTACCTTTTTTGTTTTAACAAAAAGTTTATTATCATTTTTTGATCGTACAATCAAATTGTGGTAGTTTTTAATTTTAAAAAATAAATAAAAAATAGTAAAAGCTTTAGGGTTTATGTATGGAAATACAACTTTTTGAAAAAAATAAAACAACAGTATACAATAGATTGAATTTAAAAAATAGATAAACTCAAAATATTTTAATGAATGTGCTAATGAGGAAAATAATATTTTTAACATACATAATAATATTTTAAATTACATATACAAAAGAAAAATATTGATACTTTTCGCCTCCTAATTATTTTTATTAGATTTATATTACTAAAACATTAAAAATATTTTTTTATTTGTATCAAATTAATTTATAATCACAGAAGTCATTATATTTGACTAATATACTTATAATAGTCACACTAATAATTTTTTATTTGAGTAAGTATTGAAACTAATGATCGGAGATCTATTCCAAAAGAAATAAACGCCTAAAGAAAAAGCACTTTTTTCATTTTTGTTCTCTGCAACTGGCTTCCAGTGCCTTTTAGGCAAAACGTTGAAGTTATCAGTTTTAAAATTACTTTTAACAATGGACAATATGTCGTCAAGCTCGTCTTCTTCCAAACTGAATTCAATCTCTGGTGCATTGTCTGAATATGCAGACAGTTTAAGTATTAAGAGATTAGTTTTGATTAAATGAGAGTAGCGAAGGAACTACAACTGACCAGCTAAAACATCGAGAGATATCATCAACCCTCCGAAAAGAAGATGGCTCATTGGGCCGTGTCGGATGAGGAAAAATCTTAACTCTTCGCTAGCCATCTTTCTTCTGTATTTAAACAATTTACTGACTTTACAAATACAGAACATGAGACCCTAATACTTAACACATTAGACATTCCACTTCAGTTAACACTACCACCTTCCTCGTTTACTTCATCTCAGGCTACACTACAAATCAAGCATTTGCCTAAAAGAGAAGCCTCTGGTTATGATTTAATAACTGCCGATGCTTTCCAACAGTTGCTCAGGAAAGATCTAGCGTTTCTGACGACAATTTACATATGTATACTCAGTACGTCTAAATTTCCATTACAGTGGAAATACTTGCTCATTAAAATGATCCACAAACCAGGTAAAGTTACTGACTACATCGCTGGAGCTCTTGAGCAAAAACTATTTTATATTATATATTATATATTATATTTATACTATATACCGATATATTTTTGGATGTCGTTTAGGCGTTTGGCAAAGTCTGGCACCAAGGCCTTCTCTTAAAACTCAAGACCATACTACTTACACATACTATCTCATCCTTCAATATCTCCTCTTAGTCAGATTCTTCTCAGTCCGGCAGGGTTCGGAAATTTCTTCGATTCGTCCAGTATTGGCGGGAGTAACCCAAGGTTCAATACTGGGACCTCAACTATAGATTGTATATACTCACTATATATCCGTTAACAATGAAACATTGGCTGCTACTAACGCTGACGATACCACAATACTCAACAAAACATCAATATCTTACTTATACAGGCCTCACTAACTTTACAACATCGATAATGTATATAAATTATATATATATATTATATACGACTGGTACAAACTATGGAAAATTCGACTCAATCATGACAAATCGAAACACATAACTTTTACCCTCAGAAGAAATACCTGCCCTCCAGTTTATATGGAAAAAAAAAATTCCTCGGACGGACAATGTACTCTATCTTGGATTCACCTTCGACAGAAGGATGACATGGTGTCCCGCATGTCAAAATGAAACGACAGACCCTTAACAAACGATGCAACCTACTTTAATAACTTTTTTCCAAATATTAAAAAATGAAATTGGGACAGAAACTAAATACATATACATACTTACTTAAACCCATATGGACATACTGCTCAGATATATTTGGTGTAGCCTAAAAGATCCACTTACAAAAACTCCAAACTTTCCCATCCAAAATATTACGACTCATCACTAATGCTACCTGGTACGTGAATAACAAAACCCTACTTATTGACTTACACCTGCCTGACTTAGTTATTTACGAACCGACGCGGACACATCAACATACTAATTCGAGATATGGCTACGGCCGACATGTCCACGACTTCGTGGATGAGACTAAAAAGACACTGCTGGGTACTATCCTTCCTTGATCCAATATTATTAGCTCACTTCCTGATTGTCGAAATACTGTTGACAGGTGCAAATCGATATTTTAAGAGAATAAAAAATAATTTCAACAATTTATTACATTTTATTTATTTAACTTTAATCTTGTAGTTTTATGTAATATTATCAATCTGACCAGAAATTCAATCTATATTTAACTGAATTTCATCCCATGTTTATTTTTATGGCTATCGTAAACTTTTCCGTGTAAGGTCGAAACCGTAGTAAAGTTGATATGTGGCCTAGTTATAGCCTAGATATGATTGGCTAGCAGTGGTGGTTATAAATATGACTATTGATGAGGTTCATGTTATTAATGACGTATTAAAGGAGGCTAGCGATCCATCATAGCTGATAGGAAATGAAAGCGATCTGAGTTATGATATGATAGAAGGCATGGTCGAGAAATCATGTCTGGACTATATTTAGGCCATGGCACAAATATATATATATATATATATATATATATATATATATATATATATATATATATATATATATATGTGTGTATTTATATGGAATATATATGTATATATTTATATGTACATATGTATTCTATGTACATATATATGTAAATATATATATATGTATATATTTATTAGGAAATGTATTTATACATATTTTCACCAAACTGTCCAATTTAAATAAATACTAATGTTCATCTTTCCCCTTTATATATATTTTATTTGTAAAAGTTTAATAATAAAGGCCTAGCGATCACGACGGTTCGATCCCGATACCATCACTCGCTGTTTACAAACCTCCGCCCACCGACCACCATTCGAAATCAAATCCATAACACCGCCCTTAATGCAATCCTTCCACATGCATTTCTTTCCACTTACGTTCGGTCTACCTCTTAATTTTGCCAGTTGTCTAAGTATTTATTAACAGTTTAGGAATTCGTTCGTTCCTACCAAGGGAAGAACAACCCCTTAAGGTATTCGAGAATAAAGTATTGCATAGAACATTTGGTACGAAATATGATGTATCCACTGGAGAATTTTAGAATGTTACAAAACGCGGAATCACAGAACACGCACCCTCTTAATATCATTGAAGTGATATCATTGCGACGGTTGAAATGGGCTTGTAAAGTTGTTGGGCTCAATGAAGAACGAATTCCTAAAAAGGTAATAAACGCCGAGCCGACTGATAAACGTAGATGGGAGGATTCTGTTAAGGATAATCTTACGGATTTGGATTTGGACGGTGGTTGGTGGACCGAGGTTTGCAGATAGCAAATTGGTTGTGACTCCATCGAACTTTCGGGTTCGCTAAGCCTTTTATTATTATTACTAAGGGAATCAGAAAAGCCACGTCTCTGGTACAAATATATATAATTTAATTAATACTTATTATAGTGCTCCAGGACTTCGAAAACCGTAGTATCAAGGTGCTTCTATACCAATCGATTTTTAATTGTTGAGTATAATAAGAAAAAAGTAATGTCAATTTCATTCAATTAACTTAAGTGCACAGCAACCAAAAGACGCTTCTTGTTAAAGGAATATAAAACGCTTCTTGTTTCTCCATAAAAAAATATTTTACCCCACTTTGTTCCTCCGTACGGTGGTCTGAATTCTCCCATCATGATGAGAAAAATGCTTGCTATTGGACATTGCAGCAACATTCACTACTATATATTATTACGGTAATATTGTTCCCTTTTTCGGCTCTCAGGAGCGATGGATTTTGACGAATGAGGTATCAAAAGAAAGAGAATTTCACGGAGATGTGACGAATTCCAATTTTGTTTCCTAAAATCTTACTAGGGCTTAAATAAAACTGATGAAAAAACTGGAAGGTTACAAAACTTTGACGACTGAGAGTCTGCGGATCGAGACGGGATAAATTGGGTTTTGAAGATTTTGAGGAGGGCATCAAAATAAAATACGCTCCTACGGAGCTTATTTAAGCTTTTTAAAGCTTAAAAATCTGTTTACAAAAACTTTTTAATATGTGTGAAAAAGTTATTTTGTGAATAAAATGTTGTTTTTATGTTCCTATGAATGATAGAGGAGATTATATATTCTTTCCCATGTCTAATTCTAAAGGCACTTACTGTTAAATATGAATACTTAACATAGAAAATGTTATAGCTGAGTCTTATTGTCTGTTAAACTGAATGGATTACTAATTACTTATTTAGTAAACTGTTACTTCTTCATAATCATCATAAACTATGTAGGTTCACCCAATGTGTGTGCTGAATATATTTTCTTGGTAATATAATATTCTTTATACGAATAAACATGTTTCCTTAATATCGCTTTTACTTCGAATTTATTATGGATTAGAAAAAAGATAGATATCTAATGCGAGAGTTCTCGCTCGGGTATACTAGTTGTGATTTAATTTAGTTACATTGTAGTTTTCACCTATACGATGAAGTGAATAGATAATTGTGTGGATTTTGACTATGAAATTAATGATTTAGAATAATGATGGATAGTTATTGCTGTATTTAACTAATACTTTTATTTATGAGTTTATTAAAAATATTTGTATTTAACTTACAGGTATTTTTATAAAAAAATTAAATTATTTATTTAAAAAAAATCAATAATAAAATAAGTTCTATAAATGCTCTATAAAATAAATTATCATGATAGCCCTTATTTTTATTATTTAATTTTTATATAAACAATTAAATTTTTATAAAAATAATTGAAATGCAATTAGTTTTAACTAATTCACCAATAAAATCCATAAAAATATTATTTAACTCTATGTATAAAAATAAGTTAATTACTATCCATCATTGTTACAAATGAATAATTTCATAATTAATATCCATAAAATTATCTATTTACTATATTAAATAGATGAAAACTAGAATCTGACAAAATTAAATCACAATTGGTGCCGCAATTTCGAATAGCAAGCACGGATTATTTACTCCATGATAGGAGAATCCAGACCACCGTGCGGAGTAACAAAGTGGGGTCAAATATTTGTTTAGAAAGAAACAAAGTCTACATTCGTGATTTTCTTGGCATCCGTATTTTTTTTCTGCAATAACGAATATTGCGATAACTTCAACACGACTCCACCGATCCATACAGAACTTGGGAGTCGTTTAGAGTCCAATCAATTATATGAAATAGGATAAACCCGATATCCGTTAACAAATTAGAACCGTAGATATAAAATAAAACGTTAGAAGATTTTTTAATTTAGTTTAGATTGATTTTTCTCCTTTATGAAGGTATAAAATCTAAAAGTTAATTATGTGGGTTTTTTTGGCCTACTTTACAAGAAGTTCTTAAAGATTTTTGTACACTCAAGCTTATTTAATACAATTGACATTTTTTTTTTATTTTGCACAAAGTAACAAATCGATTGGTATATGAGAACCTTGAAATTCATACAGAGCAAAGGCAGAAAATCGTTAAAATTTTATAAAATAAAGTTTTTCTCGCGCCCGGGGCGCATTAGTAAGAAACCTCAGACGCAGGTCTAATATTTTTCGACCTAGCATCATAAATTTTTTTTTAATGAAATCGGTGATACCACGATCTTAGCCACCCAATGTAAGCCAAACAACTTTACAAGTCCATTTCAGCCCTCGCTTTAACTTCAATGATATTAACGGGGTGCGTGTTCCTTGATTCCGCGTTTTGTAACCTCATAAAATCCCCACTGTACACATCCTTTTTCGAACCAAATATTATATGCATCATCTTAAGAGGATGTTGTTCTTCCTTCAGAGTTGGAGGCCACATTTTACACACGTACAGAACAGTATGAAGGATAATAGTTTACAGCTTCTTAACAAAATGCGTGAACTAAGTAACGTCGATTCCGAAAAATAACAAGCATTTACCGGCTTTATTTACTTTTGAATTTCATTCAAGAAAAAAAAAAAAGAATTTAAATTTCATTTAATTCTTTTAAATATACTCTTTTGATATATTTTGTTAGAATATGAATTTTCATACTTTAGGGATTGAGGTCATGATAGTAAACTATGTCGTAAGCAGTAAATATGATTCGAAACACTTTTTCATAAATGAAGAGCACATTTTTAAAACATCTTTCAAGAGTCAAAGAAAAGTCACAAATATATATACATACATATATATATATATATATATATATATATATATATATATATATATATATATATATATATATATATATATATATATATATAATTTACAACTATAATCATAAGTAATATTAATGATGATTTGAAGCCTGATTTGTTTATTGTCATTTAATTTTTTTTTTTTTTCCTTTTTTTGAATTTCGAGGATGATACGCTACAAAACACTTAAAATGAAGTTCTACATTTGAAAAACCTATTGGATTTTAGTCGGATTTGTTCCTGACCAATAAATGGGCAATAATTTCAAAATGATAATCATCATTAAATAAATCACTAGCGATACTTGTTAGTTATAAAGATATTAAACGAAATGAATAATCCAATTTCATGATTTATGGTTATTATTATTTCAAAATTGTATACTTAATAGGTATTTCATTCCTAATCCAAACTTCTGAAAGGAGGAGGTTTGGATGGAAGGGCTGGTGAACTTTAAAACAGACAATTAAAGGGCTAATCAGGGAGCACTATCTCAGCCTTTCGTGCCCTATCTCCCATCTACCAGCTCCTGCCTTCGCTTCCTTCAGCTCAGACCTCCTTCCGTTTTTTAATATATACATTTATTCCACGGATCCTTGTCAATTCGTTTGCCGAGGCATGAATATTGCTGACCACCCTCAGGAAGTGAAAAAGCAACGAATATTACAGATTAGAGGAAAATCATAAATTATCTTAAATCCCTATTAAACAATAATATCATTCAAGTGATAAAATTAGCTTTACTGGCTCATAATTTTTTATCTCGATCACTTAATGTAATTGTTAAGAGGTTAGTAATTAAGATTCTATAGTATCTATGAAATATTGACTATGTGTTGCTTTAATATTGTTAGGAAAAGATGCGGAAGATCGGATGTCGCCTATTGTTTAGAAATTTTAAAAATTTAGTTTAAAAGAGTGTTTTACATACTAAACATGGATGCTTTCTTTAAGAGGAAATCACCACCTTAGATAAAAACCAAAATCGTTGGACATCCGAGGGGTTGAGGCTCCTATCAGAGGATTTTATTATGTCTGATCTCTCTTTCATGATAGATTTTAATAGTAGGAAGTCTATAGCAACCATATGTTTCAGTAGAGGGTTTTATAGTTATTATTATAGTTGTTTTGTTATCTATCAATGTGCATAGTAACATAGTATTCGTTAGTAAACTTTTTTTTCTAAAACATTGGACCTAACTGGATGCCATCGATTGTCATAGCAACGGAATATGTGTCCTATACTAGATTATTTTCCTGATTTATCTGTAAAAATTACAGTCTTTGCTATGTATGTATGTATGTAATGCCAAAGATATATTAACTTATGTAGATATACTAATGTATGTGTGTGTGTGTGTGTATATATATATATATATATATATATATATATATATATATATATATATATATCTCACGTTTCATCTTTTTTCAGTCGTGTTATAATATAAATTATATCTTATGAGAATAAAAATTTTGTTTATTGAAAATTTTCGATTTAACTGCATGTATACTTCATTTACGGTCTGGAAATCTCTTCCCTTTTGATGTGTTATTATAACCTATTCCAATATACTTAAATGAAGAAATGATTTTGTTATGTTTGATTTCTTCAATATAATTTCTGATATACGATATAACCAAGTATCCCTCGGGCTTACTTCTCATTCTTTTAAATTGATTGGTTTTCTTTCAAATGAGGAGGGTGAAAAGTAAATTGATTTCTGGCCATATCTATAAGGCTTTCTCATCTCGGATACACTGTTCGACCTAAATAAGGGATAAAAATAGATGTTCACCTTGGCTAAACTGACAAGGAAGAGCAGATTTAGAGCCTTCATTTCAACGCTCCATGCTTAGTTTCACCTCTAGTCATTATTAAAATATTGCCTTTATTAAAAATTCAATTATTTTGGTATTAGTCAACCCAACAGCTTTGTCTCGTACTCATTGTATTGATATTGCTCAGTGATAAAATTATTTTCATTGATAACAGTTTTTTTTTGTTGTTTTTTTAAAAAGATGAAAGGCAAGATGTTATCTATAAAATAAATTGTGAAAACTCCGAAAAACCCGTGAGTACACGTATTTCACAACATAGGAGTAATCGTTAAAATTTTGAAAATGTGAACAACTTTTTAAAATACAGCATAACAACTAAACACAAGTTCAAATTTGATAATTCGGAAATATTAAATAATGGAAGTAACACTAAATGCAGAAGACTTTTATAATCCATACATAATTATTGCTATTTGTTATATATAATATATCAATTGGATGAATGATTGTGAGGATTAATATAATAACCAACAATATATGAATTATACTAGAGTAAAATAATATTTTTTTAATAAATGTAACTACTTGTTAGAATTCATTATTGTACAATAGTTGATAATATGTAGTGTTTACTTAAAAGTAAATAATTAAGGTTGAGAGCTTCGAAACGCTGAGAAATAAATTATTACAGAATAAATATTAAAGGAGTTGTGTTTCACAAGTTATTTATAAAAATTGTCGTTCTCGTCGGTCAAATTACTTGATTTAAGGATACATTTTTGTATTTCTTTATCATAACAAGTATTAACACTATTTCTTACGAGTTAATGATAAATTAACTATATATCAACAAACAAAAACTAAAAGATTCAAATTTTATAAAAATAATATCTTTATAATGTTTAAAAATTTGCAAGTCTTACGATTGCCACATAAACTAGTGCACCTTGCAAAGATGGCCATATCAAACAGATAGGTTAACTCAGCAAATGGCCTATGCAGACGAACCTTACGTCATTATCTGGTGCGTTTCAAGAATTCCAGTATGCTGCAAGTACACTTGGTCTTCATATCAACGCCGAAAAGACCAAATACATGAGCTCCACTAGAAATAAAATGCAAAAGCACCCTCACGTTGAAATTTGTAGTGAGAATTTCGATAATTTGGACAATTTTAAATATTCAAGGTCAGATAAATAACATTAATGACGAAATAAAGGCAAGACTGGCAGCTGGCAGTAGGTGTTAGCGTGCACTCCTTTTTCTAAACCTCTACCGCAAAGCGATATTTGTAATATATCGATCAATCATATGACCAGCAGTGATATGTGGCAGCGAAACGTGGGTCCTGGTTAAATAAAATGAAAGAAAGTATTAAGGTGTGGGAAAACAAAGGTCTTCCGAATGGTATAAGGACCAGTGGAATGAATCAGAACAGTGGCGATCCAGAAAAAATCAAGAGTTGATGGAGATGTATGGTGAACCAGATATTGTGGTGTTCATCAAAATGGCAAGAACTGGGTCCTGTGGTAAGAATTCCAGCGGGTCGTCTACCTATAACGCTGCTATATCAATTGCCGGGAGGAAGGCGAACGCAGGGAAGACCACTCCTCAGATGTCTAGATGATGTGGAGGCAGATCTGCGCCGGATATGGAGAAAACGTATCCTAGGTTAAGAGATGGAGAAAACATGAAACTGAGAGGAACGAGTGGACGAGGATTATGCCGGAGGCCAAAGCCCTACAGGGGCTGTATAGCCAATGTATAGATATATAGAATATCTTTATAAATTTTACTTTTTGAAACACTGCTTTTGTATAGAGAATGTGAAATTTAATAAAAATATTGAAATTTGTATAAAACTTTATGGTAGATATGTGTGTATATGAGTATGGATTGTGCCAACTAGTTTAAATTAATGGCATGAATACAATTACTGAACAAAAAGAACAGAATCTCAATGCAGAAATAAAACAAGAAATAAAAAATCTTATTTATACCTAACATATCGTCATCACTATATTACAATAACGAATGTGAAAATGGCTAGTTTTCAGAAGACCGATAAAAGACTTAACGTTTTACCTTTAGCTTCCCCATTGCGCGTAATCTCCAGTCCTTTTTACTTTTGTGAGGCCCTAGATTTTTTTTTTAATTATGCTTCTAGTAAATTAATAAAACTAAAAGTTCGAAAAATGCGATTTTTCACATGCGTTACTCGTGGCGAAAATATAATATAATATTTATGCATATTTATACTTAGTTCTTTAAGAACATTTATCACCGTTGTATTTTTGCAGTTTAACCCTGCAGTTAAAAATGCTAATAAGATATACACTAACCAAAATAAACATTTTCTCTTGTGATCGGGTTAACTTTTTTTATGAACACTGTAATTTGTAAAACCACTGTTTCCCAGTTTATTACTGAGATTCAAGTCTTTTATCCTCATCAAAGATAAAATTGAGTTTCTTTAACCCTTTTAGTTGTTCGTAATATTTATATTTATTATATTATATATGATATCGACGTCGTTTTTTGAAAAAGGCGCAAGCGCCATTTAGCAAACATTGCAGGAAACACATGAAACGATTTTTGTCCAAATCACAATATATATTTTTTAAATTTTATTCTATATTTTAAACAGTAGGAATTTATTAAGGTGACAAAATCTTTATAATTACAAAATATTTTTATAGCACTGGTTAAGTCCAAAATGATGACTAAGAGTTGTATTTGGTCATCATTTCATTTTCTACGTCATCAATAGTCGATTTCTGTACCATTTCCAAATTTTTTTTTCGATATATCTCTTTTATATCAATATATTTTAGCGAGAATCGATAAAGGAGGAGTTTACGCTCCATAATCAATTGAAACCTAATTAATTTCGAATTTTTTGCGTTTAAGCCTTTTTCAAAAAACGACGTCGATATATAGTGTATGTGATGACGTCTTAATATTCGTATTGTCAGAAACCTCTATCTCGAAATTAATTGATGTGAATAAACAAAAAATAAAATGATACTTTCGGTCGCAACTGAAAGGGTTAAACGTAAATTTAAATAATTTATCGATAGATGGTTGTTGTTCGTTCATATTGACTCCGTGTATTTAAAAGTCCGAACCCAGTTTTACTTTTTAGTGACGAATAGACGCCTCCTCAAATGAGTGAATGCAGAAACAATACCATTCTCCTTTGCAGTAAGACATTGAATGAACTATCTTTCTTCTTCACTATAGAGAGGGCTATATTGTAATATTTTAAATGCAAGCAATGTTTAAAGACTACACTCCTTTTAATTTGTCTCTCTCCCTTCGCTTAGCTGCTGATCGTAAGTAAATAGTCAGTTTTTTTATTCAAACAATTTTTTATTTAACTTAATTGTACTCGCTTATTTCGGAATAAATCAATATTTTAATCCCTTCATCATTAATGTGGGTTATAGTATATTTTATTTTTAGAAAAATCGGTTCTTAAGAAGCAATATCGAAATCGAGATTATTTTTTAATCAAATACCGATATTATTATGAAGCTTGATTTGTCCATCCATCACTTATATTTGAGGTATTAATATTGCAAATGCATATATCGCATGAGACACGACGATTACTGATAATTTAAGGGATCAAGATATACCACTTTGGTGAGTATAGATAGCAATTCGCTGTAGTATAGAATGGAAAAAAATCCTAGTAAGCTAACATTTATTTCACTATGGTAGTGCATCTCTGACAACTTTCATTCATAAAAGGTTCATACATAGAGAATCCTACTTGGTTGAGTACAGCAAAAAATACACAGACTGGATTATTGCAGATTTAAATGTTCGTCGTTCTCCTAATAGCACAATAGTACTAGTCCTGTCATTGGAAACAAAACTAACGATTTGATCTTTATATTTATAATCTGTTGAGAATTTTTGTCTTGGAAAAAGTGAGAAAAAACTGGATATACTCTGGTTCTATAATGATAGTAATTTACACGGTGAGTGTTTAATATCACTACCGCGACAGTTGCAATCAGGTCATCAACTATCGCAGCCACTGCCATGGTGCAAACAGTATGACAGCTGCCAAGGATTATATTACAGTTATATAACCTTGACTGCCACATTTATATGTCTTGACATTGAACTGTCGACTGTTATCAACCTTAACAACTGTAATGGTTATTCAAATTCTTGGAGGAGTATAAAAAGTTTTATAATTTGTGGTGGAAATGCGATCCAAAATGCAAAAATTGGGTTTTTCGAAAAACGGTAGAGCAATCCTTCCTCCAATGCTTCAAACTTACTGCAGCATCAAATTCTACATCCGCCATTTTCCCAGCTAAATAACTAGATTAACTGTCATCGTGTAGACAAGGACACGGTCACACCATCTCACTGTCGTAATTAGTACTACCTCGACAGCAAACTGTTTCCGTTTAAACAAGGCTTGAGAATAATCAAAATATTCATTTTCTCTTCGTAAAATAGATTATTTATTTTTTATATATTAGATAGTTTTTATATAAAAAATAATATTTTATGAGAAAATAATTGTTGATGCTTCAAAATGTTTGGTAAATTCCTAATTCTTCTTTTTTTTACTTAAAATGTTTGTTTCATTCATATTTAGTGAAAAATATTTGTGTTATATACGGCTGAATATAAAAGACTTTTTTTGGCTCAGCAGTCGACATTGGCTCAATTTTATTGTTTTAATTTAAATATATTAACAGTCGAACTAAAAAGAGCCATGTTGCTTACGATACTTAACCTAAATTTTAAAAATTGTGTAAAATAATGCCGAAGATCAATCAATCCTCTTTTACTGTATTTTAAGGTTTTTCTGCGATAATTATAACCGGTATTTTTATCTTTTGTAAATTTTTATTCAGACATAGATTGCGAAAAGAAAGAATTATTGGCATTTACCAATAACAAAAATAAACTTTCACATAAAACAAAATATGTAACCAGCTACTGTTTCTCATCTCAGTAGAATTAATTAATTCAGCATGTTTCTTGGCAACCGTCCCTGTAGTTGTCTACATCGGTTTCTGAAACATCTTAATGTCATACGTTTCATTTTCATTTTTTTTCTGGATCTTATTGCAATATTCTTTCGCAGTACAGAGAGTGTCTTTGTTTTTTAAAGATAATTTTGAACCTCTGTCAAGTTACCTCGATAAAAGCTCATGTCGTCTGTATTGTTTTTTGTTTCTTTGTTTTAATCTAATAAAGATTCTCCAAGCCATGCCAGTCTGTTATCTAGATAAATGGAGTAAGTGCATTTTCGAGGTAAGTTGTAAAAATGTTAGTTGTTGATAAATTGATGATAAATTTGTATCTTTTAACTTTTAACAATAGGCCTTTTTATTTTTATTTGTCGTAATCGGAATCTACAGAAGTTGTTCTTCAAAATACTTTGTGATTTGCATATGTCCTTGACAGTTTTATATATTTCAAGCGCTTGTACACAGTCATCCAGCAAAACATGATAGTTTGGGCAAGTGCAGACCTCTGTTGTGTGACAAGTGTGCGTGGTGTACACTTACCCTTACTATATTATTTTGCCGAAGCAACTAAGGACTAACGAATTAAAAAATAAAGCAATTTTGTTTTTTTTTTCAATACATTAATTCTATTAAATTCCACATCCCACAAAATGTGATTCTTACACAAGTTCTCACTTTTTTTGATGATTTAACCATTCTAATAATCATCCGGAAGCTGACCTTGCACTTTCCCAGCATGGATATGCTTGTAACGTAGGCTTTAATGTAATATTAAAACATAATCGTCAAAGGAACAATTACAAAAAAAAATAGAGGAAAATCTAGCTTAAAGAATATAAAATTTGCAGTCCTGTAAAGTGAGATTTAGTGCGCACTTGCCCCACATCGCCCTACTTAATAATGTCTGTTACAGACAGGTATCTGGAGGTTATCAAATATATTTCGGGCAAGGTTTAGTCGCTTATTTTTGTTTTTCATTCTGAGAGAAAAAAGAATTTAAATTATTTAAAAAAAATCCTTTTTACTTGTGCTTACACACACACACACATACACACACACATATATATATATATATATATATATATATATATATATATATATATATATATATATATAATATGGAATACATATTAAATTATTGCGATTGTGAAAATAATTCAAATCCGAGTTTTTAGCGGAAACTCACGTCTCCCAAATAACCGAGTATGAATGTGAACAGCCTAACCAAAATATTGTTTGTAACAGAAATTTCGTATTTATGGTAGGTATATCCCTGGGATACTACAGCTAAAATTAATTTATCGGAAGTGCCACTTTATATCATCGAATTTACATAACACAATAAGTGGAAATTTTGTGTTAAATTATGTATATGATCATATGAAAGGTGATTAAACTCTCTTAATATATGGTTTATATATATATATATATATATATATATATAGATTGGAGCAGTATTGGTAAACATACAGCGTATTGGACTACAAGAGAAGAATTAGGGCCCGATCCTAGATAAAATGGTAGAAAATCTGTTCCTTACATGATTCTAATTTTTAGGATTTCATATTCATATTATACGTCAAATTCAACATTTTCCATTTGAAATTCAACCTTTTCTTTGTTTCAATAAATTAATATAAATCATTTTTATATGATTATGTTGTATATGGTTATTATAAATAGAATAACTAATTTTAGAAACACAATCATTCTGCGAACGGTTTAATTCCCTACTCCATATAAAAGATGAAGAATACCTTATAATCGCAATCAATGCGGGACTTGTACAAAATTAGCTAAAATAATGTCTATTAGATTATTTTTGGAAGGTTCAAAGCAAACCTTTCAGTCTTTCAAATACTAGTTAATAAGGAACCTGATATTAGGAGCCACTAAACAGATAACAGGTTCTCACTTATTTCTAAATATTTCACTTTTGTAACTTAATATAATAGACTAACGAAACAGGATAGTACAATACTCAGGAACAGTCCATAATATTGTATACTTATGCTATGATAGCATTTCCAAACCATATTCAACCTTTCCCAAGTCAAATTCAACTTCAATTTCATTTCAAATTCAACCTTTTCCATTTGAAATTCGACCTTTTTTTATTTCTTTAAATTAATCAATATAAACATGCTTCTATAATTATGTTGTATATGGTTATTTTAATTACCTATTGTGTTTTTTAAACAAAGTGGCTTCTTTTCAGGCCGAAAATTCCCATTTTATAATTATATTTTCGATCGTACATGTGAATTTCGATTTACAGTTATTATCGCTTAATGTAAATATATATAATAATAAAATGGTTGAAAAGAACTTTCAAATTAAGAACCTATCATATACAAATTAATAATAATAGATCTTTATATCGCATTAATCGATACACCAACAGGAATTTTTAGAATCGACAATATTTTCATAAGAAGGGTCTCCAATAACTCTTTTAATCTTTAATAAAAGTTAAAATAAATCGATACGTCAGGGTTTAAAATCGATATTATTATATTTTATGGGTCCCCGATAACCCTACGATGGGCCTCAATATCAAGTTTATCTGAAAAGTTAAAATAAATCGACAGGTATACCACATGAAAAAAATCCACGTTGTTTATAAAACAAAATAGGTAATTAAAATAACCATAAACAACATAATTATAGTAACATATTTTATATTAATTTATTGAAATAAAAAAAGGTCGAATTTCAAATGGAAAAGGTTGAATTTTAAATGGAAAAGGGTAAATTTAACTTGGAAAGGGTTGAATATGGTTTGGAAATGCTATTATATTAGAAGTATACAATATGATGGACTGTTCCTGAGTAATGTACTATCCTATTTGGTTAGTCTATTATATTTTCTTATAGAATTGAAATGGTTAGAAATATGTGTTATCCTGTTGATATCTGTTTAGTAGCTCCTAATATCCGGTTCCTTATTAACTAGTATTTTAATGATTGAAAGATTTGCTTTGAATCTTCCAAAAATAATCTAATAGACATTATTTTAGCTACTGTTTTGTCCACGTCCCGCAATTCTTTCGATTAGTCGGTATTCTTCCTCTTTTTAAACGGCATAGGGAATTGAACCGTTCGCAGAATGATTGTGTTTCTAAAATTAGTTATAATAGTGGTGATTGTTTGTTTGTCATTTTCAGGAGGCTTTGAACAAAATTACATTCATCAAAGTGGATTTTAAACAGACATATCCGACTGATGTAGTGCCAAATAGCTGAAAAAAGACTAGAAAAATTGTAAACTTTTTCATTGGACATTTATTAGCAGCGATTACAGAGTCAATTACTGAGGAACTCATTAGTGCTGACAAAATACAATTTAATTCGTATACTTTATAATATATTTGTGTTTAGTTTTATTTTAAAGATCTTCCAAGTTTGACTTTTACGTGGTCCATGCTACAACATAAATTTTTTTTCCTGAATTTTGGATTGTTTTTGTAAAACGTTCCTTACAATTAGCTAACCTAGTTCTATTAATGCTGTTGATCTTTACAAAATGAATTTTTTCAGAAATATTCACTTCGTTTACCTGTTAGAGGGTACCTTGACTCCATAACAGTCACCGTTATAAAATATCCATCATTCATCGCCGTCCTGTCCATTTTCCATCCGTTTCTCTAGTTCTGCTATCCGATCCGTTTTCGGCGATTGTCTGATTAACTCAGTTTTGTCTGACGTTAATGGTTACACCATAATGGGAATCAGGGTTGTGGGAAAAACAGTTTTAGGTCTAAACAGTTTAAAAAAGAAGTAATTATGGATTTACAGCAGAGGTTTTCATTAGTTAAGGGCTGGGTTACAGATTTCAACGGGTATCGGGTAATTAAAATTTAGAGGTCTTCGGCTACCGAGTACGTGGTAATAACGCCGTTCAAAGGCCGGGTACCCGGAGATTTTCCCTTGCAAAATGAAAATTAAATTATTATGTACTTGATTATTACGTAGATATTTCACATTATAAATAATAATTTCATTATTAATTCTTACTCTCGGAAATAACTCTTACATCTTAAACGCTTTCCGTCCTAAAGATAAATTCAGACCAGCCAACAAAATGTTGGCGACTCGTTGATGGATGTTGGCAACGTATTTGCTGGACACAGCTACTTGTATCTGGATTCATTTTTGCAACAATGTTGCCCGTCCAAATTAATAGTTAGCTGTGAATAAAAAATGGAAATGACTATTGCTATTGGTGCTAGCTCTACTTGCTCAAAAAAGACCTTTTTTTGATAATTTGTTTCCTACATATTTTAAAATTTCTTTCTTCCTGAGTTATATCGGTTATAATTGACAAAGGCTGTTACAACACCGACAAGATCCTTCAGGATAAGGTGACCATCAGTCCCGAATTTTCCTTTGCAGTCCCCATTTTTTTTGCACTTGTGCCGAATTTGTTAGATCGTCATTCGGAACGGACATCTGTTTCGATTTTTCAGTTTTCAAAACAAATATTCATCTAAATTAACCATATGGCTCATTTTTGCAAAATAAAAGTCACATTTCTTGTAAACTATTAAAAATCCTCCGCCTCTATACATTCCTTAAAATCCCATAAAATGTATTGCTAAGTAAATTATAAACAAAGGATGATGAAAACATGATAAGAAACCTTTTAGAGTACCTCAAAAAACAGAATTTTGTAATGCTGTGTAATAATGGTTAATACTACGCTAATGACTCTTAGGGGTAGAGACATACTAAATAAATAAGTAACTGAATTCAAACAAAACAGTGATGAAAATAATATTAAATAAGTATATTTGCACGTAGTTATCACAGGGTTTTTAGAAGCAAGGTGTTTAAAATAGAATTAGTGGGAAATAAAAGTTATACAAAAACGTACTCATGCACGGACTAGGTAAACACGGACGCTGGAAAAAAGCAATTTCAACAATCTCCAACTGCATACGCGTTGAAGTGAAACCCTATTAGTAATCGCGCCACATAGGGCGTATGAGTAAGAGAATTTATAAATTTATTGAAACGTTCTAAAAATATAACTAGCTATAAATAGGAAAGAGGTAAACGGTAAACAGGAAATCATGCTTTGGAAATTAAAAACAAAGGATTTTTACAAGATAAATTCGCAAGGTCTTCACAGTTTTTCGGTTGTGGGATTGACTCATCGGATTGGAAACAAATCTCCTTCTAGGAAAAAAATTTCTATAGACCTACTGAAGGCTATAGCCTGGTTTGATATTATAGTATTATATAATACCTATATATATATAGGTATTATATAATTATATATATATCTGTTCCTAAGTACCTATTATACAATGAACAGTCAATGGAATAAAATTTTGTTATATTTTGGTCATTTCATACTTCTTCATTAAATAATCCGAAAGAGCCAAACGAAATATAAGTTGACCTCTTCTAAATATAAGTTGACGTTTTTTATTACACATTTTGGCCGTGCTTTCTTAAGTGCAAAAAGTAATATTTATCAAAACTTTTTAGTTGGCTAGTTATATTTTTTATAGCACATATTATACTGCTTAAAGAATGCAACAATATATATATATATATGCAAACAGTCTATTGTAATATAGAATACATATTTTGTATGCGATTTAATATTTGAAATATTGAAACAACGTAAATTATTTTTTCTTGTTTATGATTTCTATTTGCAGGATTGTGTGTATAATTTTGTATTTACGAATAGTGAAATTTTTTAAAAATAACTTTTGCACTTTAATTTTAATTGTTATCGCAGTATTTTAAGTATTTTAATTGTTTATCGCAATTCTTTGAACTCACCTATTATATAGTACACAAAATTAAATTAAATTTATTGAAATTTAAATACCACTACAAAATAAATACTATAATATAAAATAAATTGAATAATTTGCGACATACTGTTACTTCATTGGTATAATTTCTTTTACACTACGCAGCGGGGTTCAGAAGCAAAAAGATGTGTAGAAAACGGCACTGCAGGCGTTTCCAGTACTTACCTGAAACAGAATGTCAAAACGTTATTAGACAATGTTAAATACATATTCTAAATTCAAATTTAATTACACATATAAAACAAAACTATGTTCTTGTATTATTATTGCATAGGAGACTGGTTGTGTTATATTGATGGAATGGCTGATTTCTTGTCAAAGATCTATTTCATTGGAAATGTTTTTTTATGATTTGCTCTTTGAAATAAATATAATTCCTGTTGTCGTTTCTATGGGAGATGTCAGTCTTAAGAATTCGTAACAGATATTCCCATCATGAGCTGGAATGCTACAGGTTTTTAACATATGTTTATTGAGGTTGGGTGTACTCGAAGAGTATTTTCCGACTCCCGGCATAGTCGATTCATAGCCAATGCAACCGAAGATAACTTTCATGCCCCAATCGGACTCGAACCCGAAGCAGGAGATTTTCGATGGCTAGTTACTGAGCTACCCAATACTATTCATACACAAAACATATATAGAATAATAGTCCACATTAGTTTTCCGAGAGGTCTATCCTTTACCACATACCTATAAATAAAAGATTTGTAAGTTATTATTTACACTCTCAATCGCATAAAAATCTTCAATGCATTAATTATGGGAAGAAAAAAGTTAAATACTGTAAATTAACCAGCTAAATGCTGTTGAGGCTATGCTTCTTATTTATAATGTAGTAATTAACAAATACGTTTTAATATATTTATCCTGCGATTTTGAAATTCAATGACTATTTTATAACGGAAAATTTATATTTGGGATATTAATCTTAAGAATTATATTTTTGTTTATGCATAGCAAAGTTTATTCAAGTTTAAATTCAGCACATTAATTTACAATTAAGTAGTTTCATGGTCTCCCCCATTACCTGACATTTTTCCTGGAATGGTCGGATCCTGAAGAGTATGAGGAATTAGCACTGATATGTACGCAGTCTTCTTGGGAGGCGATTTATTAAATAAAAGTTATTTTTTTCGATTTTACAGTTACGTTTTTCTACTATTGTCTCATAAATATTTGTATACTTGTTAAAGGACATTTTATTGTATTAAATTAATGGGTTTTGGAAATATTTAACTCTTGCTTCCTTCCCTTTCATATTTTCTATCAAATTCAAATATTAAATGTCGTTTCTTTTTCGATAGTAATTATGATTCAGGTTCGGTTAAAAAAACCTGTTGCGTTCAGAGAAACATGTTGCTAGAAAAAAAAAAACATAAAACCCTCTTTTTATCAAAGGTTTCCACTTCAGAAGTATATCTGAGTAGTATATCTCTAGTCATTTGTACTTTTGATTATGTAATAATATTCAGCATGTCATCGAAAATTTTTAATAGAATAGTCGTCATCAAAAATATTTTTTATAATAACCTTCGTTTTAAATGTTTCCTTACTATGAGAATTAAATTATTAATTATTATTTAAATTATAGGGCATGTGCTATGTCCATGTAATTCTAATTCATCCGAATCGAATTTTTGAGGCCTGTGTGTGTGTCTCTTTTCTTTGATCGCCGATCCAATAATGATTATTTTTTATTATAATAATGATTTTTCATTATTCTCAAACGTTTTGCCGAAATCTCACTCTAGAAACTAGGATAGACTTACAGACTGAAATAGTCCCAAATGAAGTTTCTTTGTACTTTTGGATTTGATGTTCGCTTCGGGTAATTTTAATTGTACAGAATTATATATGAACCCAATAATCTATTTTAAGCCTATTTATTTTTGATATACCAGAAATCATAAAATAATAAATACCTAATCTTCACGAGCTACCTTTTTACAAAATTTATTTTTGCAACATTCCTTGACAACACTAAGAGTCTTTTCAGAAACTTCATTTCATCCGTGAGTCGCGTTTCTCCCCGAATACGGGGAGATTCTTCTTTTTTTTTTTAAATACGTTTTCTTTCCAGTTTTCAATGTCTTGATTTTCCCGCGTTGCTCCTTTTTTAATACCGTCTTTTAATACTTTTGTCCTACTTGTTTAAATTAGTAAATATTTTTTTTTAAAAATAATACAAGAGAACCAGAAGAAATACCCCAAAAACATTTTCAGTTCTTTATATTTTCTTAAAGAAGATCCCATAGTGCCAAATCATCGAAATGGCTGTAACCCTAATGAATGACAAGGAATATTTCTATCAAAAGACCTTAAGGAAGAGATAAGACATTTTACCGAAAAAGGGTAAATTATCTAATGGCCCCTTTTCCAGTCACTTCCTCAATTGCTGGGGCCAGCAACGAACGAATCCCTGAGAAGTTAAAAGCTATGAGGCAACTAGCAAACTTCCGAGAGGTAGATCCAAACGTAGGTGGGATGATAGCGTCAAGCCTAATGTTGTGGATTTGGGTCTTGGCATTTGGGTGGTCAGTGGACGGACGTGTGTAAGATAGCAATTGGTGGTATCTTTTATTATTTATTGAATTATTATTTTAAATATCTGAAGTTGGTATGAGTTAGAGGAATATTGTTTTTGATAGTTCTCTGATATGCAACAGTTTCTCTCTAATTTCTAATTTTACCATTTGATTTTATAATCAACACTATCTGTGCTTCGCGTTTTCACCCGCTTTAAATTAGGATTAACCCCTGAAATACAAACAAAAAAACTTTAAAATAGTAATCTGTAATATGTTTTTTAATCTCATTTGTTGCAAAAATTTTCAAGGAAGAGCGTCAATACTACAATATTTTGTTTTAAACGGCATTAAAGTTTTACTTAAATGAATTTCACGTTTCCCCTCTTTTTTTTCCCTTACTCTTCCATTTTATTTACAAAATAACATTTTCACCCTTTTTTAGAAGTTTGTGTACCTAACTTTCTTCCACGGGTATGAAGTTGTTATGACAACGAAATGTACGCAAGTTGGACACTTTTTCTCTAAGCAATTTATGGTTACTGTTCTGGTTGTATGGGTCGTAGCGTGATGTTATAATGCCTAAAGCCTTCCTCAATAAACGGTTTATCCTACGCAAAAAGAAAAATTCAAATCGGATTGGTAGCTCCTGAAATTAACGCGTTAAAATACCTAAACTCTTCAGCTGTATATAATGGTATATATCACAATTCCCTATGGATTACCTGTTATAATCGTCTTAATAAATAATTTTCTATATTTTTTCAGGCACTGTATTGAAAATTGTTTTTCGCAAAATCGTAAGCTACCTAGTATTATTATTAGAAATAATAACAATATCATTCGTTGTAGCTAAACATGTTCATTTTTTTTTCATCTTATATAGTCTTCTCAGGCGTACAAGTTATACTATTCTGCATTACTATCTCGTGATAGTCATAAAATTTGAACTTAGGTCGCGTTTTGGACAGTAAAATACTAATTTGGGATTGATAAATTATTTGCCACTTCTATAAATTTGTTTTATTGAAAACTAGTTTCGAATGTTATACATTCATCTTCAGTTCTAAAAACACAAAAAAATTCAGAAATAAGCAATTCAAAATATGGTTTGGTATTATTATAAATGTATAATTTATGTATTGTAGAGATTAATGTATATTTTGAATTGCTTATTTTTGAATTTTTGTGTGTTTTTAAGACTGAAGATGAATGTATAACATTCGAAACTAGTTTTCAATAAAACCAATTTATAAAAGTGGCAAATAATTTATCAATCTCTAATTAGATTGATGCTTCTATACCATCATGCGGATGTCAACTGAGTAAAAGACTATTTTCAATCTTACTTATAATACTAGTTATGTCTAAACTTTTTTTTTTTTTATTGAGGTTATGCATATTGATAAATTTTAAAAAAATGTGGATTATAACATAATAGAATT
This sequence comes from Rhaphigaster nebulosa, assembly GCA_948150685.1. Taxonomy (NCBI): domain Eukaryota; kingdom Metazoa; phylum Arthropoda; class Insecta; order Hemiptera; family Pentatomidae; genus Rhaphigaster; species Rhaphigaster nebulosa. The sequence continues at coordinate 32,335,884 of OX411308.1, forward strand.
GTTGGTTCTTAAAAGTGTACATGCCATAAAATGTTAAATCTATAGCTAGTGAGATGTAAATACCGCGTTTAAATTTGGCACTGCGTCATATCGTTGCCGGTTGGCGGGACGTATACAGAGATGAGAGATGTGGCAAATGAAGACAGAGCATCTGACAGATGTGTTTCGGAACTGCGGAGTTAGGGATTTTTGCCTGCTGCCGGTATCGTCGCGTTCCGATAAGGGCAATGTGTACTCCCATCTCATGTCGGAGCATCTCCCCTCGTCCTGTCATTGATCTTCTCTTCCTTCTCAGCTCATTTTGCCTTTTCCCGTTCCGGAATCTAGGGCACCTAACCGCGAGTTATATGGGAATCAAAGCTCCAGAAGTCTAGTAGTTGACTTCTTCCAGTTAACTTCATGGATTATTTCTGGATAATATAATCCATTTCTGAATACTAAGCTTATTGGTAAGTAATCTGTAATTTTCTAATATAAAGAGAGGAATAAAGTAATATCATATCAATTTCACTTACTTCCTTATTTGAAATAAATTTTAAATTTTTTACATGTAGTTTCCATGGAAATTCCATTTAGTTTCTAATAAATAATATAACAATAACAATTATCATCAACAACAGTCTATAGGTTTATGCAGGTTTCCGGCACTCTCCATTATCTTTCACGACTTACTATTTTAGATATTATGTTTTCTATAATCTTAAGCTTTTCGACATTATATTATACATCTATATTATTACTCTTATTTCCTTTATTTCTCTTATTTACTAAGTTGTTTTAAGTCTGGAAAAATATTTCTGTTTTTTCTCCTTTAGTAAATTATCAAATTTTTTCATAGTTCATCCATTTTTATTCGCTCATCCAATAACAATGAGAGATGGTTAATTATTTCAAATAATCAAAATTGAAAGTACTTTAGAGAGAGAAGTTTTGGAAATTCGACATTTAAGCCTTATCAAACTATTTCAATGAGGATAAGACCAGGCTGATATTGAAGACAATATTATAGATTGATGTAACGAGTTGATCAAAATAGTTAGATCTGTTTTCGAGAACATTTTAAAAATGTTTAAAATCTATGTTATAAAGTGGCACTTCTAGTAAGTCGATTTTGGAGAAAAAGTTGTCGCATCACAGGCTTATATACCGTAAATACACAATTTCAGTTCCTTATACCTTTTTTCTTTAGAGATCGACTTACCACAAACACACATACTATTTTGCGAGACTAGGTTATTTGTACTCAGAGGATCTTAAAACACGTTTTTCCATTGAAAATTCGGATTTCATATTTAGGTAAATCAAAATAAAAAAAATATATTTCATATATTGGTATAATAATTAAAGGCTTAGCGAACACGAAGGTTCGATGCCGATACAACCAATCGCTCTCTACAAACCTCGATCCACCGACTACCGTCCATACCCAAATCCGTAAGATTACCCTTAACGCAATACTTTCACCTACGTTTTGGTCTACTCCTCGGACGCGTTCCATTCGGCTCAGCGTTTAACTGTTTAGGGATTCGTTAGTTACTGAGCCCAAAAACTTTACAAGCCTATTTCAATCGTCACGATGATATCGCTTCGATTATATTAATGGGCTGCATGCTCATCAGCAAGTATTATTTATATTGCTATATATAAATATATAATTTATATATAATATTAAAAATGCTACTTATAGAATAAATATCCTTATGAGTGCACACACACATATATATAACTGTTAGAGGCATTTTTTTTTAAATAGAAAATAATAATTTATGAGATTACACTTAATTAAGTGTTAAAATAAAATTTTAATATTTCACCAATTTAAACACCACACCTGAGGTTTGGGATGGGCCTATATAATTTTAAAGCTATAATATATATATATATATATATATATATATATATATATATATATATATATACATATATTACATATATATATATATATATATATATATATATATATATATATATATATATTCAATAATAGTTATTAGTTATTATTGCAATAAAATGTTATTGCCAGTGCATTCATCCTCACTAGCTAACTAGCAAATTGTAAACATACTGCGAGAAAAATTGAAAACCCGACTATATTTCATACTATCCGGCTAATTAGTTACATAATACCCGGCCATATTACTTGCTACGCGCTGGCGTCTGAATTTTTAGCCAGTAAACTAGCGGTATGTCATCTTAGTTGCTGATTAGCTAGATGTGAACATCCATTAAAAAAACTTTTCTCAACACGTTGTTTGAACTCGTTAGCTCTAGTTGTTTGCTCAGCGAGTGAAGAATTTTGGGTGTCATGATTATCTCAATAGCTGACTTGCCCGCTAGGAGCTTGCAAATTAACTCAATCCAATCGAACCTTAACGGAATCGTATATATGATAGTTAGTTGATCTTTTGTTTATCAAATAAATTTTCTAGGTAGTACAAGGCGTAGGAACAAATATATATTTTAGTATATCTTATTTTTCCCAGTTAGGGAAATTGATCCTGTTTAATAGACCAATATAGAAATATCACAATATGATGAAATATGTGTTTTATTTATTCACTTTGACTTGGACAATATTCTCTTTTTTCAAATAATTATATTAAGGTGATTAGTTTAAACGATGAATTTATCAAACATGCTATCAAATAGTATTTACCTAGTAAACTGCGATCCTTTTGTGAAAGGTCTCTAAACGATTTTCTATAGCATGACTCAGAACGCGTGTGATTCATACAAATCAATGTTGGAATAGAAGGTATTTTTTTAGCTACAAATGATAGCCTAGGACCTTTATTTGTTTGGTATTCTTGAATCTCAGCACGTGGGTTTGCTATAAAATAATGATATGTAAATTCTTGCTATTTATTTATCTGATATTTTTGTTTAGTACGTTATATCATAAGATTCTTTATTCTTTTTTATTTATCTTTATCATTTTTGTCTTGTGCACTTGATAATATCTGGTAATAATGGAATCTGTAAGCTGATCTCTATTATTTACTCATATTTACTGGTTTCGGAGGAACTCAGTGTGAATATAATGTATAATTATTGTTTTCTTGAATAAAATTTCTTAATTAGTTTCAATTCTGTCCATTATCGAAAAACAAATAACTATGGTACGTTACATAAGTATCTTTAGTTTTAAAATGGAATCGAGTGCAGTTAAAATTTATAGTACAAATCAGCCATCCAATGAGTTCAAAACCTACAATAAAAAAATAAAAATTATTGAGCAATAATAAAAAAAAGTAAACGGAATTTAAAAGTTTGTATCTCTGCCTAATTGAAAACTTTAAAATTGAATATTATTATTATTTTTTGTTAAATTCAGCATAAACTAGTTAAATATACTTATTGTCAATGAAATATATGATTTTTTTTGTGTTTTTTTTTTAAATCGGTTAAAGAGAAGGAAAACTTTTTTGTTAGTCCAGCAACTTGAGCTCCCTTTGGATGCATGGAAAAAGGTAACATCTCAATTTTTCCGAAAAAATATCAATAAAATATTTCTCCACCATTGGCCAAAAATTAGGACAAAGACCATATATAATAGTACAGGAAAGAATTAATGATGGCATTAAGATTTTGTGTGTTCAAAATTGTAAATCAAAAAATGTAAATCTGATTTCTCAACAATTTCAATTTTTAAGTTGTACCTTCATTCTACGGACGACAAAAACTCTATCTCATCCACAGAATAATGAAATACTCCGTTTTGGGTGATAAAGGAGGCAACTAGAATTATCCTTATGGTTACTTCTTCAATTGAATACCTTTGCTAGCTCAAAATACGAATTTTATTGAGTTTTGCCTTTATTCTACGACGGGTATATAAGTATATATATTTATTCTATGTAAATATGATATATAGGCGTAGAGGTATTGATGTTAAACATTGTTCTCCAATGTAATATCTAAGAATAAAACCAATTTTCAGTAGAATTTATTTTTGCTTTTTTAAATTTGTGTCAATTTAATACTATGTAAGATACAGGTAAACACTATTTCCTAGTCTAGCGAATTATAAATCACTGGGCTAAAAAATTGTTGATTATCAATGCTTGTAGAAAGATGCCTCGGGATATTCTTAGGCGATTGCAATGGTATAATAGAAACTTGTTTCATTGTTTTGTTTTTTTACCTCCTGTATTGCTGATATTTATGATATCGTCCTAACTAAGTCTATCTATCGAGTATGGAAAAATGGATTTTCATATTCGTCACTTTAAAACGCTCTAGTTGAGGCACGACATGTGGCATAGTCTTGAATTACTAATCCTCGAGAGGCGACGCCTTGTGACCTTTGGTGGTTAGGAACTCAAGACTGCCACAATGCGTGGTTTGACTAGAGCGTTTCAAAGTGACGAATATGAAAACCGCATGTTTGCCGATAATTGGACATGGTGGGGACGATATATCCAAGGTACTAAATAATAGACCACTAATTTGCATATTAGACAAATTGCTTAATTATATTATTATTATTGCTTATAAATTGCTTTTAATTGCTTAAAATTTTAGCCCAATAATGATATTAAAATTACAGTTTAAAAAAAACAATAATTTAGCTTGGTGTCAATCTCAAACTAATAAAAGCCATTCACAAACTTTTCGAAAACTGTTGAAGACATAATTTTTTCCACACAACTTTTGACATTATTTAATCTGATCTGTTCTGTTCAGGTGTAAATTATGAAAACCTTTGCTCGCGAAAACAGTAGTTATTCAAATCTTTAAATCAAATAACGGCAACAGTTTTTATTCGCAGTTTTGACACGTCTCCACAATCCGCTACTGGACAGCATAACGCCTCGTACACACTTAGTGACATATGTGTGGAACACGTGTATAGTTATATGCCTCAGAGCTTGTATGCGGCATTTTTCTCTTGTATGGGACTGTATAAAATATGTCGCAGGTTCCCCGATGGAAATGGGATACAAGATACATGCCGCGGAATAGGAAGGGGTGAGGCGGCTGTATTTCAAAGAGTGCTGGCATCATATAGTTAATTTTATCATTTTATAATAAAATTGCAATCTAGTTTTAATTTTTTTTAAGATTAATTTCGTGCTGATATCATCAAATTATTAACACACAAATTAGTACAGCATAGAGCAATTTGTCGTGCCATTGTGCGCCACCGTATCATATACTAATTCAGTAGGTGTGGAGACGGGACACTTGTATCGCGACAATATAGGACTCGTGTATGGCGACTGTGTCGCTTGGTGTGTACTAAATTTAACACCTCCACCAGCTCCAAAACGATGGATGGCAGGATGTAGTAGCGCCGAATGGATAAAATAGAATTAAGTTAGTGATAAGGAAATTTTACCGTCAGAAGTGAGCCCCGTCACTGTTATTATAACATATCTAGTTAATATCAATAATATGGAGGTATCTCACCAAAATTCCTTAAAATAAACCTAGGTTACAGAAGAAGAAAAAAATATAAAAAAAACAAATGAAAATAAACAAGAAGTAAGCAAAAGGGATTGGAAAAAAAAGTGTTTATTCCCCCTGGAAATTATGAAAATATTTGTATGCAAATTAATTTTAAGGAGTGGGAATAACCTTTTTCCAATATTTAAGACGAAAAAAAAAACAGACAAATATTGCTTTCTAGCATGAAATTGATAGTTGCTTATGCACAGTCACCTATTTCATGAGACCGAGGTGGCAGAGAGTGTTAAGACCTCACCTTAGCTACCTCGAATCTGCTACGGCGCCGCACAGTGGGAAAAGCGAGGAAATGAGAAGAGCAAAACTGTTTCAAAATCTTTATACTTTGATTAAAAATACTTTTCTGATCAACAATTGCGTAAAGTAACCGTAATCGAATTTAAAAAGTTTCTAATATCATTTCGGTGAACAAATACATTTAATTTGATCTTTTAAGTATAGAAAGAAGATGCCAGGTTTGTTGAGCAAGAAGAAATTAATAATAATGTGTTGATGAAATACAAAATTATTAAAATTTATTTTATAAAGAACAATCTTAAACATTTAGTCAGTATTAAAATATTATTTAAAAATGTATTTAGTTTGAAAAATAAAACACAAAACTTATCTTTAGTTTGGAAAAAAAAATTGTTTATATTAATGATTTTTTTTTGAACTTCCAGCAAAATCATTATCTTTTTTTCTTCATTATCAAAATAGTTTTCACTTCATCATACAACGCTGCTGATATTTTATGGGATTTAGAAGGTGCGAAATTTCGATTCATTGATAAAGCGGATGTAAATAGATCTGAGGAAAAAAGTAATGAATACCATATTATCGATTAGGAATGTTTTCCTGGTATTGCACTCTTGTTATCTCCACAAATCTTTGTTGCGGGACTCAAGAGTTTCTTTGGAAAGCATTCCAATCTATTAGCATTTATATCTGCTCTAAGAATCAAAAGGCGAAGCACATTTGTTTGCATATAGAACTAGGGATACAAGTTTACCGCTAGTTTGGCTGTTTCATAGACATACAAACGAAACGCTCCACTATCAAGAAGTAATCTTGAGGAAATAGTTTTAAGAATTATACATAACATTTTGATAAGCCTCTCATCTTCGCCGGTAATGTGGGAAGCTGTTTCATATTGCGCGAAAAATCTCCTCGCATTATTACAGTCATTAGTAGTCCCTTAGCTAAACTCAGAGATGTCAAAGAGTATTCCCAATCGTCTTTGGTTTATTATTTTCAATGAAGAACGTTTGTAATCGACCAATAAAAAAGAATTTTTACACCTCTCCCCTCAAAATTTGATGTTTTACGTTTCATGTTGAGTTTTTTGAGATTTGGCACTGAAGTCACTGGTCACTCCAGAATGATCCTTGGCACTGAACATTACTATCCGCAATTTCGTAGAAAACTGCGTTAAACACCTATAAACTCTGTACTTACAACCTCTCCTCCTCTCCCTAAAAAAACAAACAAAAACTTCTACTTATGAAATATTCCCGATCCTCTATTGTTGATAGTGGATAGTTAATATTGTAGTATTATTTAGCATGAATTTAAAATACATTAATAATCAGTTCATTTACTTAAGGTATCTCATACGGATGACGGAAACTAAGAAAGTAACCTGAAGGAAAAAAAGACTTTTCGAATCCATTGTCATTAAGATAAAATAATTTTTCACGTGAATGAAATTATGTAAACTAGTTACGATTTGCCATTTTCCTTTTTAAAAAGTTATTGGAGGTGCTGAAGAATTAAATCTCTGTCTCCTCGATTAATTAAAAGTACTGTATACGTTAAATATTTATCACTTTAATAATTTATTAACAATTTAATTATGTTTGTTGTTATTTTATGATTTTATAAGCAGTTCACTATTGACGGTTTAACTATATATCTTTTGAGTGTGGTAAAATCAGTGAAATAGGCCAAAATACCAGCTTTACAGGGGAGTCAATTGAAAGTTAATCAGTTTACTATCATAAATCGGTATTATATCAATACCTTTAAACGAAATTTAATCATCTTCAACTTCTTTTAAATTTCATGTAAAGGGATCGGGATACATTCCAATTTACAGTAAACTGATAAACTTTCAGTTGGCTCCTCTGTAAAACTGGTATTTTGGACATTTGACCTTTTACTTCTCTCGAAAGCTATGTGTTTGCATGTAGTCCTGGTAGGGTGGGACGGGCGCAATTAATATCAGGATGCACTTTGACGTCATCATGAACGATTTTCTGAGTGTTGGGCAGCCGTCCTTCGCCGTTTTTGTTGGGAAAAGGCTTCTTGTTATAACCCCCTATTTTTTCAAATATATATGTTAGATAATTATATATGTTAGAAGTGGTGCAATGTTTCTATAGATTTATAATGATTCATCTTATTTCAATTTGTATTTGGTTGCGATAAGTTCAGTGCATTAGTAAAAATTATATATTAATTCCTAATGTTTACACCGAATGTTATCAACATTTGATTTTATTACAAGTAATGCAATATTTTCTATCTTAATAGTTATTGTAATTAAGAATATCATGTTTTAAAAATCTGTTAATTTGATCTGTTTCTAAATTAGATTCGTTGGTTAATCACAATGTTAATTTTGTATAATCACTTTTTTGTATAATTAAAACTTACACATCAATACAATGCATCTTGTTACAACATCTCAGTTTTGTTATTTTTTTTTCATTTATGCTCTGTTTCATTATTTACATCTCTCAAAAATGTAAATAACGAGTAAATTAAAAGTTTTTAAATTAAATTATTATAAGTATAATAATAATAAGAGGCTGGTGTATCATCAGACATAATATCTTAATTTTAGTGTTAAATGTTTTTCTTCCATTTAGTGTTTTTTTTCAAGTTACGCAACTTTATTTATACCTCCCTTTCATAAATGAAATTAATGTTTCATTCAATCAGCTATAGATATATTCTGGGGTCTAGAAACACTCCTGGGGCATCCAGCCTCTACCGTGTGGGTACCTGATCCTTCTCGCGGAGGGTTGATCACAGTCTGCTTATACATACAAGTTTATTATTAAATGGGCACTGTTTTGTATAAGTTTTCTAACTCACGTAAATCATAATAAATTGAGGAATTTTGAATCAAGCTAAACCACCAATACACGAACATGTCGTATCTCCCGAACTTTCTGAAGTTCACAATATTGATTGTGATTGACATTTGCTGTCTCGTGCAAGCATGATTTTTTTTTTAGAATCTCAATTATATATATATATATATATATATATATATATATATATATATATATATATATATATATATATATATATATATATATATATATATACATTTGTAGAAACTCAGAAAAAATTTAAAAAAAAAAAGATTTTTTTTTTAGAATCTCAATTATATATATATATATATATATATATATATATATATATATATATATATATATATATATATATATATATACATTTGTAGAAACTCTACTCTACAACAAAAAATTATTTTCAATGTGCTTCTCCATTAGATAAATATTTAAGAAACGTAAAAAAAGATTGTTCTTTTTCTGGAATAACTGCACAGTCCAAAATACCTGAAAGCATGAAAAATAAATATTAATGTTTTCTCTTCTATTATTTTTTATCTTTTTTGTTTTGAAATAAATCAAACTTATTTAATAACTTTTTTTGATTTGATTTGGATTTTTTTTTAAATCAACGATAGTTAAAACTGTTCATGAATGTTTGGATTAAATTAGGAAAAATATTTGCTGCGAATTAAAAAAAATAAAAAATTGTTTTATTAATTAAATTATTTCTTATTTTCCTTTCTTTAAGATCTGGATCATTTAGTATTAAAATGAGAAGGTTAGACAAAAAATCCAATACTATAATTTAAAAGTAATTAGAAAAAAATTGCCATTACTGTTAACGTTAACTGCCTAGTTAACGTACTTAAGGGCTTCATACTTAATTACCGTATATATTAATCAAAATATATTTTTTAGATCACGGGTAAATTACCTAATTTATTTTACTGTATGACATTGAACCACATCATTCATTCTTTGAAATATAAATAATTATGCTAATAATAAAAAAAAAGAAGAAAAATGGCATAAATTCTATACCGGGATGAGTTATCTTTGTGTTGATTCATGAAGTGCATAAATAAAATTTTATTTCAAACAACTTATGCATGAAAACATGTAATGCCTGAGTACAACTGAATTTAGCTATTGTATATTTTAACCTAGTTATTTTATTTAGGGGTTTTCTTTTGTTTTTGTTTTTTCCGAGACACAAAATTAAGCTCATTTCTTGAGAAAGTTGTCATCTGTAAAATGATTTCTGGGCTGAGACATCATTAAATGAACCATTAAGCTATTTATTAGCTTTTCACCTCTTTTTAAAAAATATTAATCCTGGTTTGTGGCTTATATTTTGATTATGTCGTCTTATTTTTCTTTTTGGATATTTTTCATTATATAACTTTTTTAATATATGTAGTTCTTATAACTGATACTTATGGTTTAAGAACCTTTTTTTATAGAGAAATGCACATCAATACCTTAAGGCGCGTACACATTTATCAAATGTGATTCGGCTAGTGTGCACGCGCCTTAAGGCATTGATGTACATTTCGTGAGTCGACCTCAAGGGCATACACATTATACCATTTTTGGTCAACGAACGACGACCAACAGCTATTGAACGAGATTATTTTAGCGTCTACTGGAAACTAATCAGAGCCTGTTCACAAAATTATTCGTAATTCTGGCTTGGCTGTTCAACAGGTCTTTCGTTTTTGTGAGAGGCAATATGTAACAACAGTTCAACGAGAGTTTTCCTCATTATAATTAATGTATTAAATTGATTACAAGAAAATAAATATTGATCTTGTGTGTCTATTGTGCTTGAACTTAAAACGTTTTTGTTATTACTATTTATTTATTGAAATTAACAACTGTATAACTTTAAACTTAAACTTGAGCTTAAAAGAGACTGTGCTACATGCGACTATTGTCTTTCCAACACATCACCGGTTGCTGCTAGTGCCTCTCCCTCATTAATCATCATTTCGTAGCATATTTTTAATTATAGATAACGAAAAGGAAAAAATATATATGTGTATACACTCAGTGAAGTCAATTTAATTAAATTAACAGTATTTCCTGTATATTAAATAGAAATGTAAGTTTCGATTAAAGCATTTCTTGTTAAGGAATTGAAGAAGTTTCTTAGGAGAATTGTGGAGAATATGCGTAGAGACTGTTCCCGAAGTGATAGGATTAGGGAAGACCTTAATGCATACCCTGTGACGAAAACCCACGAGAAGTGGCAACTGAAGAAACCTGCAGACGAGACCAGTGGGAAGAAGACCATGAACCTGCTATATGTCGGCCACATGATAGGAATAGGCAAACGCAGAGAGAAGGCCATGAAAGAAATGGGGAATCTTACCAGATACAGACAGGCTTGGCACAAATGGTTGGAAGCACCTCTACGCTGAAAGATGAATGGATGGAATAAAAAAAAGAGCTTTGATTCTTTCTTATATTACAATTTGATTATTATTAAAACGATTTTTATAGTAAAAACAATACTTATGAATATATTCACACAATAAATGTTACATTTTACAACTAATAAAAAACCAGCTTCTTGAGATTGTTTATCAAAAATAAATTTCTATGCCCAACTAGAAGCACTTCTGACATATCAACATTTTGCATCGTTCATTAATACAGCATTATATTTTAATGTCTGTCAAATAAAATATAAATCATCTCTACTTTTGAGCTAAAATCATTCAAATGTGTCACCAAATATCAATTTCTTATCAAGAGTTACAAATTCATTGATCTATTTTAAGAATTAGAATCCATTAAACTTATTTTTTTTTTAATTTTAAGTTAATTAAAATTGGACCAGAATTTTTTTTCTTATAGAGCAATCTAACAAAGTTATTTCATAATAGTTATGCTTTTAAAAATAAAAATTATGCAGTAACTGTTTCGTAAATTTTTTTTTAAAAACATTAATAACTGTTTCGGATTATGATAATTACTATTAATTACATTATATACCATTTAAACTTTATTACAGTTGCTATTATAGTACACTTCATAATAATAAGAAAAATAGTTATGGCTTTCTGGATATTTAATAAGCATCTGTGATTTAAGAAGACTGAATCTGATTCGCGGTTGGGTGTGAATGAGAGTCCTACCACCAACCTTTTGCTCGGACGTTGGCCTAGTATGTACGCACATTATGATATTTAGACTATGTACGTAGGAAGAAGGGAAGAAAAATCTCAGTATAAAATGTGATTGTGAACTCAAACAACCCGTTAGCACATGCAACTATCCAGTTACGATTAGGAGCTAGGCTATAGAATTTGGGAGTTAATAGAATTCGAAAGACCAACGGAATATTTTACCGAATATAGAAAAGCCAGAGATTAAAAAAAAATGAAGTATTCCAGTCAATATATCTCCCTGTATTGTTTTATGGGTCGAAGAGGTGGACCGCTCTTTTTAAACAAGGTTTATAAAATGATAATTAATTAAATTGACAAGAAATGAGATATTGGAAGAATTAACTATACAACTCGCTCATAAAATACGAGATTGTTTTTACATGAGTGGTTTGCCCATGTGATCAGAAAGACTGATTCCCGAATAGGCAGGTGGCTCTACAAAGCTTGACCTGAATGAAGGAAACTTCCAAGCAGGGCACAACTCTTCAATTAGAATGAACTAGAAGCCCTGCAAAACGACTCCGGCAAGTGTGATTAGGTTCTTTAATAAAATGCTTTCCAATCTAGATACGTTTTTTAAGAATTCGAATATTTTTTTTTTTTTCAAGTTTGTCACGTTACACAATATATTCGGAAGATGGATATGCATGGATTCGCGGAAGAATAGTTACAGTTTAAAGAAAATTACTGGAAGAGGCCAAATTGGAGGTAGTTCGGTGGTCTGGGATTTAAAACTAAGAAGATATTGAAAAATCTGGAAGCGAAGGCCGAATATGTGTTCAATGCAAATTCGTGGGCAAGTGAAAATTTTCAAAAATATTTAATTCCATTGGTAACAACTATTCAGCAAAGTATTATTGAAATGGATCGCAATACGCGATTATCTTCTTGAACGTCTTCATAATAGAGAAATGTGTGAGCGAAGTTTTAAACGTTCTGATAATTTACAGGAGCTAGGCATGGGAGTAAATCACGCGAGATGTAATGAAGTTTATTAGCTTGCTTGAGGTATTCATTCAAGAAAAAGCACTACAATGGTTTTTTGTTTATTATTTCCTTTATTTTTCTATTGATAATGGAGGTATCTATTCTAAAGTATAAGAAGTTTAAATATTAATTTAAATTAAACAAAAACACAGCGTCAAAGACAGTGGAAATGCCATAGCAATGTTCCAAGTTATAATTTTTTGTACAACTGACGTTCATTTTGAAAGAACTAGAATAATTGGAGGGAAGAAATAGTATTTAATAGTTTTATGAATAAGGCCTTTGAACATAATCGTGGAGTCTGTATCTAATAAATATAATTAAAATAATATCATCAGAACTATTTAAATTGTATGTAATGCTCATAGACGAGTCAATTTCCGTGGTGTAGATCAAGATGGAGGTGGTTGGACTGTGATCGTTCTGAACCAGGAGCATATTGAGACGCAGGATTGTGAGATGATGCGACGCAGGAAAGCAGGATTCGGCCACCTGCGCGCAGAGAGCGCGAAATTCGCGACGCAGTTCTATCGCAACTGCATACCTATGAGCTGGTGTTGGAAATTGTGCGTTATGACTGCTATCATTACTAAGTTCTGAATTACAACCCGTCCGTCTGCCGTAATTGGAGTTGGTAAGGACGTTTAACTCCAAAAAAAACAAAAACAACTTTGAAATTAAATTCCGATGAACTCGGAAGACCAAACTGATATGTAATGTACACTTCATGAAAAACCCTCGAATAGCTGTTTAAAAAAAAAAAAAGAGGCACGAAGAATTGATCTTCAAGGACGAATTTTTAAATGAAAAATATTAGATATATTACCGTGTAGCCTGTAAAAAGTTTTCCAAATTACTTAGAGAGTCAATGAATACTGAGGGTTGCAATACGAAAATCGTCCCATTGACTCGTGTGACCGATAATTTTTTTTCATCGTCCCAAGACGAACAACTTTCCCAATTTTTCAATGCCTTATCGTTGTCTTTATTTTTATGGTTTCAATGTCTTCGTTTCTTTCTATACTTATAAATCTGTTTCATCAACTATCAATTGAAGCAAATTAAGAAAGATGTTTTCTTTTTTTAAAGAAACGATTCTAAAATCTAGTGAATACTGCGATGATAATATTTACAAAATCCATGGAATCTGAATTTCTTTACAATAAATCAACTCTTTTAATTTAAGCATATTTACGAGACGGATACAAACAAACATTTAAATAGGCACAGGCATCACGTAGATATCAAAATAAAAAAAAATTAGGAATAGTGAAATTTTATATCAGTTTCAAATTATTTGTAATTATATTAGTGCAATATTTTAAGGAAATTTGTTGGTATCTTTAGAAATTAACGGCTAATAAAAATGAGAGTTAAGTGAAGAATGCATCCAGCTATAAACACGGATAATTTTGTTTATTGAATTACTTGGGCGCTGATTTTTTTCAGGTAAATTTGTTTTGTTTTTAATATCTTAGGTAATTTTATAGCATAATTCCATCGCGTTAAAATCAAAATTTCATCTAAACTTAAGGATTATAAAAAAAAAAAAAACTGTAAATGATTACACTCAGGTTTTAATTGAAATACAAATATATATTTTAAGTTTTAGGTATAATAATTCCAAAATACTTTATTCTATTTTTCCTCTATCTTTAAAAATTACTGGGATGCGTACATATGAAAAATATTATCAGCCGTCATTTCGTGGCAAAACGCTGATGTTGATTTTCTATTTGGGAAATAAATGAAAAAGAGACAATTATAATGGGGCTCTGTCGATTGTTAATCTAAATTCCCTCAATTACATATGGCCTATATTACTGGATCCTCACTTTAAAACATTTTATGAAAAATTGTAAATTTCATGCGGTCCACGGCTTTAATTAAGTTTGACACGCCTGTCCTGGTGACCTGTGACTTTGGCGCATAATTTAAAAATAAATTGGTCTGATAGTCTCGGAGAAAAGCCGTGGATGACGGACGGACAGTATTATTATTCACCTTTTGGATTCTACGTATCATGAAAGCCTTAAATTTTGAGAGGAGGATAAATCTTTTTTTTTTTTTTCTTGGTAGATATCAAAGATTCATTTTTAAAAATAATAAACCAAAATCTCCCCATTTTTAGTAACATCAATAAGACAGAGGTTGGAATTAGTGGAAATTTACTCTTAAGTAGTAATTTTTCATCAGGAGAAAAGAAAGGGAAAAGGAGTCTAGTAAATTTGACGTGAAATTATGATGTGCAAAAGTGGTGTATAAGATATTGTCTGTATCAAGTATTTATATAGTGGGCGCTCTTCCCAGCTGACTGCTCTATTTCCGTAACTTGTTATCTTCCCCGTCAACTCCTTTCAATATCCCTTCTATTGTTTCTATTCTGGAGCTATCTTTTAGATTAATTATTAAAACTTAGTTAACCAAATATTATTAAACACAAATAAGTCGTTGTACTTTCCGGTCGGTTATTAGCATTGTTCTATTTTAGTATATATTGTTCTGTTTCATAACAATATATTAAATTCATTTTTCAATGAATTTTATGAATAATTATATAATGTAAATAGTGCTAAATAAACCGTAGTGTAGTGCTTTAAGAAATACTAGAACAGTATATAGTTTAATTGGCACGACGCAAAAAAAAAAAAAAAAAAAAAAAAAAAAACCCAAGGAAGTAACGTTTCTACGGATGGATGAAACGTTTATTTTCAGTTATTATGTAGTGAAATGCTGATGATATTTTTATAATTAAATATAGCTGCTGTCTTCATGTCAATTGTTAAAGCCTTGCAAATCAGATAATTAATTTTTTATATAGTTAATATTTGTTTTTATGTGGAATGAAACTCCTATTATTATTGAGGGATGATATGCTCATTCCAAGTATTAGCTTTCATTTCAATATTTATTTTACATTAGGGAAATGGGTCCCGTCCCAAGGACGGCTATAATCACTACAAATTACAGAGCATAATACTTATTAATTTAGCCTTGATTTATTCATTGCTTTATTATTTATTTATAGCCCCCGCAATGAAATTGCTTGTCTACAGCTATTCACTATAGAATATTCATCAATTTTCCATTGATTGAACTTAGAAAAGAGACTCGGGGCAAACTATATAGGACCCGCAATACTGAACAGTCGTGAGGAATTTGTAGACCTAATGAACGGATCCGGTCTGATTTACCTGTAGGGTTTTATTATGTAGATTATGTTCATGTTTTATTATGGGTAAATTGTTAAGTTAAGAGGGATATGAGCAGAACTATTATTCTATGGGATATATATTATCTCATCATTAGAATGAGATATGACTTACAAATCAGATTTAATAAAGATTTCAATATATATATATATATATATATATATATATATATATATATATTTATTTATTATACGACATTTTATACTCTCGAGACAAAGGAAAATTTATATTTATAAGAGATTTGTTATTATATAGAATTTATATTTTATTATAATAGGGCCTACTAATTATAATTAATCTTTTTTAAATTACATTCAGCTGTACATCAGCCAGTACAATGGTCAAAATTAGCAATTGAACGGAATAACGGTTTACAATTGACGGAATGCATAACAGTATATTAGCCAACCCGTCTCTATAACTGATTGTTACTTGGTGTTAGCAGCTCCTTGAGAACTCTTTAACGCTCTCAAGTTTCAATGCTATTTATTTCTTACTTGGACGGAAGGAACCTGCTATTTTTATAACTTTTATTTTTTAACATAAATAGCATTTAACAGCTGCTAAAAATATTTTTCTGATTAGCAGCCAGTCCATCTTTTCCCTCCGTAATTGGTTCAATAAATTCTATTTTAACTCTATTGCTATTAGCGTTTTTCCAATTCCCCGCCGGATGGCCAAATTCAGGCTTGTTCTAAACTGTAAATTTTTTGGATAAGTTTTGATTTATTTGCTTATCATCGTGAAGGTCTTAGGATATCTTTCATTTGATTAATGTTTTAAACTAGATTACCTTTCTAACGATTCGTCATTGTCTAATTGTATAATTATTTGTGTAAGTTATTTATCATT
Organism: Rhaphigaster nebulosa; assembly: GCA_948150685.1. Classification (NCBI taxonomy): domain Eukaryota; kingdom Metazoa; phylum Arthropoda; class Insecta; order Hemiptera; family Pentatomidae; genus Rhaphigaster; species Rhaphigaster nebulosa. Next base: position 32,352,645 of record OX411308.1, read on the forward strand.
ATGGGTATATTGTATTTACCTGTTTTTCGTACTATTCATTATTGTTTATAATTAATAGCATTTAACTAGTTGATTAAGTTTCATTTAAAATATCTTGAATTTACCGCGTGTGCATCTCTCAGATTTTAATCGATCAAACTAGCATATTGCAGTCCTGTTATCTCATGGAATGTACCCAAACTAACACGATAAAGAGCTATATGGAGAAATAAAGTTGCATTTTGTACCAAATATTCATTAACTTAAAAATTGTGGCTTGTCGCATTCTTGTCCCAAGCCCTCCATATGTAGAAACTTTAAGGGAAACGTGTTTATATATACAAATTAAATATGTGCGGATGCATATATGTATATATATATATATATATATATATATATATATATATATATATATATATATATATATATCCTAAAATGTTAATAAAGCCGACTGGAAAGCTTCCGAGGAGTAGTTGCGTTAAGGATGATGTTACAGATTTGGATTTGGACGGTAATCGGTGGACCGAGGTCCGTAGACAGCGATTGTCGTTATCGGCATCGAAGCTTCGGGTTCGCTAAGCTTTCTATTATAATAATTATATATATGTTTTTATCACTGCAGGATGGACCTGACCCGCATTTATTAATTATATTTTATTTTATAATTTCGAAACGATTTAATTGAGATAGGAATGTTGCTGGGTTAGATACTGAACAAATCACTGATATTGAGAAGTAATCTGCGCTGAACCCAAGTGTAAGCGTTTGATGTGTAGATGAAAACATTGATTGGAAGATTGCCGAAAATCAGTTGACTTCCAACGAGGTTCGTTAGTGAAGTTGGTGCCTATCTTCGTTGTTTTGGGTATTGAACCTCTGAGTTAATTGATTCTTATACCAATTATACAATGCTCAATGTTAAGATACTGCATTCAGTACAAGTTTTGTTTCAAAATTCATAGCATAAATGTTAATTTTTTTTTTAAGTGATCATAAAATTAAAAAAAAAAAATAGTTAACATTCATTGAAAAATGTTTTTAAGTCGTCGTGAAATTTATGTGACTAATATATATGATTTTTAAAAAATAAAATCTTTAGAACTGAAATTTACGTACAATCGTGAACTTTTGTTTTTCATAAAAAAATTTAAGAACATGTAATTTTATAGTTTTTGAATTAGTGCTTGAAAGAAAGTTAAGATTTTTTTTCTCCGAACGTATCTGATGAATTATTCATTTTCGCTTAACGATAGCAAGAAATAGAGCATATTTGTTATTTATTTAATATTTTCAAATTTTACTGTTGTATTGATTTTCTTTTTAGTATTACCTATGATGCTTAATTTCATAAGAAGGTAATGTGTTAACATTTTTCAAGTTAGTATGCCCATCATTGATTTTCTGTAAGTCTATGTAATTTGTTTAGAGTATTGAAATGATATTTTAAGCAATAAAAGTATATTTCTGTAAAAATCTGTTTCATAAGTAGTCAGATCTGTGAGTAAAATGTACATGAGTTATTTAAGTTGAATATTTCGCACCTTTTGTTAGTTTTAATTAGTTCTATTAGAATGCTGAGTTTAGTACCCACCTGCAAGTATCCCGGACTTTGAAATAGAGAGTAATTCTACAGTTAACACCTATTCTAACCAGTCTGAGTGTCGTGATTTTTTTCATGAGTCCTATACGAAATTTAAGTCAATGCTCTTGGCTAGATTCGGACCTGCACCGCTAACGTATTTTGGAGTTCTATCCCAACAAGCTCGGTCACAAATCAAAAAAAATTGTATTTACTCACTAAGATGTAAAAATTTAATTGAGTACTACGGTCAGATGGCCTAATTAGTCATATGATTATATGTCATGTTACTTTCATTATGGCTTAAGCTTTTTTATTCCTATGTACAATCATAACCTCAATATCAAACGAATTTACTTCACTTTACTCCTTATTGATATTCTTTAATGATAAGGATGTTTCTCTGTAGCTTTTGATTTTTCTATTGTTTGTAGCCCCCTTTTTTTTTTTTTGTAATTTGAGATAAAAGATTACAATAATTTCTACCATATTGAGCCACCTGGTTTCGAATGGTAATCAGAATCTCCGAAATTGCAAAAGGAACATTGACATCCTCAGCTATCTCATATTCAGATGTCCTTGATTTCCTTAGATGCTCCCGCATCTGCTTGGTGACAAGTGCCCTCTTAGCAATCAGACCCTTTGCCGTTATTCTTTAAATAAAAGAAAAAAAACGTCCGTTTTTTTTTGTATGTTAATTATTTTCGTTATACAATGGTTTTCATTGTGAGTTCAAAGACGTGTAAGGAACGCTAAGAATTTCATCATAAAATCTTTAGTGTTCATTAATTGATTTTTTAAAACCTTTATCTAAATTTTGCAGATTTATAGTAACATTATAAATTTTAATGATGAAGAAATTTTGATTAGATGGTTGGAGATGCAGTAAAGAAAGAAAAATACAGTATTATGCCGTTTTAATGTATGCCGACGTTTCAGTCTAAGGTGATAGGCCTTCATCCGAGCTAAGCAAAACAAGATATGACCATAAAAAGATGAAAAATAAATAAAGTAGGGTATTAAAAGGTGTAATATGAAACAATATAACAATATGCCTATGAATATATGAAAAAATAAAGTAGTATGTGATTATAAAAAAAATATTTATTCATGAAATATTAAAAGTGAGAAATTAAATCGAAAAAATAAATATGAAATCTATAACTACTTCTTGTCCGCGTCACCAACTATCTTCTCGATTTTAAGTTTTAGTATTACTTTGTTTACTAATTGTCTTATGCTTAATGCAAAACAATTTTCACATTATTTACGTAAGTGATATTACGAATTCTTTCTCTTATCATTCACCTCGAAAAATTTCTCAGAATGAGAAAAAACATCGCGTTGAAAAAAATTTTGTTTTGATGTAAATTAAGGTATAATATGTGAAAAATAAAAAGGAAAAGAAATGTGTCTTAACACTTAAAGATTTTTTTCCGCCCGAAAATATTCCTCGAAGATATTTTATGTTCGAAAACCGTTGTTCTGAATTCGATTAAATTTTTCTTTTTGGGCTATTTAATACTAATCAAGTATAAAAAGCACTAACGTCTTCCTAAATTTGCACAAAAAAAAATATGAGAAAAGAAATAAAACGTAATAATAATGCCAGATCAGATATAATAAAATTAAAAATTAATTTTCTTCCAACGCTTTCTTCATACTAATTTATACAGACATACCAACAGATTGATAAGAGATGTGGCTACTGCTGGCATGTCCTAGGATACGAGGATGAGGTACTGGATTAAAGATCTTCCTTAACTAACCAAGGTAACTAAATGATTCAAGGCGCTGTTAAATAAATAATATTTGTTTTTATATTCAGAATTTTATCTGTTCCTTTAATTTGTATTAGAACAAGAGAATGTGCTGTATTACATTACAAAACTCTGTGTTACAATAAGCTGGCTTTATAGCCTTCAGAGCTTTATTACCTAGTGGTTAGAACTAGAGGTTTCGCCAAGTGTTACTCGGAATTTCATTACTTCTGTCATGTATTTTACTGTGTTAACTTAACTTTAAAAATACTATTGCGTCTGTAGGGATAGCTTTGTATGTGTGTGCGGTTTGAAGGGGGAGGGGGGTATATCTGTCCAGTCTTGAACGATTAGATTTTAATGTCTATATTCATCGGAAGAATGTTTTTATAGCGGTCCAATAAATTTTGGATGCTCATGTCCATTTAGTTTTAAACAAATAGTATGTAGTTGACATCAGGTTTGTGTCGGAGTGGTTATTTGCTTCTTTAAGGGGTGAATTCTATTTAGCACCGAAATGATCATTAGAAAAGTAAATGTACCGAAGGAGGCTTAACTCTATGTGGTAATTCACACCTTATATGTAATAATGCGATAGGATGATCTTTTGGATGAAGATACGAAAACTATCAAATATTACGACACTGATGGAAATTAAGGTCAATTAGGATCTATATATAAATACAAATATCACAAAATATGTAGTTATCATTAAAAAATGGCGATCATTAAAATAGTAAAAAAAAATTAGTTAAAAAGTTCAGTTATATTCTACTGTCTTTAAAAAAAAATTAAATTAAAGAGAAAATAAAATAATGGTTAAAGACGGAAAATGATTATTTTTTCTTTTTTGCAAAATTAGCTCTATTGTCGAGGAGCTGATATCAGAATTTACCAAACTATTATTATTCCTTATGTCTTTACAGATGTGAAACTTGGCCGCCTCATCCTTTACGAAAATGAATTACTATTATTATTTAGCTTGATAGAATTCAAATCGCTACAGTATGCGGAGTTACGTATACTGAACCTGGTAAATACAATAATACTGATAGTATACGTATATGATTATTTAATATATTTCTGAACAGTTATTAAATTACAAAATAGATTTTTTTAAATAAAGATTTATAATTTTCTGACGATCGTTGTTAGCTGTTCCATATCCTTATAAATTTGAAGGGGGTTGATATGTGCGTTTATATTTTTTATTTAATAAATATTCATTGTCCAAAAATGTAGTTTTCAAACCTTGTAACCAGATTTCTTCGCAATTTTTCAATTATTCGAATATCTTTGAGTGTAAATTAAATAAATTTCACAATATAGTATAATTACATCCCGCTTTGTGCATTAGATTCTAAAGTTTTGAACAAAACCTTGAAGGTCAAGGTCGTCTTGCTGTTGTCTCCGTTAATCATTTAATCGTGTTTCTATCTTGGGAATCGTCCGCCTGGATATAGGACTGTGATTTCATTTCAAAGGCATTCTAACCTTTCCGTTTCTTCTCTTTCTATTCTCTAGAGCTAATTTTTACTGTGGAATATTATTTTGTCATTTTTTATGGTTATGCGTGTATTCAAGTACACGATAATTATAATTCAGCTTATTGAACTAAATTTTTTTCGGCATGTGGACGTCTAGTGAGAATAAATCTTCATTTGAATCAAATGAGCTGAAATTCGGAATATACTTTTTTTGTAGGGAGAATAACACCCAAAAGTATGGGCCGATTTCAATCAAAATTTCGGTATGGTTACATTTTTTTTCTCCAACCCCCGCCTTTTTGATATGTTCAATTTTGCATTTTAGTAGAAATACGATATTGGTTATAATGCTTTTTTTTTTCTTTTTTTTAGTTGCGAATTTGTCTTATTTTATTAAGACTTTTGTAATTTCCTTAAAAGTCCTTATCTCAGAGTGACTTATGTCAGATTTTTTAATAATATAATTTGTTCTCAATCTCTTGAAATCATCAGTTTATGTATTCATGTAGTATTCATAAATGTATTAACATTGTAGTTTTGGTTTACGAGGAAAATTTAATCTTATAAAATTATTTCCTGTACGCTTTATCCTACTTATTTGCACAACACATCTGTCTCAACAAAAATTTTTGGACAGTGAAAAAAGGATTGAAGTAATTGCCAGATCTTGGTGTGAACTTGAGAACACGCGGTGGCGAAAATTAATAACGAAAAACATAAGTGTTCGACGACTGACAATGTTGGAAGGTACTTAGGATGGCAGAGCGCTTAGCAGTCATTGAGGCTTCCAGCCAAGTGGAGTGGGGCTTATAAGGAGCAATTCAATTGGCAATTCACTCCTCCGTTTTCAAGGACTTCAGGACAAAATACTGGCCAAAGGCAAAATGTAATAATAAAAATTATTATCTTTATTTCTTCGTTTTTAAAATGTATGCGTTTTTAACGTATTCCAGCCCCTAAATTTTATATATATATATATATATATATATATATATATATATATATATATATATATATATATATATATATATATATATATATTGGACGATCTACGGTGAATTTTAATTGATCCCTATGACTTCTGAACACCTTCAATGCGATTAAGTTTGACATTTTTGCTCGAGTTTAGGTTTAAAAGAGCTTTCTTAACATTCTTCCGTCTTACAATTTCAATTTATAGCATTTCGATATCTGCACGTCTGAGGTAAACTGTCGTAACATTTTAAGAGTTTCATAGGAGAGCAAAAATAAGTTCAATATGGCACTGAATTGCTTGTTGTGGATCCAGGAGTCCATCTTTATATTTGAAGTATTGAATATTTTAATAGCTTTTAGCAATAAAATCTAAAGCAGCAAATTTGGACTTAAGACAGTTTAACTCAGACGTAAACAAAAACCAATAGATGCATTGTTTTAAAAATAAATCGGATTAAAATACTTAAAATTAAGTTCTATATATTTTTTTAAATATATATATATCTATATAATAAATTTCCAAGACAAATAATACTGTTGTAGTTCATTAAGACTAAATTTTCATTAAAATAGATACATTTTTCTTACTATTATTTTGTACTCCTTTTACGTTATGAAATCTTTCTTTTTCTATTGTTGTTCATAATCAATTATGTAATTTTGAAAAACAGAAATGTTTTGCAATGATATTAACCAATTGAAATATTTTCTCTTCTTCACGTTTTCTCTAAAAAATTTACAATAAAATAGTGTTTTAACAATTGCTGCGTGAATTTTCCGTGCATTATATATTTTTGGTTTGTCAAGCAGAAAATATATTTTTAAAAGTTTCATTTAATAAATAAAAGCTGAAATTATTAACTACAAAAGTCAATCTACGTAGCTAAAAATGTATTTTCTTTTAATTTGGAGGTTATTTTTGTTTTTTCTTAGAAGGTGAGATGTTGTCTCTAGTTGATGTGTCCATTTAGACTGTTGATTTGAGATGTGTTGCATTTTTTTTTTTCTATTGCATTTAATAATATTCTCATTTTACCTTAACATTACTAAATAATATGCATCGTAAAGTCTGATTCTTGCACAATCGAGAATCATGGCATTTACCTACCACCGCTACATATTACTTATCCAATAACGAAATAAGTTTTAAATTGTAAAAACAAACTAAACGAAAGCGAATCAGAAGAAGACGAAGCTATTAAATTCTATCCAACTAACGTTAATTACACATACAGATATAAACATGCCTGCACATATAAAAATAAATAAATGATTAAACAGACAAAAAATTATTGTTTCGATATAATTGGAATCTACGTAGCTGAAAATGTATTTTCTTTTAATTTGGAGGTTATTTTTGTTTTTTCTTTGAAGGCGAGATGCTGTCTCTAGTTGATGTGTCCATTTAGACTGTTGATTTGAGATGTGCTGTATCTTGTCTGCATATAATAAAGGCAGATCACATATTACATGATCTATTTATTTCAGTCATGATGATGACTGTATTGGCGAATCGTCGACCGCTGAATCGCTAACCGGCATTTTTCGGACCCATGACTTCGCATGTTGAATCTTTGATTTAAATAATAAAAACGAAACTTAAGTCTTTCTTTGTCTTTATTTCTCAACCAACCATCCGATGATCCTTTCTAATTTCATTGAATCAAATCTGTTCCCTTACGAAACTACGATTTTCCTCTTCACTCCCAGTATTTTCGGAACTAATTTTGTTGCGATGTAAACAAAAGTCACTTATGTATATGGGTTTTTTTCGTCACTCTTAACTACCTTCAACGACTTTATACGTTATATAATATTTTTTCTAAGCTTTATCTTTCTAACGGTATATTATATATCTATATTTCTACTCTTATTTTCAGAAAGTTTTTTTCGTCCTGAGAAAATATTTTTCCTTTTATTTATTTAATTAATTTTCAAATTCTTTCGTAGTTTATATTTACCTAGTTTTTTTTACTATTACCAATGCGAAACAGTAAATTATTTTAAATGAACACAATTTAAAGTACTTTAGAGGATTTTGAAAATTCAACATTTAACTCCCGTCATTATTTAAATGGGAATAAGGCCTAGGTCGTATTAAAGATCATTTAATTTCACATTGATGTAATAAGTTTAATTTAAAATTGTTAAAGCCGTTTTCGAGAAAATTGTAAAAATGTGTAAAATCAGTTATGTAAAGTGCCACTTTTGGTATGCCAGTTTTAGCGAAAAATCTGCTGTAATATCTCAGGCATGCACTTACCTCAAATATGTAATTTTAGTTTCCTACAACTTTTCGTTTTTTAGCAAGGCTGTTCAGATTCACACACACACACACACACACACACACCACTTTGCGAGTCTTGGTTATTTGGATTCAGAGAACCTAAAAATCGTATTTCCCTTAAAACCTAGGTTTCGAAATTTAAAAGGAGTCAACCAAAAATATACTAATTCACACAAAACGTTTTAAGATTCTTAAGGTCAATATTGATTTATTTGTTATCATAAAAGAATTGATGGTATTTTTGATCCTCTAAGAGATTTTTTTTTTAACTCCTGTTCCTTATGATTTGAGTTGGTGAACACCTTAAAAATAGAGATAAATTACTTCAGACCATATTAAAAAAAAAATCATTATGTTAGACTTTAAATCCTATAATGTATAAATTGATTGTGTGTGATCATATGACGCCCTGAATGATTATTACACGTTCTTATAGTTATGACTTATTGGTTATAATAATATTCTTTTGATTTATCTGAGCAGATGGAGCTAGCAACTGCGCGAATATATTTTCGGTAATAATACTCTCCGTTCAGTTTGTTAAAAATATCCGAGGGATGAGCACACGGGAAATGATTCAGGCCTGGATGGAATGCACTAACGGTTTTCTTTGAAGTGTAAACTAGATTAAAGTAAGCAAAATTTACTGGTTATCCTTCAAAACGTAAACCGTCATATAAATACATATCATGAGTTCAATCCAAATGGAGCAAGAGTCGCAAAAAACATCGATTTCTATCAGATTGTTCACTCCAGGCTCAGCTAATCATGACTTTTTCAGTATATGTTTACTTATGCGGCAGTGAAATGGGATGATTTTTAAATTAAATTCCTTATCAAAAATTAATTGTTTGTGCATGAATACATAGTACAAGATTAGCCATTAGTGTAAAGTAAAAAAAAAAAAATTTCTCAACAAGACGGGGCTCGCTCTGTCAATTTAACCAGTCAATATATAGGTCATCCAAAACTTCTATATATTATATAATAATATTTGGCAAATGTAGGATTTAGATTTTTTTTTTTTTAATATTATACGCGTAATGCCTATTCTTGTACTCATATTTATCCTTGTACATGAAAAATTAATTTTTTAATAAATTATTTAATTTTTTAATCATTAAGTTTCACTGCCGTACAGACACACTGTATTTCTCCTTGCTTTTCGAACATTATTTTTTGCATAAAAGAAACTACTAAATGAAATTTTGTTTAAACTATGAGGATTTGGGCCCTTATATTCACTCGAATATCAACTATGCAACGTATATTATACGATAAGGGGGACTTAAAAAAATATGCTGTAACAAAAACAAATGTAGAAATAAAAATAGCAATATCATTCTTTAACTCTTTTTTGTATTTGGGTTGATTAATTTTAGAGAAATTGACTATTGGTTTATATTTTGATATGGATTTAATTTGTTATATACCTATAATATTAGGTAGGTCTGATAGTATCAGACCATCCAGACATTAGTAATAATTGGATCGTACGTACAAATGATGCAATATATTTTTATTTAGGTTGTTGAGCGTTGATTTTGAAAAGGGAGGAAATGATTTTTCCTTTTTGCTTTTATAAATTGACTTATTCGTAGACTATATCTCCTGTTCGTCATTTTTAATAGGGTTTACTTAAGAAAATCTTAAGAAGATGATCCCAAAGCGTTGCTGTAAAATCATACATTACAGGCTTTTGTCAGGTAAAATCTTCAGTTGATTAGAGTGAGCGAGACTGATTTTAACTGATTTGAACTAGAGAGTGATTTTACATAGTTCAGCTTTATGGTTATTGTTTTGTTTTTTTAATTAGAATAATTAGAAGTTTTTATAAAAAAATAAATACTTGAAATTTGTGATAATTAAATAATTGTTAATAATTAAATAATGTGCAAAATAATATTTCTTGTATTTGGCATAAATTCTTTATGAAGTCGTTTACCGATTACTATTTTACTACAGTATTGGAATACAATTTATACAAATTAAATATTCAATTGAATTTTAAAATTAACAGAATATATAGATCTTATATTTGCGTATGCAGATATTCATAAGTAAATGCACTAAATGATTTAGATATAGTGATAATTATATTTGTTAACAATTAGTTATATTGCATATCGTATTTCCAGCTATTGTGTACTTTCGTCGTTTTTCATGGATTTAAAAATTGCCTTCGAATGTCATGAAAGATAAAATATTTCAGTTCATAATTTATTTTTTAGATATAGAATCAGAGGTGGTCCTCTTGTATCTTTTTACTGAGGACTTGTTGGAAATATTTTGTTTTTTTATTATTATTATTTTTTTTTAGAAAAAAAAACATTTTTATTAATTAAAATTTACAAATTGCCAAAAGGCTATAGTAGATATATTTACATGTTGTGGTGTAATGACCATTTGTATTATCCAGTGAGATGATTTGTTAGTATTTTACTTAAATGTAGTTTTAAAGCAGTAGCAAAATTATTTAAAAAATCTACACATTAAAAAAATAAATCTTTTTTAGTGACATCATGTCATATTCACCATTTTTTGGAAATAGGTTTGTCTGAAATGGAAGTGAGAGATAAAAATTGTTGTTAGTAAATGTGTTTACTGTAGAAATGTTTTATTATTTGAGTGTTAGTTGAAAAGCTTTAGCAGGTATATGCACTCTAAAAGTACCTAAAATTGCACATTTAAGCATCCTAATACCAGTTGGAGGATGGTGGTTCAATTTCGGGCTTTGTGCTCCGCAGATCGCTATGGGTTTGGAATCACTGATCTTAATCCTTATCCTTATTAATATAAATACTAAAATTCGCATCCGTAAAGGACATTATACTACTGTATAATATTATATTGGTCTTATGAATTATTATTTTTAGCATTAGAAGTAGTGATTTCTAGTAATCAGGCAAATAAATGGATATACGTATCATATTAACGTAGTAGTCTGGTGATAGAAAGATAAAAAGGTAGAAAGATTTTGGCTTGTATACTGTATTTATTTCCAGCTTTAATTTTGTTATGTGTGTCTTCTAGAGTTTTAAGACGTTAGACACATCTCTGAATTCTAATACGTTCTTTGTATGTACTATTTACCGTAACACCATTCTAACTGAAGTTATTTCTCGTTCATTTTTTTTTTCTATTGCATTTAATAATATTCTCATTTTACCTTAACATTACTAAATAATATGCATCGTAAAGTCTGATTCTTGCACAATCGAGAATCATGGCATTTACCACCGCTACATATTACTTATCTAATAACGAAATAAGTTTTAAATTGTAAAAACAAACTAAACGAAAGCGAATCAGAAGAAGACGAAGCTATTAAATTCTATCCAACTAACGTTAATTACAGATACAGATATAAACATGCCTGCACATATAAAAATAAATAAATGATTAAACAGACAAAAAATTATTGTTTCGATATAAATGGAATCTACGTAGCTGAAAATGTATTTTCTTTTAATTTGGAGGTTATTTTTGTTTTTTCTTTGAAGGCGAGATGTTGTCTCTAGTTGATGTGTCCATTTAGACTGTTGATTTGAGATGTGCTGCATCTTGTCTGCATATAATAAAGGCTGATCACATATTACATGATCTATTTATTTCAGTCATCATGATGACTATTGGCGAATCGTCGACCGCTGAATCGCTAACCGGCATTTTTCAGACCCATGATTTCGCATGTTGAATCTTTGATTTAAATAATAAAAACGAAACTTAAGTCTTTCTTTGTCTTTATTTCTCAACCAACCATCCGATGATCCTTTCTAATTTCATTGAATCAAATCTGTTCCCTTATGAAACTAAGATTTTCCTCTTCACTCTCAGTATTTTCGGAACTAATTTTGTTGCGATGTAAACTTTTATATAAAAATGACACAAAATAGTCAAATTTCAAGTCTTTACTTCAGTACTTTAAAATTTTATAAAATTGATCATAAAGTAAATCGTTTCGTTAAATGATTTATAAATCATCTGTGCTTGATTTGTGCCCTCAGCTGCTTAACCACAAGTTTTCATGAAATTGTAAGATCAATTTTTTAAAAATATTTAGTAATAAGTTAGAAGTGTGACAGGATTTATTTGAAAATCTTTCTTTACATATTTACATGTTTTAAAAATATTTTTAATGAAACCACCAGCTATCGCAGTTTTATTAAAGGAGAAGTCATTCTTTATAGACTTCATGGCGAATTTTCACACGGTTGTCTTCTGAGAGGTTTCAGGCTTCTACCTCTGAACACTTGGTTCATATCGCCGTCGTTTTTTGAAAGAGGCTTAAGCGCCAAAAATTCGAAATTTTAGTTTCGATTTATTATGGGACGTAGCATCACCTCTACCGATTGCTACTTATGATATATCGAGTAAAAAATTGGAAATGGTCTAAAAATCGTCTATTGATGTAAACATCAAATACTGACGATTCTCAGTCGTCACTATGGCCTTGACTATTGCTAGAAGCCTTATAAATATATTCTAATTATAAAGGCGTTCCACCTGAATAAACCACTATTGTACATAATAAATAACATTTAAAAAAATAAGTTTCATGTAAAGTTCGCTAAATGCCGCTTACGCCTTTTTTATAATACAGCGTCAATACGAGTATGTTTTATAAAGTTTTCTGCACATATTTTTGATATACAACTATTTGGAAATAGTTTTCTGCATATTAATAATAATTTGCTGCATTTTTTTTTTATATTTCCTGTGTTATCAGCTAGCAACATTCAACTACCAATTTACTTTTCAAAATTAGAGTTTTCCAGTCGCTATTATCAGTTTGATTCAAAATGAATGTGCGTTGTTTCAGTTTTTTAGTGATTAGTTGAGTTATAGAAATACAGCTCTGCTTAATTAACGTAAATTTTAGATTGAAAAAACACCGAATCATTACAGTTTAAAATTAATATATGACAAGAAAAAGTAGAAATTTATAGAATCGCCATAAAATAATATTAAAATACAGAATTTCAGGAATTAATAAGACCTTTGAATCGTTTTCGAAAAAAAAAAATGTCTCCTAAAGTAATAAATATTTAAGAATCTTAAAGTAATAAATATTTAAATTGATTATTTTACAATTATAAATATTTATGTTATAAAATGTAGAGAATAGGGCGTAATAGAGTAGTAAAAGATAGATAGATACAAAAAATTTAAAACGTAAAAATTAATGTAGAAATTATAATTTCACGCCTCAAGATAAATTGATATCTTTCGCTTCTTTCCATTGTCCATAATTAGAACTGCGCAAACAGCGATTACGATAAGGCCAGCAATATTTAGCAACTAACGAGGAACAAGACATTCAAGGGTGTACACGCGACGAACTCTAGACTGCCAATATACGCTGTCTGTGAACATAGTTCTACAAAATCGATCGACATAGTCTAGATGTGTGTACTATGCCTTTGGAACTTCTGACTTTGTGAATGGAAAACAATTAATATACACAGTTGTTTTTGTTTTAAAAGTATATTTGAGGATTAAATAGTTAAAAAGGTGCAGAATTATTTTATACCTTAGTGAATTTTGTTTTGATGGATGATTGTTAACTGTTAGTATATTTACGATTTGTAGTAATAGTACAATACTACTTGTAGTAACTTATACTACGCAAAATAACAAAAAGAAAAAAAAAGTCATTTTAACCTTTAATAAATAATATCACATGCTTTTATCATACTCTGACAATATAGCATAATTTATAAATATGTTTCTTGTTTATAGTTTTAGAGAAAAAGTGTTGTCTGTATAATGTGTTGATTCTAGGTCAGCAAAAACAGTGAATTTTGACTAGATTATTTAAACTTTCGCAGGAAAGAAGAGTAATATTTGTTATTGGAAATAAAAAGTACTTCAAGCTCAACTATTGTTGCTATTGAACACTTTACTTAAGTAATTATTATTTTATTATAATATTTATTAATTAATTTGTATATTTTATTAAATTATTTTATTATAATTAAGTATTTTTATGTGAAACTGTACTATATATAAAACTATGAGCTCTACCTAGTACCGCTAGCTTTTTAGCCTTGAATATATCGTTCATAGTTTTTGCTTTGCTTATTTTCTGAATAGTTTTTCTTATTTATTTTTTTTTTTTGTTGCATTGAGATCGTCTTTTATTTCGGTGGCATAGCAATTCTAAAAATATAAATAAAATTAATATTTCACAATAGATATTTAACACTTTCTTAAATATAGAAAAACAATTAATTTTTAGTGAATATTTGGGGAGATTTTTTTATTTATTTATTAAACATCATTGCACATTATTAAAACAACTTTGATTTTTCCTTATTCTCCATATCTATAAACACGTATATATATATATATATATATATATATATATATATATATATATATATATATATATATATATATATATATATATATATATATGCTATAATGTTGAATAGTGTTGACATGAATAATGTTGTTTTAGCGCACTCTATGGGGATTCATTTTGAAAATATTTTTTTTTAACAGTTTTTTTACTTCCTTGTACGAAGTAAAGGAAATATAGTAATCGCGAAAATTTTCGGTTTTCAGATTTTAACGGAAATATCCATTTTGACCATCTCTGAATCCATTTTGACTAGTTTCGTCGTGGCGTCTATACGTACGTATTTCGCATAACTCAAAAACGGTTAGCCTTAGAAAGTTGAAATTTTGTATTTAGGATTTCTTTAAGATCTAGTTGTGAACCTCCCTTTTTGGTTACTGCTTGATCACCGGAAGTGGTACTTTACTTGAACGTCATAATGGATTTCCATAAAAAAATATATTAAAATAATTCTTTAATATAATTAATTATAAAATTAATAATAACTTCTCAATTTTAGTATTTATAGCTTATATATAGATTTAAATAACATACTAGATTTTGGTCTAAATTGGAAAACCGGAAGCGGTACTTTACTTGAAGGTCATATTAAACTTTCACTAAAAATTATATTAAAATATAATGTAAAACATCTCAAATTTGGTAAATAGATCTTTTATATCGATATGAATGTATTTACTTTATTTTGGTTCAAATTGGTGAGCCGAAAAGAGTACTTTACTTGAAGGTAAAGAGTTTATATAAACTATGTATATAATTATGTATATAAGATTACATCAAAAATTATATTTAAATTAAATACATAAATCATGTTTCGGTAATAAAGATTACAAACGCAATTTGGTTTCCAATCCAATTAAACATTTTTATTACTTGTTTTAAGTGTTAAAACTGAGTATAAAATACGGGTTTTCCTCCCCACTTGTGTGTGTGTGTGTGTGCGCGCGCGTGTGTGCGTGAGTGTGTGTGTGTGTTTGTGTGTGTGTGTGACAATAGATGGATGTCGCGACGTCGAGTGTCGTTTATGAGATACTGCAATCTTTGGAAACTAGTAACCAAATTCAGGATCACTTTTTGAGCCACCTATTTATAGTTTAATATTCGTACTAGGAAGTCAGGTGTTGTCCACATCAGATATTTTTTAAAAATATGGATAACAAGATAAAATAAAAGTGGTTTTAATAAATTTGAATGAATAAATTTGGCCCAAATATTAATTTAAAATGAAATTATAGTAGTGTTGAGTAGGTTTGTGAAGTATTTAATTAATTTATATTTTTCAGAAGTGCTATGTCACCTAAATGAAATTGGACTCTATTGTACGAAAATTAGAAAATAAAAAAAAATAGGATTTAAAATTATAACAAGTACTGTCTTGAGTAGTATATTACTAATAATTGATATTTTGGCTTCGGTCAAAGCAAATAGAGTTTGTAAATGGCCAATAATAAACAGGGCCGAAACGTTAGAAAATAAAATAAATACTTTGAAAAAAGTTTTTATCAATAAAATAACTCAGAGATTAGGTTCTTCATTGCGTTTTTTTTCATTTGTCTTCTTTAGATGGAGATGTGCTGTCATTCCACAACATTAAGACTTCAACTGAGTTTGCTAAACCAATAATTATTATTCATTTTTGTTAAAACTTGGATAAGTATTATATTTTTGCCTTTGTCAGAAAGGTGAAAAGTATTTGTTTATCATATTAGAGGGGGTATAATATTTCTCTTGGGTGTGATACTAGAATGCCTGCCATCTAAATTCGTCTAGTTAGTCTAGGGCAAGCCGCGTCCTGGCAACGATAGTCGCTCTCATTCTTTGTCTTATCGCATTAATATTGACCGGGACGTTATGGATTCCTTAACTCCGCATGATCGTCGAGAAATTTTCCTGAGCTGATCATTGGAACATTAATGTATAATGATTGTCTCCTTTAAGCCATATCGTTACATTTCAAGGACAGAATCAGAGACAGATTTGCCGGCCAAGAAGTTTATTTAGACTGAATCAGCCGGTCGAGTCAAAGATCCTTCCACAAATACTACGGCGACGCTCCGTTCGGCGTTATAGAACGGGATATCATCATGAGCTATGTTCACACTGTGCGACATGACGAACCGGAAAGGGAAGCGATGTCTAATAGCGATGAATAATAGAATAAACGGATTTTTCTTTATTTGTTACTTCTTTTTCTGAATAAAATTTTTCAAACACTGGTTTGGGCCAATGCGCCGAACCAAAATCGAACGAATAGTCAAACAGTGTGGAGATAGCTTAGGACATAGCATGCGGGGACAAGAATTCCCTGGGATTTGCACGTGAATTTGATCCTCTAAGAGAATAGGAATTTGGCAAATTATAATGATAAATAAATAAATTATAATTGTTTCATGTATTATAATGCTAAGGAATCGGCACAAAATTGTAGAAATAGAATGGAGTTTAATCTTCTTATATTTCTTGTACGCTCTAATGCATATCCACTTAACAGAGAAGGGCTACGGAGGTGGTATCATCGATTTCAATGAAACCTTTTTGGTGATACTAGATCGAAAAATATTATCCTCCTAATTAATTTCAAAAATTTCTATTTTTTTATTTCTATGATTAATTTTTTAACTCGTTTTCAGCGGTTTTAAAGAACGTAAAAAACGCATTTGACTTGATCTTTCCTTAAAAAGAATAAATATTGTCCTATCTGTCTTTTGGATGTTGTTTATTTAATTTTCTCATTTAATACAATCGCCAATATTTTTTTCTTATTTAAATAATGACTATTGCATTAATGTGAAAAATTGTTGAATTATATTAAATAATTATTTAATTTAATACCTTCGGATGCGTGTCTAATATTTTTCGTCCTCGTATCACCAAAAAAGTTTCATTCAAATTGGTGATTTCGCGTCCTTAGCGTTCTCTTAAAGCTTAAAACTCTGTCAACCATTAAAATGATAAGATAATAAGATGTTAAGATAATTTTGACAATTTTGATTATAATTATTTTGATTACAATAATAATTAACTTGATTATAATGATTTTGACTGACAATTTTAATAATCTTCATTCCATGCTACCATATAAATAGATCGCAAAAATTGACAAATAAATTCCATAATTATTTTAAGAATCAGTTTTGCTTCTTGATTTGTAATAAGTTACCAAACCAAACATATATAGATATATAGCACATTAGACACCAGGCGAAAGCATTAATTTTGTGCTTCTAGTGAAGTGGAACCTTTTGCTTTCAACGGCTCTTGATCATAGAGTGCTTACTAAATCTGTATCATTAATAATATCTAATATATGTGAAACTCATACGAATTGAACCAAATTCTAAAAAATATATTTTATTAACAAGGGGAGGCTACGGACGTGTCATTACTGATTTCAGTGAAACTTTTTTGGTGATACTAGGTCGAAAAATATTAGACATGTGCCCGAGGGTTCTTGCTAATGCGCCCTGGAAGCCTAGAATTTTTTTTCTTACATAATTTCAACAATTTTTGCATATTAATGCTTTCTTCCTTTGCTCTGCATGAATTTCAAAGTTCTCATACAGGAATCGATTCATTTTTTTATGTGAAATAAGAAAAACATATTGCCGATTGCATTAAATGAATTTAAGTGTTCGAAAAATTACAAAATCCAAAAGACACTTCGAATAAAGTAAGAAAAAAAAGAAAGAGGAAAAATCACGTCAGATTCGTTTTTAGCGTTCTTAAAAACCCTTAAATGTCAAAAATAGACATTTTGTTTTCTTGATTTCGCCGGAGGATTTTTTTTCCCGCCGAAGTCCGCCATTTATTAAAGCATTCATAATTCCTCAGGATTTTATCCCAATTCAACGTTACTAAATCCGTTTATTTAACTTATTTTTATAGAAAATTAAATTTGTTATTTATAAACTTTAAAATGTATTAATTTTATTTAAAAACAAACATTATTTAATTAATTATAAATAATCTTCATAAACCGGATCATTAATAAATTTTTTTTTGCTCAAAATTTTTGCCTACTCCGGTCTTCTATTTTTGTTCCAAAATCACATAAATTGGGATAACTATAATACGACTCCACCGAGTCACACGAAACTTGGAACTTGTTTAGGGCTTTAAAAAATACACTAAATGGCGCAAACCTGCCCTGCGTAAACGAAACGCATCAGATTACATAAAATAAAACGTTTGAAGTCTTTTTTTATTTTACACTACTTTTTCTCCCCTATAAAAGCATGAAATCTAAAAGTTATTGGTACAGGCTAGAAATCAGAAATTCATCTTTCCAACCGTTGTATTAACGTTGAATTCGGATAAAATCACGAGGAGTTTGGAATGCTTTAGTAAACGGCGGACATCGGCAAAAAAAAAAATTCTTCAGCGAAATTTTCATTAAATTCTGATTTATGGGTTTTGAAGGACGCTAAAAAGGAATCTTACTTGCTTTTTCTTAAAATTAAAGGCTGTTAAATTTCGAGTCTGTTACAAATACATTAGTTCAAAATAAATGTTATTATTATCAACTGATATCAGAAATTGTTCTTTAGGCATTCATATAATTCTTCACTATTGACTGTTCGATAACAAATAATAAAAGAGACCTTGTTAGATATATAGACATGGAGTCAGATAAAAATCAAACTTCACCAATTGGGACTTAAAGAATTAATGTTTACCAACCTATAACACTTTTTACAAAATCAAGTAAAACCATAAATTAATAAAAATAATCTGTGCTGATCTATGTTCCTAAAATGTAATTAAATGATTACACAATTGTTTTTTTTTATTTGTTCAAGAAATATAGTTTTAAAAAAAATGGAAATAATAATAATTATTTTATAAATGGCAGCCAGAGGCAATGCTAGAAAATGGTGATAATAAAATATAGCGGGACCTTTTTTTTTATTGGGGTTAAAACGTCCCTCCATATCCTGTTAAGGCAAACAGGACGGGTTATCTTACAGGTTGCCAAACTTTTCTAACCAGAGTGAGAAGGTCGATATTCATTACGTGGGACCGCCACGAAATAAACTTCAACCCTCTCAGGCCGGATTCGAACCGGCGCCGTAGTAGTCTCAAGATTGAATGAGTGACGCCTTGACACTCTCAGCAACGACAGTCTCTAATTATACTGGAATCTCTGCCGATGATAACGTGCTGAAAGCAGTATGTGTTTCCTATAGTATACATGGGAAAACTATTAGGAAGAATGAAGACCTGTGTGAGGAATTGAGGCATTTATATATATTTATATAATTGTATAATATAATATTATACAATATAATTTTATTATAATATTATATAATAATATATAATATTATAATAATGTAATATAATTGTATAAAATATTTATATATTTATATAATTGAGGCTGGTAGAAATAAAAGTATTACCGATAGTAATTTCTAGCAATAGCCTAATTCCACAAGAAACACCTGACCCATTGAGCATGGCAAGGAAGTTCAAACCATACATAAAGTGGAGTGATTAGTAACCACAAGCATAGAAAGGTCATTTTTCAATAGTGGAAGAACTGTAAATTGAGGTTACCCTTGGCCACGGTCCGGATTGGCCAATTTTATCCGTCATTTAAAGTTCTGAGAAGAAAAAAAAAATACCTTAAGACTAATAACATGTTTACGATGGAACATCAGTAACATTGCATTTCATAAAGTTAGACACGAACATGCAGTACTCGATCACATTTTGACATGGAGCAATCGATTTGACGACTAATCCATAAACACTACATTAAACCTATAATGAAAAACTTTGGCCACGGCAAAAATAGCTGGACATCTGTTTCCATTTCCTCTGGAAAAACAACTGAAAAATTGGTGTGCTTAAGAGATTTGGAAAACAACATTTTAAAATTTATCGTTTAGGGATTGCTAGCGATGGCCACTGGACTCCCTCGGACCTGGTTATTATCCTAATATTGTCTGTAATTACCAAAAATCATCATCAATAATATCATCCGCTTGTTGTTATACCAATATATCACCCACAGATGTGGATATACGTATTTGCGATTTACATGCTTGAAAATCCCTAGATATCCCTACATATCACAGAGTTAATATTTGTTTATGCTAGTCAACAGTAAACAGTTCATATGTTTTATCTGAATATATAACGGCCTTAGTCCTTCCTCTGCTCTTCGTGTTTTGTTTTTTTGTCAACGTGATCAAAAAAAAAAATTTGGTCGACAAAATTTTGTTTTATTGAATTTTGTTAAAATTCAATGAAAACTGTTTAAAGAGGATAATTATTTTTATTATGTTTTTATAAGATAAAAGTAGGAGAAAGAGGACGTGTAGGAGATGCGAGCTCAAGTGGGTTGGATCCAGTGAGATTAGCTTAAGGCAGAGATCGATGGCCCCTCAGCGGGGTAGAGGATGTAAGCATTGTAACGGGATGCTCTTCTTCTTTATTCGCTCAGCTACTCGCGTACGCGATTAAGATTCCTGCGTATGACTCCTTCAGGCAAATCCTATTATATCCTAGTTATTCTTGTTCCTTAAACAAGAAGAATCTTAAAAAAAATACATTCACATTGTGTTTTTAGATTTTTCACTACCTATAATAAGAAAATATAGTGATTAACTATTTTTTTCGATTTTGGTCACGTGAGATAGAAGAAATTAAAAATAAATACACAAAAAAAATGCACCGCTCGTTGTTGACCACTGTTTAACAAGAACTATTCCTGTATTTATCCAAATTTACTTACTCGTGTTTTATCACACTTCAGAAGTTCGCAGCTGTAAGTTCAAAGTCATGGTAAAAATAAAAAATATTGTTAAGCCGGAGTATAGTTAGATAAAACATATAAACTGTATATGGTTGACTAGCATAAGAAAATACTTTAGCAGTCATATGTAACACATATTTCAATTATTCATTTTATCTTTTTTAAGTGCGATTACTAAAAAATATAGAGTCCTTGCTATTTCAAGTCCATAGAATTGTACTGTCTTGCCCTCAACACGTGTGTTCATTAAAAGAACATGAGAAAATGATCAAATACAGCAAAAAGAGAGCCCCTCTTTTCATTGTAAAACCTATTGCATATGATTTCTTCACCAACTTCAAGGATTGGTGGCCATCCATTTACAACGAAACATTCGCAATTTCTGAGGACATGGAATTTGAATACGATGCCTTCTTGCCAGTGTATGTCAAGACCTCATATTATATTGATAAACGATAAATACAAGAATCTTCAAACTTGTTACGATTAGAGCTTCACAAGAACTCCTTATCCAGAAACCTTATAATGAACCAGGCGGAATAAATGCAAACACGATTGCAGATTTTGCAAAACTGATGAAATATATCACGGATCCATTTTTTTCTTTTGTAAATTTTTTTTTACATTTTTTTCTTATGTTTATAAAAGCGCATTGTGTTTAGAATGTTTTACAATAATTGCAGATATCATATTTATAGTAAATATATATCTATTACTATAATTAACATAATATTAAATTTTTTTTTTTTTACTTGAATTTTGTTGATAATCAAAACATTTCATGTTCAATAATTTAGTTTTTAATTTTATATGGAGTTGAAATTCTTTTTAAACACAAGAAAACAGCTGGCAATGTTGATGGGTTCTGAAAATATGATATCTGATAGTTGACCAATCGTTAAACCCATTTATAGTGATTCAGCGGATAACCAAACCTTTGATTGTGAATATTTCAAAAGCTTATTTGGGACATGTACTGTTGTCATTCTCACCGATTCAGTTATAATAATAATAAGTATATAATTATACCTAAGTTTACTAAATAATTAAGTATATAATTTATGAATTTTATCGATATATTATGATTTATTCACCTTAAATAAAATTTCTTTCTTTCATTTTCCAATTCGTTACCATTCTGTTTGTTCAACCTTTTGTTTTAAATTATTCAATTATTGTAAAAAATATTATCTAGGCTGTTAATTAAATCAGTCTGGAGCGATAAATAATATTTTAATGAGAGCGGTAAGCGTTCTTTTTATAAATTGTTTACTTCTTTCCATCCCACTTGGTCGCTCTGGTGATCTATCCAAGGGAACACTGGATTTGAAGACGATCTTACAATTTTCTATCAAACATTCCTGTATATCGTCATTTATTTAACCATTTAGTAGTATTATATTATAGTTAATCAAAGATTGCTGTCCTCATCTTCTACTGTCTGCAATAACAGGACAATTCTGATTACATCAACTGTCAACAGACTAAAATTAAATATTTTTCCATCTAGATTTCTGGAATGATATTTAAAATCCAACGTAAAATAGTATACTTATTACGGTATATAAGACTATTTTTAGTTTAATTTAGAGCGCCACCCTGACCATTTTCTATATAAATTTATATTTATATTTTTTTGGATAATAAACTCCTTTCATATTCATACCACATGGTTAAAAATACTGTTTTGAACAAAAAAAAATCTATTCTTTTCGCCCTCGCTGACTATAGCCAAAACAAAACATTCTTGAATTGCAAATATTAATTTTAGTTTCCTTTTCTTTTAATATACTGGTTAAAATGTCGGCGAATAGTGGTTTATGATTAGGATCTACAGATTCTAGTCTGTCAGTTTAGTATTTTTTTCATGATTATCATTTATTAAAAAAATAAAAGTTATGGTTAAATTTAAACAATGTTGATTTTATATAATAATAATTAATATCGATTTCCAACGCTTAGAGTTGGGATTTTTCAGTTTATTTTAAATTTTATTCTAAACGTAAACACTCATTCAATATTTTTATTTGCTTATATAAAGTCAAAACTTATTTTTAGATGTAAAAACTGAAAACTTTTTTCAAACTTGAGATACTTACGATTTTTCGAAAAATGTTAAATATGCCTTTTTATATTTTTCACTTTAGTTTATTTTGATGCTTTGTCGTTTATTGAGATATAATGCAATATTACATAATAAAAACAGTTGATTTTTTTTTTTTTTTTATAAAAAATGTTTCGATTCGATTAGTGTAGTAATATTTAACGTTTTTCATTTCTATTATTTCCTGTATTATCTCCCCTATTTCATGAATTTTAATAACATATATAAAAATAAAAATCATAATCGGTAGCGGTCATTGTTCATAATTGGGAGCATACCGAAAATCCTACTATTTTTTTTTTAAACTAAAATTGGAAATCGTTATTTATTAAATGAAAAATGGAAGAGCCAAAAACGTGAAAAAAAATTAATTTGGATATGAATTCGGCCGATTAAAGGTTAATTGAACTGTACGTTCCAATGGTTCCGATGATGATTGTTTGGATATTAGATATTTTATGATCCCCGAGGTCTTAAGCCTATATAGAAGCTAGCATTAATATTAATTAGGACTGCTGGAAAATTGATTGCTTAATGATTTTATTGATTTCATAACTAGAATGAATTTTATGTTTTGAAATGTGTGACTGAATTCTTTAATGCTGACACTGAATGAGATGTATGTTTCTGCTCTATCTAGATCTATTTTATAACTAACTTTGTCTAACAATTAATTTGGATTTTTTCATGTGTACTTCTAATCATAATAAATTTTGTCGTTATAAAGATATAGATCAATTCTAAAAAGCGTGAGCAGCAGAGCTCTGTCACCGAGTCAAATTGAAAATATCAAAATGGGTGGGGAGGGGGGTGAAGAAAGAAATAAGTTGAGTCCCATTAAATGGATTTTTTAACACTAACTCAATTCACATACCACATTCAACCCTGTTACTCAATGTGCAAAACCTTAAAAACTGCGAAAAAACTTTTGGACATGTTGAAATATTGACTGAAATTTATCCCCACTTCTATGATATTGTTCTGCCTAGAAAACAAGCATACATACCGAATTTCATCTCATTTTATCCGAAGGGGACCATTGGAAGTGTCCAAATTTATATATGTTGATATTTCAACTATCCCTACTATTTTCGGGAAAAACACGACAACAATTTAAAATGTTCTTTGATCAAGACAGTACTTGTAATATGAGAGCATTTTATACATATGGTAATGTGGGGTAAGTGCGCACTAGATTTTACAATGCTTAACTTTAAATGTCTGTAAAATCTTCATTTTTGAACCTGAATATTTCCTTCGTTTTCAAAACTGTTCCTTTGACAATTATGTTTAAATATTACATCCAAGCCAACTTTTCAACCACGTCAATTTTTACGAGATTGATATTTCAATTTATTAGTACCTTATTAGATGCTCCCTGCCTTTAGGGGTAAGTACATACGAGTATCTGGAAGATTCATTATTCAAGCAGTAGGGGTGGTGAGGCAAGAGTAAAATAGTTCGTTTTCGGAGAAACTATTATTCTGATGTAACATTTTAACTTGTCTGAGATCAAATTTTACAATCTTCGGTATGCCATGAAAGCCGGATTTGGGACATAATTGAATAATTGTATTGAAACAAAAAAAATGTTATTTACCAGTGCGCTAGTCCACAGTTGCCCCAAGGAAAACATGATAGCGTTCACCACACGTACTTGTCTCCCAACATTGATCTGCACTTACCCCTTCTGGGTTTGGATTTAACGAGACGATTAAGCACTTAGACGAGACAGTAGGTATGTGGGTAGCAATTTCTGGCACTATGCGCATCGGACCTTATGGTAGCTTAAAAATCTCATTATTATTAAATATGTTGATATAAGAACGAAAACTAAAAAAATAGACAAAAAAATAATTTTTGGGATATTATTAGAAGATTATAAAATCAAAGCCTCACGTCTCTGAAATACCAGTAAATATAAAGCAATCAACATTTTACTAATTTACCGTCAATATGCTTTGAGATGCCTTGGAGTGATGTGATGTCTCTTTTAGCTGTTGATGTGAGATGTTCTGTCTTTGGTCTGTATTTTAGTGATCTATTTTTGTTATGTCTTTATGATGCCTGAATTGGTGAAACGTTAACTGCTCAGTTATTTGATTTGATTTTATAGACTTAGTACTTCGTTAAAAGTATTATTTTTAAATTATTAATTATGTTTTAAAATTGTTCAAGTTCTTCTGGTTTTGAAAACAAAAATTGACTTTATTTCAAATCATCTTGTCCTTTTGGTTTAACAATGCATACTATTATCATAATAGTGAATATTATTACCATTACTATATTTGTAATTATATGTTTTACTTTAATTAAGTAATATTATTATTATTAACAAGAAAAGACCTTTTACTTCATATGAAAAGGAAAATCTGTTAAGCATATTGCATTGAATAAATCAATCCTTATGCCTATCGGAAACTATTTTTTTACGAATCAAATACTTATTTTTAACATTATGATGTTACGGATTACAACGAAACCTATTAGAATTTTGAAGGATTGCCTATTTTTCCTTATTAGCTGGTTGGCTACTATCCATATCTTCGGCTAATTAATTTATCATTTTTAATACAACTTCAGTTGATAAATCTGTATTGGCTATTCCCAATTTGTAAAGCTTTTTTATATTAATATTAAATATTTTACATATTAGTACGTAGCCTTAATTAAAATTAACATCTAAATTTTTTTTATTTTTTTTGTACTTCAAGATAATCCGCATCTTTCAAAGCTTGTCATTAATTGTTAATAATTACAACTATCAAATGACATATACCATGTTAATCTCTTTGGTAAACTATTTATCTGATTATTTTTTATTTTATCTTTTGTGCTAGTTAAGATTAAACAGTCCGATACTTCTGACCTTCTGCAAGGGGCTTTCCTTGGCGGAACAGCGTGCTTTATTTCTTGTGAGGATATATCCAATCAGCAGCTTTGGTAATGTCTACCATTTTCGTCTCAGTCCCTTTCCTTCTTGCCAGATTAACTGCTCTGGCTGCAGTTTCATTTAAGAAGATACCATAAAGGGATGCTACCCAGGCTTGGATAATTTTCTTCATCGAGTGACTCCTGCGTATCCCTAAGGAAATAATTGATTTTCTGATAGTTGCATTTTCCCAGATTTCTTCATCAGTAGTCGTCATAGTCCATTCATATGTTTTAATAATCCGTGTTGAATATTTTAAAAAAATATTGAGGAAATTTATATGAATGAAAAATTCATGGAGATTTATATAAGTGATGGAATAAGTATGTTGTATGTTGCATTTTTTTTATTTCGTATACTACAGTTTTGTTCTTTTGCATCTGGATATTTGGAATTTACTCCGTCCTAGGAAAGAACCATCCGTCCAGTTTTCATTTGTAGTAGCAATTGTATTATCCTAATTACATATATCATATATATGCATCAAGAATACCGTGTATATATATATATATATATATATATATATATATATATATATATATATATATATATTTTTTTCGATTTGCACTCTAGACCGTGGAGATCTTTGGCCGCGCGATGTGGTATTCATACATGGAAGACCACACCGCAATTATCAATTTTAGGTAAACGGGGTAGGGTCATCACTCCTACGCCCGGCCTATGTGAGTTGCCTCCAGTAGGCTGACGGGCCTCACATACCCGGGGGGGGGAGGTGATAAATTACTGGAATTATTAATTTAATATTATTAAATTAATGCCGGCACCGGGATTCGAACTGACAACCTTTGGGTTTGTGAGTTGGTGCGTTAACCCGCTTGGTCATTTTCCAAATTAATGCGTCGCTGATTCTTATTGACAATTATATGTATCCAGTAGATATCTTGGAAACTGTTTATCCTGGAATCCTAGAGTTTTTTTTAACGAATTTAATACATATATTCAAATTGGCTACCATTTTGGGCGATTTACATTATTTAAGGGCTAGTTGTTTATTATAAACATAAAAAAAGTCCGTACCGTGGATGTATCAATCTCTTGTATATGGAACAAGAGTATAGTAACTTTTTTTTCATTAAACATTTTAAATAATAGCTATTTGACTTCAAAGTCTGAATTTTCCGTACCGTGGCTATTGTTGTCTGTCCCATGGAAGTATTATAATTGTACGGAGTTGACAATAGGTCTATGACACTGTCAACTAAAGTGATAACTGGTTCTAAACTTTACCAAATAATATTAAAACATTTGAAATTATTTTTTTTGTTAATTTTTTCAAGGTTTTGTCAAGTATTTTCTTTAATTTTATTTGTTCTGATTTTTGATCTATAATCACGATCAAATTGATTTTGATCTCCAAAATATGATTTATTCCCTTAATCGATGCTGAAAGTAGGAGAAAGAAGGCCCACGTTTTTTAAAAAATTTTTTAGGGACTTATTCGAATATTCGTCAATGAAAATTGTTCTTTTCCTGAGAATCATTCATATATGATTCTCGAATTTCAGATTATGTAGATCGTGTTCAATATACAGATGGCTTTCTGCAGATAGTTCTATGATTTCTATAAATTGCATATACTGGTATTGCGAAGGTGTTTTCTTTTTGTAGTGTTTCAGTAATGCAAGCCAAGTAAATTTCCATGTAGCTTAGAAATTCTATGGCTTTTTTGTCGTTAATTTTTAAGCCGTTCGCATTCGAGGTCATCATTTGTACATCACAGTTTAAATTATTGTTCATTGGTCAGGTGTTAATTCAGCTTAAATTTTATATTAGACAGGAGAAACTGGATTTCAGGATTCTACGCTCTGTTATTCCAAATTATTTTATAAACTTATAAGAATAAGTCAACTATGTAATAAGACTAAGAACAACTAAGAAATGTGCAAATATAAACAGGATTTGAGCCGAAAAATGACGAGTATTCTGGAGAAGTTGGAATTATGTATAGATCAAATTCCTCAAATGCTAATCAACGCTTATTCGACGGGTAAACGCCTGTAAGACAGGCTGAGGTATTAGGAGATCTGGGGGTATTTTATATCTCACCTCCTAGATTTGGGTTTTAATGGTGTTTTTTGTAGGAGTATATGTGCAAATAAACCGCTTGTTTTAAGCATGCATCGAATCGTTATTTACCAAAGGCGTTGTTGAATCTAGGGTTTTACACCTTTTAACAAGGTCAGTCGAACTAACAAAACAGAATGTCTATTTGTCAGACTATCTATTTGTCTCAAGAAAAGCTGTTTGTGTAGTGATTGCCAACTATATTGTAGTAAATATAATATAATTTGTATATAATATAATTATATTGTAGTAAATATAATAATTTGATAACATAACTCAAATTGGGAACAGAACACATTCGTTATTACCATAGGCCTGCGCAACATCCTTCGTTAGGAAGGGCAGGAACCATAACTGAGGAGTCTTGATATGCTTTACTCGCCTGGAAAATGTTTTAAAGAATATTCTGTCTAAAAATTATTTTAAACCATTGATGTGCTATATTAAAAACCAAAACGCTACAAATTATTATTTTAATTATTATTATAAATAGTTATATTTCAAATATATCTGGCGTATCCATTCACACGACTTTTCTTATACCAAGTAAGATAAGATGCCAAGGATATGCGGTCAGAATTGAAGCTTAAGCGGTAAAGAGGAAAATTATGAAGGCGAACTTCAGTTGGAAAAGGAAAAAGGAAGGACCAAGAAGCTGATAAAAATGGAGGATTGGATCCAAGGAAAAATGAAGTGGTGAGTAATACGATAGCTGGGAGTAGTTAAGGAGTGCCCGGAAATTCATATACAATGTTCAATACGCTATATTTCTGCTAATACTGCTCCGTTTTCGAAGATATTTTTTTTATTTCGGAGGGAATTTTATAACCTGTCGATTAAACATATGAAAAATCAGAATAAAATTTGGACGGGCGGATTTTTTTTGTTGTATTCGATATTTGAATTCTACGTATCTTGAAACGTAATACCTCAAATTTTGAGGGGGTCATAAAAAAAAAAATTCTTGGTCGATTAGAACGGTTCATTATTGAAATAATAAACCAAAAGCTTTTATATTTATATATATATATATATATATATATATATATATATATATATATATATATATATCCTCAACCGCCGGGTTTTCTACCCAATTAAAAATACCCACTTTAGAGGCTAGTTGAGCCCCAGGAGGGTCTCTCGGCCCCAGGGTCGATCCACTGCTGATGTAATACAATAAATAATTATCTGCCACAGCCGGAATCGACATTAGAAAAAAAAATCGGAGACAGTAGCAGAGCCTGTGCACCTGTGGTCCCACAAATCTGTAAGATCTCTCTTAACGCATTCCTCCCAACTACGTTTCGGTCTACCTATCGGACGTTTACCAGCCGGTTTAGAGTTAATCTACTAGTTAGGGATTCTATCACTTCAAGATTGCCAGTTCGATTATATTAGCTCGTTGCAAGCTCCGGAATTCCATGTTGTTTTACCTCCAAAATTTTCCAGTGGACTTATCCTTTTTCGGACCGAATATTCTACGCTAGACCTTAACGCGGGCTTAATTAAAGGCGGTAAAGGCTGGCGACGTTAACATGAACGTTAAGTATAAAATTCTTTTGTAAACAAGAAATGTAATGCAGTAACAGATTTTTTATTTCTTTGTCTATTTAGGATTTTATAGAGAAATTTTACTTTTAAAATTATTTGTTGATTAAGATTTTATTATGTATTTATTAGTTGACCGTATAATAAAGGATAAGATGATCCGGTTGACGGTCAAGAAAAATTTCATAATTTAATATTACTTCATATGGTTTCTTAGGGAATCATTCTGAGCAATATATGAGTAGTATTCGAATAATTAATTCCTAATTTCAATTCAGCGTAGCATCTGGAGTTTCATGTAGATTATTACCACAGAGTATTGATGCATTTTTATTTTAAGTAATTTAACAACTTTCATATTTTACAATAAAAATCAGTAAAGTCGGTTACGATTTTCTTACAATTAGTTGCTAATTTTTTTTTTACAACAAACTGCTCTGTACGAATAGTTGAGATACTTATCGTAGCACTAAAATTATATTGATTTTCTTTGGTTTAAATATATAAAAAAAAAGATCTCTATTTTCGCTAATGAATTGTTTAATGGTATTATAAAACAATCAGAAAAGGGTTTTGAATCATTACCATGGAATCGATGATGGCATCTTGGCTACCGTTGGTAGTGCTTAACTTAATAACGATTCGACATGTGGCAGAGTGATTTCAGAGCAGGGCTGCCTCAGGAATTAGAAACTGAGGAAACTGTTCATCATATAGGTATCCTGGACCTTTGATGGATTTTTTGTTCATATATTTCACATGTCTTCAACAGAATTCATAAAAGTTATTAATATACATATTTATATATAACTATTTGCTACATAATGGTGAACGAAATTTATTTTTATTAAACGTATTTATTTTAGCTTTAGTTTCTTAAAGGATTTTTTAACATTCATATTGTGTCGCTTATTCGTTAAACAAATTTATTATTTAGCAAATATTATTTTTATTATTTATGGTGTAGTATAAATAAATACATAGTCTAGTGTTTATGTCACAGAAATTTACAGGTAATTATCCGAAAGTGCTAACCAGGCTAATTGTTTCTGTGAGTGAATGTTACTTATCCGTATTTTATAACCAATATATGCTAGGAAATATAACTTTGTAAACTTTTGATGAATGAATAAATGAAAAAGTTTGTAGCATTTTTTAAAAGTAAAAAAAAAATACTGAGACAAATTTCGGTTCTCTACGAATGTAATAAATCTCCTTAAAAATTAAGTATTTTAATGCTCTTCACTTTTTATAAAGTTTTTCTTTTTTTTTTAATGGTGCATTATAATATTTATAATAATTAATCAATCATAGATTGAAATGGAACCGCTATGAATCCTCTCCCACCCCCAAACAAAAAAAATTATTAAATTCGAAAAAAATTTAATTAAATTAAGTTACCCAAAACAAGGTGACCGTTTTGCCTTTTGATTTCTGGTCATTTTCATTCCTTTGGACTTTATTTGTATACATGATATTTGCAACTATAATTAAATAGTCAAATTGGTGATAACACACTCAAAAAAATTCAAAACTGAATATTTATTAAAAACATAATCAAGTATAATGATTTAAAAAAAATATAGATATATATGTATGCAAAATTTGTTTTATGTATATATTGCTGTAAAAATTGTAGGTTATAATTAAATAAACCTCATTCAAAATATCCATAAATATTTCTTCATTATTAAATAAAAATATCATCTCACATCAATGATCCTTAGAGAAAAAGAAAGGGCTTTTAGGCGCACTATATGCGGAAAAATTTTAAACCATGAAATTTCTTATTAGATGTGATTTAGTATTTCTGCAAATGAAATGTTTATGCTACCTGATTCTGTTTTAAAACTAGCTTTGATTAAATTTTCTGTAATAGTTATTGCTTCTTATAATTTGGTTTTGAACTTTTTATTTCTATATGCAAGTATTTTATTTCATTTCAATGTAATTTTTTAGGCGGAACTCACAAGATTTAGAAAACCCGCTGGTTCGATGCCGATCTAGGTCAATTGCCTACATACTTCTCCCCAGCATGAATCTACAACCAATCAAAATCCAGTTCAGACTTAACACAATCTTTCCACATTTACGTTTCGGGTATCTTCTTTGTCAAATTTTTTTATTCCAATAAACTTTCTAATGAGGCACATCGGTAAACTAAATCACACATTCTTCTGTAAAAATGAACTTATTATTTGGCAATATGGGGATTGTAGCCCCACAGCACTCTTGCGTTCTGCCCTACGTTCTACTTTTGAAGTTGATCTCTAACCAGAAGATACAATGTCTGTACATCAGTATAAGATTTCAGAATTTTTCATTACACTTAGTTACAAGTATCTTACAGTATCTCCACTATGCTTAATTAATTATATTGAAAGGGACATTTAATTTCTGACACTCCAAATTCAGCACTAGGGAATAGATTACTTGTTAATTTAATACTAATATTGTAGATAGGCCTAAAACGAAGAAAACTAAACATTTGAGGGGTTTGTTAATACGTAGATGGAAGGATTGTATTGTTTATTATCTTTTAGGGTGGGTTTATGTTGGACTTTGATAACTGATAAGAGCGAGCGAAGCGAAGAAAACCTTGCTATGTTTTTCATTGTCGTGTTTATGTTGGAATCGCGCTTTGAACCACGACTAGCGATCGAATAACGATAAGAGCTTCGATAATAGCCTCTACCATTTCCTCAGATTCTATCGAGTGTGGATGTTGAGTTGTTAATAAGGAAAACTTTTGTCAGGCGCCGACATTGTGGGTCAAACAAATGTAAAATGGGACATTAGACCCATTATTTCTGTAGTTTATTTGACATTTCCGATATGTAAAGTCTACTCGCATGTATTAAATAAATTTTATTGGATGTTGCCTTAAATCTTTATTATTAAGATGATTTTCTTTTTCGGGATCGCTCTATTCAATGTCACAGTTTTTACTCGGAATTCACTATTTACTGTTATAACTTCTTAATCAGTTGACATCCGCATGATGGCATAGAAGGATTATTCTAATTAGGGATTGATAAATTATTTGCCAGTTCTATAAATTTGTTTTATTGAAAACTAGTTTCGAATGTTATACATTCATCCTCAGTATATATGTATATATGTATATAACATTCGAAACTAGTTTTCAATAAAGCAAATTTATAGAAGTTGCAAATAATTTATCAATCCCTAATTATAACTTCTTAATTTATCGGTACTAAGGAAGCTGTAACGTCACATGACAGCAGAGATCAAAGTTTCGCTTTAATCATTGCTCTCATCGGTTTATAGCTGCTTCAACATAAACCCACCCTTAAATTTTCGTTTCGACGGGGTTCAGTGTTTGGAAATATGTGGACAATGGTTTTTTATTATATTCCCATTGTTTCTCCGGCCTCTCTGAATTTTGTTATTATAAAAAAAAAAAAAAAACACTAATTTCAGAAATTTATATATTTAAACTGTCAAGTATATATTTTTGATAGTTTTAATCTACTAATATTTTTTCTTTATATTTGCAAACGTACTGTATAAATTGTAGTATATAATGTTTCATCTCTCTCAATTAGATGAATTTTTTATTTTATTTACGCATTATATTTAAGCACTTATGTGCGTTTCATAATCTGAAATTACTTAAAAAATGATCTATTTTGCAAGAACATTCATCGTTATCAGTAAAATTATTCATTCAGATAAGGATTTAAAAAAAATAAATAATATTTTTACCAATTGTGTCTGAGACATATGAAACGTCAACTAATCCAATACTTCTCTAGTATTTAATTTAAATGACCCCTATTCGCATGTAATTTTTATATTTAATAACATCTAAAATCAATAACAATTATGTAATG
The DNA here is from genome assembly GCA_948150685.1 of Rhaphigaster nebulosa. NCBI lineage: Eukaryota > Metazoa > Arthropoda > Insecta > Hemiptera > Pentatomidae > Rhaphigaster > Rhaphigaster nebulosa. The sequence continues at coordinate 32,386,362 of OX411308.1, forward strand.
CTTATTAATAAAAAAAAAATTTGTTGATTTGTAAATAACGTAATAATGTAATATATCTTTGAGGGATTATATTTACAGGACATCGTTAATTATATCCAGTTAACTTCGTTCATGTAACTTTTACTCTAGATTTAGTCCATTTATTCAATCGCACTATGGCGTAATGTATTTTAACTACTGAGTTATTTATAAAGAACCATAATATTTACTTTAAAAAAACAAAAAATTATTTAGCAAATTGCGACAAATTTTTGGAATTTCTTCGGTATTTCGATTCAAATATTTTAGAACTGCTTCAGTTATAAGAAGTAACAAATAAAAAGACAGGACAAACATGATAATCGGAAACATGTTTTAGTGTATAGATAGACTATTATTTTTTTTTATTATTATGATGGTCATTAAGTTGTGACATCTTTATTTTTCTTCACGCTTACTTTAAATTATGAAAATCAACCTTAACTTTTTAAAATCGATATGAAGCGTATTTAAAATAAAATAATTGGTATAGTAATCTCCATCTTCCCTTCATTGCTTAACTGCGTTTAATGAAAATTTATGGAGTCTTTTTAAATAAAAACTGAAATATCAAAATAAGTGAATTCGTTAAATAAATTTGCATATTTGAAAATGTAATATGGTTGGTAAAACATTGGAATAATTTGATGTGAAGCAGAGTTAATTGTTTTTTAGAAGTGATGAATGGCTGTCTGTAGTGGTCACTCGGAAATTAGTCAAGTTCAACAAGTAACAAAAAAACAATTAAATTAAAAGTTGTCTTATTATATTTTATTTTTTTTTATTTCATAAGCCATTATTCAGGCTAAAATTTGAACAATAAAATAATTACAGAAATTGCAAGTTAGCTTGATGAACATGATATGAATTAAATGTATAGGAACTGAAATAAGTTAAAAGTTACCACCAGTGATACGAAAGCAAAGGTACATGAGAGATAAATGCTTTATTTACTGTAATGCTGTCCAAATGCCTTGGGTTGCTCTATACACAGTATACTTATCAATCTATAGCTAGGCATATTATATATATTTTTTTTCTTTCATTTTAGCTCTAAATACATTATAATTATCACTACATTACCCATATTATATATATTTTTTCCTTTCCTTTTTTATTGTTATAAACCTTCTATTACTCTAACCTATCCCTTACTTCTCTTTTCCGGCGACTCTCAACTATTTCATAACTTCAAAAAACGGTGTTTTATACATGAAAAAAAAAAAAAATAAATAAACAATTGAAAACGAATCAAATATTCACATTTTAAAAACTCGCACCTAACCATCAAAATTACTATAAGAAATAATAACTAAATAAAAAGATATGCATAAAAAACAATGGTAATAAATATATTTAAAGAAAAAATAAATTAACAATAATCATAATAAATATATTCTAAGGAAAGAAAATATTTATGAAAACATGTATTATACCTAATAAAATTAAATTATAAAAATACAGTAGTTAAAACCATTACGTAGTCAATAAAAAATTAAGTTAAAATTATAATAATAATCAAAATAAAATAACAGAATACGTTATCAATGAAGTTGAAGAGAAGCTCTTATCTAGTAGACCTGAATTGTGTCTTATCAAATTGGACTTATGTGACAAAAAGTAAGAGCCAAATAATAAAATCTATTGTTTCATTGGTTAGCCCATATTTTTTTTTTTAATATATAAATACCTCCTTTCAAACACCCAATCAACTAGTAAATAAATATTAAAATTACATTACTGAAGTTGTATGTTTTAAGGGAGCATTTACGGTTCAGATATTTTCTGTTTGATTAATTTGATGTGTATTGTTTTGTTTTTTCAGAGTTGTAATTTAAGAATTGTGCTTATATTTTTATAATAGCCTTCCAAATTTTTATTAGTTCGTTTAATTAATAAACAATTTCCCTAATCATACGTATCTAACGCTTTATTTATTTCGATATTGTTAAGAACAATCAGACAATGGTTATTAAGAACAATAGAGAGAAAAACATAGATATGGAGATAGCCATTTGGGTGCCCCATTTGTGCATCGCAGCAGTTTTGAAGAACCCATGGGACCGCTTCCCATGCCAAGATCTGTCGCCAACTATGGCCAAGTATTTGCCAGAACGGTCCTAGTAATCACTGTTATTTCTCTGACAAATTTAATCGTCTAGGATATTGTTTAATTGTTGTTCCTGTTTCTCTAGTTTATTAATTGGATCTGGCCACAAACATTTTCGCGATATGCTGGTTGCTCAATTTCATATTTAAAGCTTAGAGTTAGTTAATATTTATTTTGTTTTATTTTCCTTATGAGTATTTTATTTTATTGCATTTCAATTATGGATGAAAACAACTACAAAGAATCACTATCATTGTAAATCTTTCACATATATTTGTCATTAATATTTTTTTTTTATTGTCAAGACTAGTAAGGCCCTAAGAAAAAACCCACTGGAGAATCGAGGAATTAGAAACCACGGAATCTCGTGGCATAAACCCGGTATATAGAAATAGACAGAATATATATATATATATATATATATATATATATATATATATATATATAATACATATATCCCGAGTATAAACCCGGTATATAGAAATAGATAGAATATATACATATACATATATATATATATATATATATATATATATATATATATATATATATATATATATATATATATATATATATATATATATATATGTATACATATATCCGGAGTAATAATATTGCGATGTCGGAAATGGTTATTGCAGAAATGTCGGGCTTAATGAATTCCTAAAATAATTCAGTCAGAGCTACGTCGCGTAGACGTTAGAGGGCTTGATCGAGAAGTAGGTGAGAGAATAACGAGTGTTAGGACTGATATTGAAGTTTTGGTAGGGTTTAATGGAGAGGGGAGAAATATGTATCCTTTCAATGTGAAAGTCGGCATCATATCTTTTTAACTGTTATTATTAAGATTAATCGATTCTTTTCAATTCAATGAATTAATCATTCTACAATTGAAGTTTCTCATGACAGTTAATTGACATTGATGTATTCTGAGTACAGATATTTCGGATTGGGGTGAAGTTTTCTACCATAACCAGTCAAAATGACTACTACTAATCAAAATAATGAAATTAGTCTAGAATTCCTTTATGCTTGTTAGGTTTTTGAATGTTGCCTCGCTTAATGTGTTGTATGTTGATGTACACATTAACAGAAAGCAAAAAATTAACGCCGGGAGTATTTCTAAAATTGATCTATTTATAACAAAAGCATTCAGAATACCTGATAAATCAAAATTAATGCACATTGAAAAATATATTAATGATGCATCTGTATAGTTTTGTCGGATATGAACCTTATTTCCATATATATTACTTGGCTCGTTTTAAATATAATTTTTATATCATACCACACTATATAATTTTTTGAATTTTAAATATGTTATTCTATCTGTTATTACTCTGCTCTCCTACTCTCTCATTTTTTTTGTGTGTGTTTTTTTAAACCCCAACCATCATATTTAATCCTCCGTTAAAAATGTTTACAGTTAGATTTTTGAATAATTCATTTTATGTTTCTGTTAAATATATCCGCACCATAATAATAATTAGCATAATAAATAATGCATCAATGATAAGAACTAAAAATTAGCATTAGAACTTTCGACAGTTTATATGAAGTTTGTTTCACTGAAACCTTTTCGACAATAATCTTTAAAAAATGCGAAAAAAATATATTTGTTTTTGTATTGTTTTATTTTGTCATCTCTTGAATTTTGAAGGTGTTTTTGAAAGAATCATTAATTTTTCATCAGGATCTATTTCGAAAATTCTTTAAAATTATCATCACAAGATTGATTGGTATACAAATATAAATTCCTAAAAAATGGGTCATCTGACATTAATATTGCCTAATAATTTTTTTATTACTGTTACTGTTAGTTTAGAGACTAACGTATTGATTTTCTTTAAAAAATAAATCAGTCTATCGCCATTGTTTTTATAGCTTAAGTTATAGCATCATTTTAGAAAAAAATAAATTATATGAAAACAAAATTTTAAAACCATAGTATAAAATAGTAATAAAGTATAAAATAAAGTATAAAACCATAGTATAAAATCATTTTGGCTGGTATGGTAGTTTAATATTTTTGCTTTAAAACCTGAGTGAAAAACAATGCTAGTAGGTTTTTGGTTATATGTAATTTTAAAAAAATAAATATATTTAGACCGAAAAAAGATCAATGATATAACCCAGGAAAATTGACATTGAATTCGCCCTTATCATTAAAATTACCAATATTAGGTTTCTAATAATGTTTTGTCATGGCATGCATAAATTACATGCTTTATAAAAGAAAACTAAACTAATTTGAAATCAAACGAGATTTTATCTTTTCGTGTCCGCTTCGGCTTTTCTGGGACAATTCTTAAACAATATTAAAAAAAAAAAGATGTTTTAAATGCATGATGATGACAATTAAATCTATTAATTCCGTGGGCAAGATAATTGAGATTATGCTTTAGATGTATTCATTACCGTTCAGTGTTAGTAACTATATTCATCCAAATTATAATGCGTAATTGATGAGACATTTCTGAGAGCCTAACCTTCTGTGTATGTGTTTTGTTTGTTAAACGTTCTATGATTTACGTTTTCGTTGCTTTAATCCTGCCTATTTTGCGACTGATTTGTTAAATTTATTTCCTACAATAATGATCAAAATTTTCCTTTTATTATTGACGAAGTATTAATCAGCATATATCAATATGTGGGATCCAGATTAATCGGAAAGTGGATCTCGCTAGACAAAGTCACATGAAGTATGTATGTTAATATGTTAAGTATGTTACTTAATGCAATATTCTTGATAACAGCAATTACTACATAAAAAGCGATTTCTCATTTAATGTTAGTTCGTTTTGAAAAATTCATCAACGATGTTGATCATACTGCTTCGATCCCCAATTTTTCATAATGTATTAAATTGAAAGTCTAATTCATGAATATGCTTCTTCAGAATTATAATTCAAAAGAAATATAATGTTGCAATCCTAGGCTCCGAACACCCACTAATGTTAGTCAAATTTTTAAATTGGTCTCCTAGTTCCGTAGAATTTTGTATTGAAACGAATTTGAAGAATTTTTTTTGGCCATGAATATATTTTCTAATGAATCTGGAGAACCGAAAATTGAAGGAATCATTCTAAACCGTTCTGTTCTTCGAAATATTTGTTTTGTCAACTATTTTTGTAAAGATGATATAGCGAATCTTTCGAAACGATAGGATAGGATTTATTTTTTACCCTAATAATATTGGATGGTTTATTTAGATTTTGATAAATAATTCGGAGGTGATCTTTATTATCTTGATAATGTTATTATAGAAGGGACTCACATTAAAAATTTCGAAGACAAAAAACACCCGTTTTAAGAAAGATGTATAATTTTATCGCTTTTCTAAATTCAACCATTCAGGTAGATTACAAGAAAGGAAAATAAGTTTTGTTTACAAGATATCATAAAAATTAAAATTAAGTATTCGGTTCAATTTCTAATTTTTTCAAACGCAACTTCAGTCTTATTGAGGATCTACTACTGAACAGGAAAAGTGTTATTATTTTTTTTTTAAATTAGGAGTTTTTATTCTGATTTCTAAGTAAAGTTATTCGATTATTGATGTTGTTAGAGTAACTAATCACTCTTTCCTAATCTGTCAAACTTCAACGTCTTGCCTATTCCTATTACCCTCTGTTTTCCACGATATGTCGTTTTGAGAGTGGATTGTTGAATGATAAAAGTTTCTTACCTGATTTTAACTGGAAAATAATTATCAGATATTAGCTGTTTAATGTTGCAATCTGTTAGTTTAAATTGTCTGTTATGACAAGCGTTTGTTTGTAACTGATTCCTTGTTGTAAACTTTTTTTTCTGTGCTCAACCCACTCATCAGCGGACTGGTTTATCCAGGTTTGTTGTATTTTTTTATTAACAATGTATTAGCCTCAGGTCAGCCTCAAATTCAGCATTGGAAAAAAAATGGAATGCTTTTCTTCTTCAAATCAAAAATTGAAAAGAACAGCCTGCCTAGCCACTTTTAAACTCTCTTAATAACTATTTTAAAGACTTCAGCGCTTTTGGGAAAGAAAACAATTTTCCTAGTTTCAACAAAATTTTACCTATTACTGAAACGTTCCAGACTTTTTAATGATTTATAAGTTTAAAAGTTTATTATTAAGAAAAGAACAAGTTGAGATTTACTGATATATCAATTCGAAAAGGAAGTGGATTATGGCAAATGTACTTCAGCGATAACATCGCCTTGGACATCTCAATAGCGATATGTTAACATATCTTGAACAATTCTCAGTTTTCACAATTATTTTGGAACAACATTAACTAAGTTTCTTTTTAACAACACTGTCTACATTTTACCTACTAGGAACTGATCTCTAATATAAGGGAATAGCTTTTGCCAGAACATGAATTTTAATCTTTCAGGAAGGAAAAGTTATGACTTTCAACTATTCAGGTTTCTTCAAATTGAACAAAAAATAGGGAAGAGGACTGCAATAGATTGCTCAAATACGATGTCACGTGCACCTCACTCTTCACCAGAATTTCTTTCCATTTCAAAGTTTGGAACTGGTATCGACAAACACTTCTTGTGTCCATCGGTAACATTACCCTAGATAGAAGACTTGTGGGCACACCAGAGGCTGGAGAGGGCGGTGGAGATTTCGAAAGTTAGGGGTCGATAACAGAGGCAGCAGTGGTGGGGATATCTGAGGGATAACCTCTCTCAACCTTATCCCCGCCACCTCACAGCCTCAATATCTTTTACAAATCGTGCTCATAACGCATATTTGTTTTCAAATCTCCGTTGGATGAAGGGAATCGTGGATGAAAGGACGTGAACACTGTGGGGGGTGGAAGCCTCGGTTCTACCGCACTGATAGCCAACACTCACTTCCTCTCGCACAAACAATTGGAGAACTGGTCCGTTTCGAAGTGACGATTCTAACGCCGGGCGGACAGCAACAAAGGCTACTACAGACCTGTTACAAATGTGGAACTGCTGGCATGCTACCAAGGAATTCCTCACTGATAAGGATATCGCTCGAGATGGGCCCATCGCTCGGACGGTCGCCGGTTATCCTGTCATTCGGTGGCGGTGTCGCGGCCTTAATAAGATTCTAGACGCCCTGCTGTCGGGACGCTAGCTACAAAGCAGACAAGCTCCTAAAGACTATAGGTTAGTCTGTAAGGTAACATAGCTATGGTGGCTACCTGGGCTCGAGCAGCTCCTCGGTGCGGGGGCATGTGTCCTGCCTCGGCCTGAGGACAGGGGTCAGCCCCCACTTCTCGATGAACTCTATACGGGAAATGTTGGGCTGGGCGGCATAGCCCCGAACCTCCGAACAGGCTGCACCGGCGGCTCCCGGCCGACTGGGCCTCGCCCGCCCCTCCGGCGCATGCGCCCCTCCGCTATGTCCATTCATTCCCCCCGTCTTCGGGCTCCTCAGGGTGTTCTGCCATCCTCTGCCGCGCTGTCTTCGTCTCTTCTACTGCAGCAGCCATGGAGTCTTGTTGAGAGTAAATTCAGTTCCATTGTTTTCTTTAGTTGAAAAGGCTGTGTCAAATAAATCAGCCCACTTGTCAACTATGGATGTTGAAAATTTCAGAATTCAGAGGATAGAGGATGGAATGAATTCTGGATGATGTCGAAGTTATTTTGGCTAGCTTCAATTATGAATAAGAACGGAAAATATATAATTGTTATTCATTATGAAAATCGGTCAAGAGCAGAGATTGATAACCTCCGAGAAAGTGTTGACTGATGCCTCCTTGGTGGATCTTCTTCATCCAGACTTCTTTTTCTTTTTTTTTTTTTTACTGCCCCAGGAAACATTAGGAATTAACTATAATGGTAAATAAGGAATATCTCAGCGATTGCCAACCAGCTAACTACATTTGCTTTGTTATTAATTTGGAAACAAAAAGCCATCTGTAAATAAGGAATATCTCAGCGATTGCCAACCAGCTAACTACATTTGCTTTGTTATTAATTTGGAAACAAAAAGCCATCCTATATAATATGTAACATATGGAAGTAGTTATTTTCGAAAATTCATTTTTAATAGGTATTTAAAATGTTAACTAGAAGAAGTTTAATAATTGTTTTTGCTTTTTTATATTTTATTTGTGTATAACCAGTTTAATCACTATACTGCCGGAATTAAAAATATCTTATAGTCCTCACTTTTTTTTTTCATGAAAAGCTACATTTAATTTTTTTTTTAATCTTCTGGAAATCTTTTTAAAGCTTAAAATATTAAGTAATATAACCTGTTGTAATAAAATTCGTCATTGCACTTAAAGTTTAGGTTATTATATTGTCCCAAGTTATTTTTTTCTTATCCAGTTGGACGAATTTGTCGATTATTGATAAATCTTGTTCAATTAATTAGACTTTCGCATTATACTCTTGGACTCGGTGGTCATTTTCGCCAAATGATTATTGGTCATTTCCAGTTATTCTTTCTCTTTAATGTTATTTATTAATTTTTATTAACTCAAGGGCTTAATTATTATCTCATTAACTAACTAATTAAAACGGTGTATAGCAATCTGGTGAATATAATAGTTCTTTTGAGCTCGCATAATTTAAACAAGTTCAAAGATTATATATTTCTTTAAGTACCGCCTTTGGATGTCACAGCTTCGGTTTCTGATTTCTATGAGCATCTGATTGGTTTAAAAAATCATCACAAAACATTTTCCACTACTGAACTGGATTTGATGGCAAATTCGTGGATTAATTTTGAACGAAAAATAACAAACAGTTTGGTTTTTATTTAAACTTTGTAATATTTATTTTCTGAAATTTTTAATCGACGTTCGTTTGTACATTATATTAGTTAATTGTAAACGGGTCCAGAGACGATCAACTTGATCAACATCGTCAACGAGATGTTGACAATCAGGTTACAAACATAATTTTCGAGGATGTGTCCATTGAGTCAAGAATTACATGCGAAAATTTTAACTTTATATGTTTTTTTTTGTTCCATATTCTTTATTTTTTTTATTTTATTAAAGCGCTCAGTATTAAAACATGTGTGACGTTTGTTACTGTGTGTCAGTCTTAACTGAGTTGTGTGAAGATGATGTGCGTCGTGTTAAAAAGAGGGAAGTTGGGCTAAGAATTTGGTATCTAAACCGTGCTAATTATTCACCTTGTAGTTTAATTATTGATCTACGCGTCACAGCTCCTGGCGATTTTTAAAAAATTCTAAAGGCTGGTTTACACGAGTAAATTTTTTGATCAAAGTGAGTTTGATCAAAATAATTTACTAGTGTAAACTAGCCTTAAGAATGGAACCTACGATGAATTGTTGAACACAGTGTGATTTTTTATTTAAAGGGATTTAAATGTTTGGATTTCTATTACTACTGATGAATCGCTGTCCTCAGCCCTATGGATTTTAGCAAATGGGGCCAGTTTCAAGGTTTTAAAATTTCTGATTGCTATGTCGCCACTAAGTCTTGGGACGATTATCATCGAAACGCAGATCCACGCATTGCTCTTTTTGTCCCTATCATTGCCGTTGTGGCCGGGCGTATTAAAGGCTCGTTCCTTAGCTTTCTCGAGCCTGATGAGGCTCACACTGAAAATGTGTCAAAATATGATTTCTTAGGGCAAACAAAAAACTTATTTAAAACAAATGTTAAAAAATATAATTTTATGAACTAATTAATTGATTTAGGAAGATAAAAATCGCTTAGCTCTTATATTTAGTCACAATGAGGCAATGACGATATTTTATTAATTTATGTTTTATTTAATTTATTAAATGCGTGTGCATTTATATATAACAAATACCGTAAAAAGTCACAAAATCATTTTAAAAGTTACTGTTTTAATACAAATTATCTTATAGGATAAAAATGGTGGGATTTTTTTTTTTTCAAAAGATATCTTAAAGAATTATAAACTATAGGTCTATGAATTTTCATTTTTATATAACTTTACGATTGTTATAAAAAGTTTCAGGTCAGCTTATTTAGGGCTCGCTAACCTTGGCGTGATGGAGGATCTTCGCCTTCCACAAAGAAGAGTTATTTATTATAATAAATTGCTGGTTAAGGTTTCACGACAAGGAGCCTTGAGGAAACCCCTGCCACGAGCTTCCCCATCTACATTTGTTTTAACATTTTCTTATGTTAGTTTATCTGAAGAAATTAAATTTATTCTGACATTGGACAGTTTCTGGTATAAGTATATAATATAATATATTTAAAAAAAAGGAATAATTATTAATGAGCATCAACATATTATTGGCAACTTTTTAATAATGAATTCTTATGGCATTGACCTCTAAACGTGAGAAATTGTTATTTTAATAATTTAATTTGATCTATTGTAGAATTTTATTTCAATTTGCTTTATTATGCATTTTATTTACAAAATATATGTATAATACAATATTAAAAAAAAATAGTAATTAATAATAATATTATGATAATATAAAACACAAATTGAAATAAAAGTCTATGTCATATTATGAAAATTATAATTTCTAACATTTATAAGTTAATGCTTCATGATTTGATTTTTAATTTGATGTCAATAATATGTTGAGGTTTACTATGGATTATTCCTCATTTTTTTCCATGTTGTTTGTAAAGGTTATACATATCAAGGTCGTTATTTAAAATACGCTTAAGCGCCCAAAACTCGAAGTTTAGGTTTCAATTTATTATAGGATGTAAACACCACCTCTATCGACTCCCGCTCACGATATATTGAAAATAAAATTGGAAATGGTCCTAAAATCGACTATTGATGACATTAACGCTAAATACTGACGTCTCTCTGGCTTTTACCGGTGCTAGAACCCTTAGAAATAAATTGTAATTATAGCAGTTTTCCCATCTTAATGAGCTCCTGCTGTGTACAATAAAGAATACAATTTTTAAAAAATATATTGTTTTGGGGAGGGGAGGAGGACGTTTCAGGTGTTTCCTGTAAGTTTTGCTAAATAGTGCTTATGCCTATTTCAAAAAACGACGTCGACATAGTAGGTTATTATTTTCAATAATGAACTTTTGTAATCGGCCAAGAAAAAAAAAATGATTAACCACACACCCTCAAAATTTGTTTTTTTACGTTTCAAGATACGTAGAATCCAAAAATCGAATAAATAGAAAGCCGTCCGGGGGTTTTCTCCGAGTTTAATAGAATGTTTTTTGTTTTTCTTTGAGATTTGGCACCAGTCGTTGGTCACCCCTGGGTGATCCTCGGAATTCGACATTACTATTTCGTTTAGAATTGGTGGGTGGTCTATTTTTCATACGCCCATGCCTTTTATGAAAATATAGGAGAAATATTTTGTAATCATTATAATAAAGCTTTAAATACAAAATCAGTCCAAATATTTTTTTGTTTTGGATACTTAACTATTTGGAATAAATAAACTATAGTGTAATAATTTTCGGCGTTTTATATTTGTATTGACCATTTTACACAGTTCTAAATATAAGTGGAAAATATCTGAACCCGGTGGACCCTTCTTGGGGAATGTGTTAAAAGTTTATTTTTATTTATATATATTTTTAAATATACAAAACATATTTCTTTAACCTGATTTATAAACTAACGTATTATTTATTAGATAACGTAAAAAATGCATTTTTTTTTCTTAATTATAAACACACTGAAAACCTATAAACAATCGTAGTTATTCATAAAAAAATATAATATACATTTTTAAAAATTACTGCCATAGAAAATCCATAACAAAAAAGGTTCATTTAATTTAAGAATAAATGTCTGCATTTGCATTTGAATACAAAAAAAAAAAAAAAAAAGTTTTAGAAGATCTGCGGTGCTGTTTTTAATAAGGGTTTAACTTTTATTGACAAATGGTCACGCAATTAGGCGACCTGGATTGTATCCGGACTCCATTGACGGGGCACGTACTCGCTTCATTGTGGTGGGATGTCCCCGAGGGTTCTCAGAGCGGAGTCAATTCATGCCTTAAAGAATAGAAACGTTTATTTTCAGCCGCAATTGGACTTGTATCTTGGACGGAGAGCTTTATATCTATCAAATCAAATAAGTTATATGATTTGGAAAACTGAAAAAAAAAAGGAAACAAAGACAGCGATCAGACTATATCCAATTTTTACCTAAAACAATTGAGGAATTGAGGTGTGATTCTCAAACTAATTGCTAATTTCTGCAGAAAGAATTTTGAATTTTTAACTTCTAACATTCTGGTGATCAATGAGAACTATTGATATTTGAAAACATACCTTTCAAATAGCATTAGCCATATTTAGCCTTAAAAATGTAAATGTTAGTCCCAGAGTAATAGCGTATATAGCCATGGCAATTATATTTACAAGCATGTGTTTCTACTAAAATTTTAATACAGAAGAATGGATATTATTTACCATTAGTTATACAGCAAAAAAGCCGTGCATTTCAGAAACTTTCAAATATAAATAATTATTTCTTGAAAAATAAACAGAATTTTTTAACATCACTCACACAAAATACATTAGATCACCCATTCACAACTAATTTTGAATTAATTAAACTAATTTTAATCTCTTCTTCAGGAATCTATTTTCTTCAAGAATTTATTTAGCATGGATTTCTTAATCCACAGTAATTACACACGAGCATGGTAATTACGTAACACACATTTTGTGGAAGTGCCTAAACCAAGAAAATCTTACATAAATGGTATTGCTAAAATTCAATACATGAATTTTGTTGACGGACATCTTTGTCTTGTTGGTGACTTCTCTTCTATTGAGGAAACCTCTTCGGATCGAGTGGCACATTCCTCCAGCTGCTTCTAACCTGTGTTTCACCTATCCGTCGATATAGCCGATAGGTGCCGCTTTCATTCATCCAGGCACCTAAATACTTGAAATCCTGAACCTGTTCCAAGATTTGCTTCTTCAGGCACAGGATTCTCATTACTCTATAGGATTTCCTTTCTACTCTCACGCATTTCGTTTTTTCTATTTTAATATCCAATGGAACAAAAACAATGGACTTTACTTTGAAGATTAGTATTCAATAACGTTTAAAATATATAATCTGTAATAAAGCTATACTAATGCACAAGAACTTTTGTAACAGCCTAGTTATCTCCCCATTATTTTTATGTTACCTATGATTTAAGATTATAACATTCTTATTTGTTTCTTGAATTATAGCCAAATAAGAAAACAAATAAATAATTTATAACAAATAAAAATAAAGCAATGTCTTAAAATAAATGAGTCGTCTTTGTTTTACAAATAGAAAGTCTCTTGATGAAAATAAACCATGTTTAGCTGACGCAATGAAACAGACAACAAACTGCCCTTAATAACTGTTTAAACAATTCATTTCTATTTAAGATTAGCAACTGCGAAGTATGTTGTTTGCAGGATATTGTCAGCACATATCCATGGACACATCCGATGTAAAAAAAAAAATCTTTTCATTCACTTATCTCATGTTTTTTTGGGAAACAATACAATCAACTAAATTTATGTCTTTAGTTTACATAAAGTTCCAAATGGATGATGTTAATTGTCTTTTGAGGACACCCGATAGGTTATTTCTGAGAGTAACTCAGTTTTAACACATAATACCATCATTTGTTGTAAATAGATTTAGAATTCTTACAAAAGTTGTAATTCTTTAGTTTTTGCATGCGCATATAAGTCTGGTATGAGATGAAAATTTACGCAAATGGACAGTAAGTATACTTGTAAAACGTCGTAAGTCCCTATTATTTCAGTGGCCTTTACGAGGTTTTGAAGATATATACTGTAGATATGTTTTTTTTTTTTTTTTTTTTTTTTTTTTTTTTTTCACAACCGCTTTTGAATATTTATTGGTAATTTTTTATGTTTACATATTGTATCTTACCGTCTTCTTTTTCTGTGGTATGACTACATTTTAAGGAGTCTTTGAGTTTGTACAATTTTACGTTTGAGTTTGTACAATTTTTTTGATATTTTTAAGTGCTGGGGCACATTTAAGTGTCGATATGTTCGTCTTAGGTCAGCTATAAATACTGTTATAGTAAACGTATTATCAATGAAAGGGAATCTCTTTCCTAGTTTTGGTTCCGAAAAATAGTTTTATTTCTCTTGAAAATAAAGTTCTTACATAAATGTGTTCAATGAAGAAATAGATAGTGCTTTTACATTTCCCTCAAATGATAGTTCTGCTACTAGAAAATTTGTCTACAACTGGAAATTGTGATACGAGCATCCGACCGACAAATATTCGCGACAGAAGTTCCTACAGATTCAGTTGCAATCAGCAGTTAGTGGGATTTCGATTTAGTTTCTCTAGATGACGAAAGGTGTCTAACGGGATTCACGCTTATGTTCTTCACTTGTCCTGGAGTATATAATGCTACGGGCGTTTCTCACGGACTGCAGGTTGTAATTACAATGGCATGTTACCCAATATAGTATCCACTTATGCCAACCTATTTTCATATTAGATAAAAAAAAAATAAAGTTCAAAAGTTTACTGATCGATTGCATCTATATATCTTTTCGTATTTGAAATTTTCACCTTTATTTATGTTCGACTTTTTTGATATGTTCAATTTGTTCAAATTATTAAACCTAAGACACTAATTTATTAAAGGACCAACGAACTCAAATATTTACTAAATATGAGCATTAGACCCCTTTTTTAAATATTAACTAGATCATCTATAACTACATAACTGATTATTTTTAATTTTTTAAAAAGAAAATATTAACAGTGATGCTAATCGGACTAGATAACTTTTAACTTTACTTAAACAAACAACTTTGATTCATGTAAACTTGATTAAAAGTTCAAAGATGGTCTGTTAAGAGCCTGAAACGTTAAAGTAATTTAACCAAGAATGTTTAGATACTGCAGTTTATCGTGTGTTGTGAACCTTATTAGGATTAGCATCTGCCATTTGTTAAAAATAAGAAGGTTTTTATTCGTACATTTACCGTCCTTCCAATAATCGTTTACATTTACATTTCTTAGTTTCTTAGTTGATGTGGGATGTGTGCGTTTTCGTTAAATCCAAACCCTTAATTGGTAAGAGCTGATCTAAAGTTTCAGAAACCAGCCACGGAAGTTCTCTAAGGTGAAGTATAAAGCTACGCACTCGGGGTCCAACGTGGTAGGACTACAATTGGATTCATTCCTCCACTCATGGTCGTACAAATGTTTCGATCAGCTATTTTAAAAAAAGGGAAATTCGACTGTTTGCCTTGCTATGACATTATTGAAAAAAAAAAAAAAAGGAAAAAGAAAGTTTGGGCGAAAACAATAAATTACAGTGATTTGAAAATGTTAAATCAAATAGAAAGTAAGGATTATAAAAATTACTTAAGAATGAGTAACAAATTCATCCCTCCAGCATAAGATAAGGATAAATGATAAAAGATTTTCTTGTGAAATGTGTTATACGTTTTTATTCACAAGGTTTATACATTTTCATATAACTTTGTTTCAATATAACTTAAATTAGTTACTATTTTAAAGATCGGGTCAAAGTAATGGTTACGAGCAAACTTAAAACAACACAAAACTAGATAAATTAGAGATAAACATTTAATTAACAAAAATAGGATCCAAAATTATTAGTTCCAAATTGTGGCCATTCGGATTTAAACACATTATGTATTTTATATTTTAATTCAGACCCAACAATAGTTATAGTAACGTTATAACAAGAGACTTTGGTCATAACAGCATATTTTCATTAGCTTATAAAACTGCATGTTTTGAGACATATGTGTAAAATAAAGCAATACAAATATAACTGAAGATGCATTTTCAAACTATTTTTTTTCCACTAATTCTAATTATTAGTATCTAATTAGATCAAAATGATGAATGCAGTAGTAGATAAAAAAAAAAAGAAAAAAAAACCAAAACATTCTAACCATAAAAAATAAAAATCTAAGGAGAAAACTCTAGTAATGTATTACTGTAAACAGACATTCATAGTCCATATCTAGTGTAGTTCTACCCGATAGTATATGTAGTTTAGAATTTTCTCCAAAATATACGCCTCTTCTGTAGGGTATATTACAGAGGAGAAAAAGTATATATATATATATATATATATATATATATATATATATATATATATATATATATATATATATATATATATTTAAAATTTGTTGAGAATCTTGGGGTTCAGTTAATAAATATACAACTATATTTTGACAACGTTTTAAGATTTTGAGATAGTTTTCATATTCATGCCCTAACTGTTTTCACTGTATTTTTATTTATTTATTATTTCAAAGCCTCATAGGATATTAATATCATATACTACATTGAAAAAATGCATAAATTCTGCTCTGTTATCTGCCTCTTAACTAAACTCTTAATTATTATTTTAATATCTTCATTGTGAAATAATAGTTCAAAGTAGTCCTTCAGCAAAATTTTTCATAATTCAAAATTCAACTGAATATTATTAAAGGAATACTAAAGAATATAAAGGATTTATTGAAAAAGATAAGTTCTATAAAATTAATATATCAATTTTTTTTATTGACTTAACCTAAAGACCCTCAAAAAACAGTCAAGAAAAAAAAAAAATATATATATATATATATAATATTTCTCACTTCACCTGCATTTCAATGAAGTAACCAATTTACGTAAATTAGAACCGAAAACAGACAAATCAGAGAATTAAGTACGAAAAACTACCAACGTTACCGCATTTATGGGCGTCAAATATCCTCTGAAAATGTTTACTACCATCTCAAAGATAATGTCAAACGTATATAATATAAGGAGTTCAAGGATCATTTGCAATTTTTTTGATTCGTAAATAGGCATAAATCATTACACTAAAAAGTTAAATAAATAAAAAGTTAAATCCTTTTATAGTGACCTGACTTTAGCACAGAGAAAAAGAAAGCAGAAGAAAACTAGGTAATACATACTACTAATTTTTCTAGATGTTTTCTGTGTTTAGAACTACGATTTAATATCTAAATTATAGATGAAATATTGCGGATGTACTGGAATTCCTGAGGTGGAATTATTTTGTTCTTGCAGAAAATGTGTTTAGTGTGCTCGGCTCTATGAATAACACTAATCAGATATGTTTTGATTTTCACGTTAATGTATTTAATGTGGCTATAATATGAATCGCTGGATTAATAAATTCACCGTGAATGATTGGATTAATTTTCGGAATGAATGTGATAAGAACTATTAAGAGGTTTATGGGTGTGAAATGACGGATAAACGTCTGAGGGGTGTGTATGCGAAGAGTATATTAAGTCTCAACTTGTTGATATGTTTTGTATAATATAAGTTGGAACGAAACATGTTTCGTAATTATCTAAAGGCTACACAAAACTAGTTAAATCTAATGAATTATGAATGTTTTATTCACTATTTTTTTTTTACTAAATTCTTTCCTACCGCTACTTGGTAAGGTTCTCCGGGGTAGCTGGGCCAGGGGTCATTGTTATTTATATTCGTGGGTATTATAATTTTATTTGGCTAACACACCTTTACCTTCCTTGATTCTCTCTGCAACAACAGGCATTGCACCATTTGAAACCATTTTATAGTTGTGGGAGATGAAATGATTTTTAAGCAGCAATTTTATCGAGCAACGTCGAGTATTCGAATTTTCAAAGGGTTACTATCATTTTTTAGTAAGTACCCGTTTATTTATTACAAGTTAAACTTAAACATAATGAATTATTTTATATATAAATATACTCATTGTCACTCAAAGACTTGTTTGTTTAGCAGGAGTGGTCTAGTTACCCCGAAAAACTTTTGAAAAACGGATAACTGGGTCACCCCAATAATATATAACAAGCTGATATAAACCACTATGTAGCCAAATATATATATACAGCTTTAGTAAAATCTAGTTACATCCGAATAATTAAATTAATTAATTAAATAATCCAATACCTTAATTTATAAATACCTTCATTAAATAAATATTCTACTTAATTAATTTAAAGCAATTATTCAAATACCCTAATCATTAAATATTCTAATTAAATAAATCCTCTTCTTAATTAATTAATTTTTTTTTTCGTAATTTTACAGCAGTAAGAAAATATTTTATTTTTATTGTTTTGCTAAGTAACATGCTTCGTTAAATAAATGTATATATATGTATATATTATTATATTATATTATAAATGTATATTACTTTTTCTTATTATTTGGATTTTTAATTTTGCATTTTGATTGAAATGCCCTTATTATAGTCACGATACAACGTCCAAAATGTGTACTTAAATTAAACAATTGATCCTAGAAATATTTTTCCTAATTCAATCGACGTACAATGATAGGTTCACTTACCCCAGACATTTGCGGTAGTGCTCGAGTGGAATATTGCATCGTTCAGTTGCCCCAAAATCACGGGGTAACAGCCCCAATACGACAAAAAATATTGTATAAATATTTACTGTTAAAAACATACCTTGAATGGTATGTCATATGCTGGCCTGTTTATTGCTGAATAATTATGAAATATTTTTCAGTCAAAAATTGTATGTTACTTGTCCTAAATTACATTTTTATGAAAGTAACTGGAGGTGATAAAAATTTCTATGTGTAGTTTTCAACCGCTCGTTCAGAGACCCCAGAGTCCAATAAACGCTTTTTCGGTCTGTGTGTCTTTGCCATGGATTATCTCTTGGACGGGCGTACCGTTTTTTAACTTGGGTATTGAACATTGCATTACTTTTGTTACCACATAGGTAAGGAAGTAATGCTGAATTGTAATGTTGAATTAATTGTGAGTTAATAATGTTATTGCAAACAATTTCTGTTTAGGACTTTGCATTTAAATTGGAATGGAAAATCGTGTGTGGAAACACCAGACAATGTTTAATTACAAACAAAATCTATCGAAAGTTTAGAACTTAAAATGGCCCAGCTGTTATGGCGTGGAGACACAACAAAATGATACAACTGTCTGAGCTATTGTGTTTTAGACCTGGGAATCTTAAATTTGATGTTTAAGATTTATATATTAGTTTGTGTCTGTGTATCTTTGCCATGATTATCTCTTTGCCGATTACCGATTTTGTTCCTTTTTATTATTTATTTATCGGCGCCATATGCCTGTGTCCTAAATATGTGCGTAATTGCCGAAGAATGTTTTTTTTTAATTTAATAATTGTAGCACCAAAACGGGTCTAACGATTTTGATATAACTTGCCTAAAATCTTCTCATTTAAGCTCTTTAAATTTTACTATATCCACCGGAATAATCAGAAAACAAAATTATGAAGAAAACAGAATTTTATTTGCCCATAACTCAAAAAGTATTTATTTTATGAGAGATGGTTCATAAAGTCTTTTGAAAGGCAATTAAATTTCTTACGAAACGAAAAAAAAAATCATCGAAACCCGGCAATTACTAAGAAAGATAGAGCGTATTGAACTTCGTATTGCTTTTGTTACCACAGAGGTAACGAAGCTATTGTAATCTTGAATTAATTGTGAGCTAATAATGTTATTGCAAACAATTTCTGTTTAGGACTTTGCATTTAAACTGGAATGGAAAGTCGTGTGAGTGGAAACACCAGACAATGTTTAATTACAAACAAGATCTATCAAAATTTTAAAACTTGAAATGGCCCATCTGTCAGGGCATTGAGACACAACAAAATAATACAACTGTCTGAGCTATTGTGTCTTAGATCTGGAAATTTTAAATTTGATGTTTAAGATTTAGATATTGTATATTTAGGATTCAGTTTTCTATCTTATGTTGAATATGAATTTTATATTAAAGTTTTACATTTGACTTTTTAAAATTTTGTACTGGCATATTTTGTACCTGATATAATAAAACCATTTTTTTCCTTAGTTATTTTTAGTGGCTTTAAAAATTAATTTTTAAATTAGATTACATATAAGGCAAGTTAATTGTTTTGATTATGATTTCAGTTTCTGATTTAGAATATTTTGACGAAATTTCCACGAAATAACATCTTTAGTTATTCCGTTTATTTGCATTTAAAAAAAAAAAAAAAAGAAATAATCATGATGGAATTGGAAAATTGCATAAAATTTGTTATGCATTTCTGGAGTTGTCCTCATGGAATGGATATTACTTTGACTTCTCATTCCCCTTACATCTGTGAATTTATTTTTTGAAACCTACTGTGTTTTTCTCGGTTCTGACCTAACTGCTATATATTCCTATAGTTTTCTGAAATTGTTGGATTTTTAGTTTTGAGACTAGGGGTAGCTTTAAAGGTAAAATTAATCGAGATCTTGAAAACGTAGTTCAGCATCACTGGTCCTTCCTCCATCTTTGCTGGTTAAGGAAGTTATCTTCGCCGAATTTCGCTCCACAGAAGTAGTTTTTATTTTTATATTCAGTTTTTCATGTCCGAAAAGCATCATTTCCAATACATTCTTTATGCAATTAAATATCTCGACGATACGTAATGTTAGAAAAAAGGAAGAAAAAATAAACATTTTTCACAATATATATTTTGATATATCTTCATCATCGTGTTTAATAGTGCTTTCTGATGAGTCTGATGAAAATTATGATAATCGTTATAATTGAAGGTTGTCCCATTAATTACAATAGATATATGTTTTAAATGTCAGATTTTTAATTTTTAATTATTTTTGCGTACAATGTATAACTTGACTATAAATAGTCTATATACATATTATATATGTATTAACTGTCCAGGATAATAATATTTTTTAAACTCCCCTATTCTTTTTGCATAGGCGATGTTTCAAGCCACTTTTCTCAGTTTCAAGCTTGTAATGTAATCTGGTGTTATTAATTATTCCACTCAGTCATAAAATAAGACAATTCATGCACATCTTTATTTTTAGCAACAGAAAGGTCTTAATTGTCAATCAAGTGAGATCTCAAAAATTAGTCCGTGCAGTTTTAGATCTCACTTGATAAATAATTAAGAGCTTTCTTATGCTAATAATAAAGAAGATCTGTATGAATTGTCTTAATTTATGACGGAGTAGAATAATTAAAACCACCAGATGAAATGACAGATTTGAGAATGGGGAAAGTGGAACGAACTTCGCCTATGTAAATATGATAAAGATGTTTTTTTTAAAAAATGGAGTTTAATAAAGAATTATTCTCCTTAATACAATATTAATACGTTGTCTAATATATACTTTCAAGACAACTCATTAAATATCTCGGTAAAAAAAAGTTGTTAGAATAAAAAGTAAATAAATACCACTAATCATGAAAAGTGCTCACTGACTTAAATTAAATTCCTCTTCCTCACAGAATTGTTCTGTCGACCATGCCCTATAATTCATATTGAAATGGGAATCATCAAATACTAACAGTAGAGGAATGCAATTTTAGATTGGATCAGTTTAAAAAAAAAACTGAAAAAGTTCCTATTTATAATTTTTTTTTCTCATTCTAATCCACTATTCCCGCTTCTATGTTTATTTTGAATTTCAACGTACACACTTCCAGATTACGAAATAGAGTTGCAGAGTCTTAAAAGAGAAGCACTAATGTTACTTTGTACATTGCAACTTAAAAATGAAAGTTTTACGTAAGCAACAGTTAGGGTTTGGGCTGCTTGTTAGAAAAACTAACTGCTCACCAAAGACCGGATCTTTATGCCACAAAAATCCTGTGTGGTCAGTTATAAATAACAATAAAGAATAATGTAATAAGCAACGGTAATATTCTTTAAAATACTTTAAGGGTAAAATTAAATATACCAAGTATAAATTATTTTTAATGTAATATTACCGTTATAAATTACTGACAGCGCAGTAAATCAGATTAGAAATAAGTCAACCTAAAATTAAAATATGTAACAAGTATTAGTAAAAATTAGTTAAAGAAAGAAAAAAAAATACTCAACTTTTAACAAATACAATTGCGATAATTTAATTATAATAATGCTATTATTTTTTTAATATTTAGATCAAACCTGCTAACAAAGATGTAATGGCAGGTGGAAACCAATATGAAGGAAGATAGATTTAGATATCAGAAAAATTGGAAATCAAATCTTGGTTATGGCATTTAAAATTAGTTTTTCATTGAATGTTTTTTTTTCTCATTTTTTTAATTGTTGTTTGCTTTTTAAATTATATTTTTAACGTACTTTTTCCATTTTACCTGGTACATTAGTACATTTTTTTAAACTTATTTTGCATTATAGGTCGATTTTCATGGAATTCTTGATATATAACATGGATACTAATCTGGAAGCTCGGGCGTTCAAATATTAACACCAAGCAAGAGCTCTTTTGACATGTTCATATTACAGCTTATAGGGATAGAATTTATTTCAGTAGGTACTAAATGTTCAAGGAATAAATCGATTTCTCTATTTTACGAAGATAAAATGATTGATTCATGTAAACTTTTTTTTGTTCAATTTTTTATTAATAATCAATTTAATTAAAAATCTGGAGCACTTTCCTTGTTTTGAAGTCTTGAAATTTCGCTCAAAGATATTGATGTGTGTATATATATATATATATATATATATATATATATATATATATATATATATATATATATATATATATATATATATCTGGAGAGGTTGTGTGTTTGACCTCGCTAATTCCTGGAACAACTATTCTATTCCTATTAGAAGAAATATTTTTGCGTTATATAGGCCGTTTATTGATGAAGATAGCAGACTTTATAACATCATGCTACGACTCATAGGAGCAGTAATCATTTTTAAATTGCAAATAAAAAAAAGTGTCGAACTTGTCTACGCGTCGTTGTCATGAAAACTTCATACCCGTTGTCTACAGAAATTTTTTAATTTTAGTGTGAATGTAGTTAATATAGAAGTTAATTAATTAATAGAAGTTGAAGGTAGATGCAAGTTTAGGAGAGGTTGGTATAATATATGTCTATCTATTTTTACTTACATATTTTTATGTTTTATAATACTAAATTTTTATACTTTAATGGTTGTTATCCTGTTTTTTTTTTTTTACTTAGCCCTTATGAAGGCCTACAGCTTATGCTGAAACGCTTGTGCGCAATAAAAAAATAAGTTCTACTTATTAGTGTATTTTTCTCCATTGACCGCGCCACCAGCAAACGTCTCCTTACTACGTCTACTTTTTAATAAATCTGAAATTATTGAGTGAAAATATTACAACGTTAATAAAATGGGAGAATACGAAGTAAGGGGAAAGTGGCGAAATCTTCAAACGTATTTAAGTGTTACTTTATTGCCATTTATAAAAATTTATTGTCTTTTTACTACTTAGAACATTATAAACGTTATAATCGGTTATTAATTGAAATGTTATTTTATATTTTAGGGGTCAATCTAAATTTAACGGGAGTGAAATCGCCGGACACAGCTAGATAATATATAAAGCTGGAGAATTTGCTTCTTTGAATACGCTAATTTCAGGTACTACCATTCCGGTTAGAAAAAATATTTTTGCGTTACATAGACCGTTTATTGAGGAGGGCTTTTTTTTTCTTCTCCAGGCGCTACAGACCGAAGTGGTCCTTTGCCTGCTTCACCATCTGCCACAGGGCTCCAAACGGAAACACCTCTGTCGCATATCCTCTTCCAGCTTCTCCTTCCATCGTGCTCTTGGTCGGCCCCTTTTTCACCTGTCTCTCTTCACTCATTAGGTTGACATTTCAGCCTACTTATTCGTATAAAATTAGAGAGGGACAGATCGTTTTAAATTGTAAGACGGGCTTTAGGCTTTATAAAACTATTCAACGAATCATAAGGACGGATCAGTAATAATAAATAAATTGCCGAGAGAAAAAGTGTCCAACTTGCGTAGGTGTCGTCATGACAACTTCATACCAGTGTTAGCAAATTGACAAGAAACTTTTTAATAAGTGTGAAATTATTGTGTTTCAAACGCTATTTTGTAAATAAAATGTGCACAAGTGATATAAGTGAAGCGCTTATTATACATGTTGAATGCAGATTCATTGTGGTTTTGATCCTATTCCTTAAAAATGTCTGTAACAAATGAGATGAACAACATAGTATAGGCTATTATTATTTTAAAGGTTGTTTTGTATTTTAAGGGTTACAATAAATCCAAATCCAATGCGGGTGAAACCGAGGGTCGTAGCTAGTGATATCATAAATAATTTGATTTTTAAATAAAGCTTAAAAGTTCTATTAAGGTAAACGACTTATTGGTTGCCCAACACCCTAAATATGGCGTCATAATACAGTATTGCTAAGAACTGCTGACGACATTTCGGCTGTTGCCGAAAATATACGACTTGGTGTTATTAGGATTTCAGAAAGCCAGATATTGGTTGGTCGGTTCCAGCCGGACTGTTTTGGGATTCAAAATAAAAACAGCCTGTCGATTGATTGTGCTCGAGATGTTTGTTAATTATTTATTTTTCCATATTGGATAAAAGTGTGACAGTGCCTGGAGGGAGCAAACTGGGGTAGTTTTAGGCGGAGGTTGAGGTAGCATAAGGGAAGGGAGAATAGTGGGTCAACTGGGGAGCTGGAGGAGCGATCGATCTGGAGGGAATCAGACATCCCAGTCCAGCAATTCATGGCAGCTGTCTCAGTCGGTTTCTACCTCTCTCTCTCTCTCTCTCTCTACTCTACGCTTCTTCTTTTATGAATATGTTTATCTTCGTCAACTGTTTATCCCTCACAAGCTATTTATTACCTAATATATCCAACAACAATCCTCTTCTATACTTATCGAATCTCTACAGCTACTATACTTCCGATGAAGGAAAATAAGCCCTAATGTTACACCATCCATTAGATAGAAGGTGTTAAAAATTTTTATTTTATTTATTTTTATTGTTATAAAGAATTAATATGTTTTATACTAACCCTACTGATCTCAAAATACACGTAATTGTGAAATACCTTCTGGGTACCTTCTTATTCCAATCCTTAAGTTCCAGAAAAGCTCCCTATATTCTTGACGTCCTCACGCCTGCAATATTGCATTCATCTCTTAAATACAAGATGCCAACCTACCGATTTCTTTATCCTCTCCCATAGAGCAGCTTTCTTTGAAAAATCCTACATCATTCGTGCTACTTTGGAAATTTTTATCCATCTCCATTCGTCAAGCCTCCTCTCTAAACTCATTTAAACACCATTTATTTATCCATCTCCATGATGATCAATCTTCCTCTTATGTACAAAGAATATATTTTCATGTTAATATGCACAAATATGTATATATTTATCTATTTTAAATTTGTATATTTTGATTTTAAAGAGGAAATAAAGGCAGTTAATAAAGTTAGGATTTGCTATTATCATTCCTTCTGTTCTGTACGGATGTGAAACGTGCCCGCTAATCTTGAAGGATCAAACCTTGAAGCCTTAAGGTCTTCGAAAATAAGGTAAAATATTTAGTTCCTAAAAGGATGAGTCCACAGGAGAATTGAGCAGGTTACACAACGCGGAATTGCGAAGCATGCACCATGTTAATGTAATCGAAATGATATAATTGAAATGGGCTTGTAAAGTTATTGGACTCAGTAACGAACGAATCCCTATATAGTTAATGAACGCTGAGGCAATGGGTAAGCGTTTGAGGTGTATATTGAAACGTAGGTGGGAGGATTGCGTTAAGGGTGATCTTAAAGATTACGATTTGGACGGTAGTCGGTGGACCAAGCTTTGTAAACAGAGAGAGATTGGGTTTATCGGCATTGACAGCTAGAAAAATGCTTTCTGAATTGTTTGTTTTTGTTATTCTTATGGGACTGAGGTATAGAACAAAAAAAACATTGCTTTAAAGCTGCATTAAAAAGAAAAAAGCCACGAAGGTGTAATTAGTGCTCGAGTTATTTGGCGGATCTGAACTCGTCTGTGAAATTTTTTTTCGTACGGTATGCAAAAGATTGCTCTCTGGACGGGAGCAACCTTTTGCAATAATTACAATAATGTAATTATTGCTATATGTAATTGCATTATTACTAATAATTTCATATTAATATTAATAATTTCATTCATAGCAAATAAGGGGAATAAAATCCAGATGATGAGCACTTGTTCAAATATACGACCTTCCTTTTGACGGAATAGGATTGAATTGAATTGAATTTAATAAACAAGTATATAAATGTATATACACACACAAAATGTATTCATGAATTTTAATATACTTGTTTCAATAGATATGAACACGAGGCTCGAAGGACCGATACACCGAAAGCTGCCATTCAATATAAAATGAATATGATGAACTAATGGTCTTGTGGTTTCCGACCTGAATTATAAGTAATATGCCTTTGTTATTAAAATAATTCCCGCCAATTTTGGAAAAAAAAAAGAGGGTCGAATGAAGTAATTATAATTTATAATACTTAAAATCTATACATCGATCTCAAAATCCTGTAACTGACTGAATTAATTTTCTAACGATTCTTTATATTTATTTCCTATTCATAAACCTAATGTTTACTAAAATATTTATGTTGATAACTTAAATAAAATTAAAACTTTTGAGTTATCTAGCTTTTCCCAATGGCCGCAGATATATAAAAAAGTTCAAATCCATCCAACTGTCTGCCACCAAAGCGAATTCGAGGAGTTACTTTTATATAGGTATTCCCTCAAAATTGGCTTTATTCTTTTCAAAGGTATTGAACGTTTTTAGTAATGATTAGTAACGAATTTAGAAATGATTTATAAATGTGTTAAAAATATTTTAACGTCCTTACTATTTTAGGACCGTTACATAAAAAAAATATGTAGTTTACAGGTTTTATGTTCAAATTTACGATGAAGATTTTTAATGCTAAAATATATTGTTTCTCAATTTATAACAAAATTATAAACGTTCGTTACTTTGGATTATTTAGATATAGGCTATTTACCTGCTACGACTCCATAAATCGCGATTCACGATTTTCGGTAATACATTTGAAATTTTATGGTAGGTATTAATTTCAGCGCAACTGAAATTCCAGATAATGAAAGGCACGATTTGTCTTTAAAAAAAACAAAAAAAACAACTCAGAAATGGCATTGTACCAGCTAAAAATCACGTCATTGTAATTGTCCCTTTGGTATTTACTACCATTTATTATCATGTACTAATTACGATAGTATTATCTCAATTGTGTTTTATCTTGTTGAGACTTTTCTATTATAATTTTTCTATTTACGTGGAGTTCTTTATAAGAAGTCATTTTAACAAGTTTGTATATTAAATAAAAAAATTAATGTTCTGATATCTTTCCATACTTGCATCTATAAAGTATTTCCATAAGAATAAATGGTGTTATTTTACTGGAGAGTTCAGAGGCTATGCAACGCGGAGTTCTCAAATGAATACTTTTTAACTTTAAATCTAATTCTGTAAATTAAATGAGCAGATAGTTAATACAAAGGTCTTGAAGCAGAACTCATGCATAGATTTATAAAAAAGATAAATCTTAGTTTCAGTTCAAGTAATTTAAAAAATATATATTTGATCAACATAATCGAATTGCAGTAAACAAATAGTTAGATATTTTTTTAATGTTTTGAAACATTTTGAGCTCAAAATAGCAAATAAATGTCTTGTTATATTTGTTTAGCCTCTCCGTTCGAGGGTATGCAACGACTATTTAGCGAACTGCACGACCGAGTTTTAAGTTTGATGGCTCAAAATACTGAAAAAGTATTTCATTATATTTTAAATATTTTCGGCTTTTTGTTGATTTTTCTTATAATATATTTTGTATGCTCATGATTATTTGGTAATAATAACTAAAAATATTAAAATAAGATTTCGTTTAATCAATAATAAAAACCCCAACTACGGAAAAAACTTTTATATGTTACAATCCTTTTCGTCCTGAGGAGCGAAATGCACTTCCATATCTACTTAAACAAATTTGTAGTTTGTTAGTGAGCTTGACGTCCATGAATATTGAACCATGGTGTTGTAGTTCTGTGCCTCCCATTACACGTTGCGGCTCCTTGGAAGTACATTCCATCCCATGCATCTGTGCATGTCAACATACAGATTGGGTCTGAGTCTGAGCATGGCACGCTGCTTGGGTTTGAGCGTGCTAACATATAGAAAGTAAATTGGGGTCTTGATTTAAAATTAAGAAAAAAGAGAGTCTATAAAGGAGTCTTGATGTTCGTTTGGTTGTAGAAAGGACCAGACTACAACACTTTAGTTTCAATATTCATGAGCAACAACTTCACTAACAACGCACCAATGTGTTTAAGTAGATATGCAAGTACATTCCGTCCCTTAGGTCAAATAGGATTGTAACATATAACAGTTATATTCTGTAGCGGGATTTTTATTTTTTATTAAACTATATTTTATTATCCATTGAAAAAGAATATTTTATATTCGTTAAGTTCAAAGATGAAATTAACATGAGTTCTTCCCGTAAACTATAAATAAATCCATAATATGATGTCTAAAACAATCCCACCGTCCACGTCTCGGTCGATTCCGCATACGTTTATTCACCCGTTCATCGTTTGGTTCCTAACTTATTCTAGCAAATGATACCAGAAATATAGGATCCATTTACACATGTCCGTTGCGTGTCAGTTCCGGTTTTCCGCATCGGTGAAAAATGATAATCTTCTGTAGAATGGAATGAAGGGTTTCCCACATGTCCGGCGCAGTTCAGTATCCGTGTTGACATTGCAACTTATATCCTATTTCACTTCATTCCTAACGATATTTTATGAGTTTCACGGGCGTAATTTTTTTTTTTTTTTTTTTTTTCAATAAATGATACAAAACACGTTTTTATTATTTTATTTATTTTTTTGTTATATATTACCTTTAAATCCAAAACACTTCGGTTTCTTATTATATATTTGTTTATAAAATCCCCTTTTCTTTTCCTTTGGAGATAGGTTAATAAAAAAGAAAAAAAAATAGTATATTTTATAAATTTGACTTATTTTTACTGTATGGTACTTGAAATTATTCTCGGTGTAGTTTTCACTATCTAAAGTCTTGTATATAAATTGAGTTTATATTTTAATAATTATTTTGTATAACGTTCAAAGATGAAATTAACATGAGTTCTTATGGTAAACTATAAATAAATCCAATAACTATATAACTATATATGCGTGCTATCCACGCGTTGTATTTGTGTTTTTCAAGAGGAACTGGAAAATTTACTGTATATAGTAAGCATATTTCTTAACTTCTATGCTAAACAGTGTGCAATTTTAATCCGAAGATGATAACTTTGCCGTTAACTGGATATTTATTTGTTAAATTTTCTAATAAATTAAACTTCATTTGTACATATAGCAAGCCGAATAGACGAAGGGAATATATACCTACATTTCTTTTATTATTTTTTTATACATAAGATACAATTGTAATAAAATTTAGAATATATGGAGAGAAAAGTTTTAGTGATTTAGTACAACATTTTTAAACCAACAATTCAATGTATAATACTGTCAAGTTCAGAATGTATATTACAGTACATGTTTCGATAATGATAACCACTAACATAATGTATTATATATAGTAATATATACAAAAAGTCTTTATTATTTTAAAGGGGAAAACATGAGAAATTTCATAACAGTAGTTTACTTTTCATAAAAACTTAATACCCTTTTTAAAACTATAATATTTTTCCAAGAGTATTAGGCGACGTTTCGAACGATCATTGTTCATCTTCAAAGCCACTTATTGCATTATATATATATATATATATATATATATATATATATATATATATATATATATATATATATATATTTTTATCCTAGTAAGAATATTCTTAAGAGTAATTAATAAATATAATAAATAAATGGCTTTGAAGATGGGCAATGATCGTAAGAAACGTCGCCTGATATTATAGGAAAAATATTATAAGTTTAAAAAGAGTATTAAACTGTTATGAAACAATACATGCCTATTTAGTAAAGATTTACTTGCATTCATACATGTATTGTCCAGTGCACTCTCAATTATGTTTTTGCTATTATTTATATATAAAAATACTTCTAAATTACCAAACCGTTAGGGTAATATATACAAATATTGCTCCTAATCTAATTCAGATAGCTTTATAATATGCAGTGGGATTCAGATAGCTTTATAATATGCAGTGGGATTCAGATGTGTAATGACGAGCTTATCAAAGAAGCTGAAGTCCGATCAGATAAACTAAATAATGAATTGGAAATTAGAACTAAAAAATTGCATAATTACGTACCTTACATCATAAATAAATAAATAAATAATAGATCATTACAATAAAACTACCATACCATGATCCTAGTTTAAGATATTTGGTAAATGGGTAGATGGTCTTACTGACATTCTTAACAAAATAAATAAATAAGAACCAACGAAATGTAATCATTTTGCTGAACATCAGGAGCATGCACCACTAGTGAAGGTGGCTTACAGCTGTATTTGACGGTTATTGTTACTTTGCGGATAAAAACACTAAATTTGGAATAAAGGTATGTATCTTTAGGGTACACTAATAAATGTTTGCTGAGGAGCAAAATATGAATATTATACTCTAGAATTTCTCCAAAGAAATGAAAAAAAAAATTAATTTAATAAAACGTGCATATCTTGAAACGTAAAATTTTGAATATGTGGCTAATTTTTTTTTTGTTGGTCCATTACATATGCTATTATTTAAAATAATTAACTAAAATATCATTAAAATTAAATAATTAGCAATTGTATTTGATGGAAAATATATCAGCTATCAATTAAGATCATGTAAAATAAAACAACACTTGATCGATATTTACTAATTTAAACGTAAGAAAGTTCTCTCTCTACAGGAAAATGAAAATATTAATAGCTTAAATTTGTATCAATGCCTATGAATATTATGCAAACACTTTTCGTGGTCACCAAATTAAAAAAAATATTAGATATGCTCATGTGATAATCGTTTATTAGGTTGACTCCCATTGTTCTAGAATTATTAAAAATAAAAGGTTTATATTTTTAATTATTGAATAAAAAATTCCCAGGTTACGATAAAGCCTATTAATAAGTGTAAGAATAGGTGGTAGATAATTATTTTTTCTGTGTAGGTATTCCAGCAATATACTAGGAATTATTTTTAATTTCGCTGTGGGAACAGGAAAAAAAAATCCCCCTTCTAACTCTGACTAGAAAATGTCGGTAACCTGCACGATTCAACAAAAAAACTCCGAAACCAGCTATAAAAAAGTTTTAAACAATGTTTGTTGTTGGCCTGTATTTTTTTTAACAGTTTTCAGTTAAAATGATTACATTTTTGTTTTCCTTAAAAATTTTATTTGCAGCCTTAAGAAAACATTACAATAACCAAATGAGCTACTTTGCGTTTAACATGGCATTGTCTAGGCATGAGGCAGACGGTTATGTCGTGAGGTGGCTTTATGAAATTACCATTTTATGATGGATAAAATCACCAAATTCGGTATTGTGGTTCATTATGGTACACTAATACATGTTTGCCTAAGTGCCCTCTGGAATTTCCCAACAAATTTTAAAAAAAGAAAAATGTTATCAAATAAAAAAAAAATTTTTTTTCGCTTATTTCTAGTTCCGTGCTCAATATATTTGAAAACTACCAATCAAGCGAAAAAAATCATTCCTTTTATAAAGAAAATTAAATTAGCTAAAATTTTAGCCCTAATTGATCTCTTTATGTTTGCTAGTTCCTGAGACAATGTTTTTCAAAAAAACCTGTAATTACCACTTTGTGAATTTACTTTGGCAAATATTATGGAGCCAGTTCTTCCTACGAAAGTAATCATAAACTACATCATGGTGCATGTAACTTGTTATAATTTGACTGGTAATAGAGCTCTTTACGTTTTTCACTTCTCCAATTATAATCCTTAAAATAAAAAAAATAAAAAAATATTTTTAAAAAAATGCCATCACTATTTTACAAATATCATGAAAAGCGCTCTTCGTACGAAGATAATTATTATATACTAATTAATTATGCATTTAACTGGCTCCAATTTAAGTGGTAATATATATTTGTACGTCTAATAGTTTCCGTGATACGGTTTAGAAAATATATATATATATATATATATATATATATATATATATATATATATATATATATATATATATTTCCAAAAACGAGCTCATTTATTTACATCGTCATTTTTTATTACATTTATTAATCATCGTTTTGATAATTTATTTTGGCAAATATGATGGAAGCTGCTCTTCCTACGAAGATGATCATAAGATATTACTTTCTAATACAAAGAGCTAGTTTTAGAACTAGCTATATGTATTCGAAAGTTAACTTAAACTTAAATTAGTTTAAGTGGTAAATTTTATAAAACAGGTCTTTCTACAAAAATAATCATTATGAAAGGTGCATTTCATAATAACTATGGTGTAGTAGTTTATAATGATAATCTTCGTAGGAAGAACAGTTCCCATCAAATTGCCCAAAATAGATACAGTAATAGTGATTTTTTGGTTTTGGAAATATAATTGGTTTTTGAAATACTTGATCTCAAGAACTATAAGACCTACAAATATCTACTATCACTCAAAATAGTGATATTTAAATGCATCATAAAGTAGTTTATAACGATTATCTTGGTAAGAAGTTTCCAAGACATTTGCCAAAATAAATTAACAAAACGGCGATTTCGGATAAAAATTCGAAAAACCTTGTTCTAGGATAAAAAATTGTTTTTTGAAAATCTGTATATGGTAAACGTAAATAGCTCTTTTGCCACTCAACCAATTGGAGCTTGTTAAATGCACCATGAAGTAGTGATGATGATCATGATAATGACCATCTTCGTAGAAAAAGCAGTTTTCATATTATATGTCAAAGTAAATTCACAAAGCAGTGATTACTCGTTTTTTTTGTGTTTTTTATATCATTATCTAAAAATTATATGCCATCCTAGCGCTGATTTTCCGCTATGCGGCTATTTTGTAGTTTTATCATGTCTGACCTCAAAATCACTAGGGTCGCACCCATTGAAAACGTGCAGAAAACATTACAATTTTTTTTTCTTCTTCATACGTGATGAAACTAAAAAAATACCAACATAGCGGAAAATCATTAAGTTTCGGTCCACTCCTGCAAAGCGAATAACAGTTGTACGATTGTTTTATTTTCATTTTATGTTGATTTCCACACTTCGAGGATTTTCGAAACCTCCAAAACTGTAAAAGCGGTAAACGACTGCTTATAGAAACGTATAAGAACCGCGGTTCCTTGCCTTAAAGAGAGAACTGTGCCATAGGTTTTCAAATTAATATATTCCAATTTAAGAAGAAGTTGGTAGGGCCGTTCGGTAAATGAAAAACACACTAAGTATAACTTATTTTATTATATGCCAACGTTTCGGTCTAAGTTTAAGGCAATCATCAGGGCCGTAACAACCTCTCTACACTGATAATGGTCTAAAACTTAGACCGAAATGTGGGCATGCAATAAATAAGTTAGATTTATTATTGTGTTTTTCATTGACCGCATCCTCCGACCAACTTCTTTAATCACATCTACGGCCAACAACACTAACTCCAATATAAAATTTTTCTAAAAGTATTTGAACTGACGAAACATGCAACGATCGTGCTATTCTCCACTGGTTTTTCCGTTGTTAGTGTATTTTCAATGGAATTCAGCTTCATAACTCTGGCTTAAGCCAATAGTTTTTGTTTAAACCCTGATTCATCAACAACCCTCAGAGATGATAATGCAATAATAGGATCATTGTTCAGTTTTTAAAATTGAGTAACCTGTTACCAGACATACGATTTTGAATTAGATAGTACCTAGATGCCCAGGAAAAGGTTTTAGTGTTAATACAAAAAAAAGGGAACAAATGAAAAGAGAAATGGGACAAAGAAAAAATAAAATAAATACAGGTATGTGTATACATGTGGAGGTATGTATTTTTGGGTAAATATTTAAAACATAAAAAATTATAATGGTAATAATAAATAAAGGGTGATCAAATTAGTTTTAGGCCAATAAACTAGAACCAACGAACCTCTGGGTTCGCTATGCTTCATTATCAATTATTATAGTATTATTATTAATTCGGACGTGTTATCTTGATAATGATAGTTTTGGGTAGTTGACATAGTATAATATGACAGGAGGATGGAAGACAGTAGCCGAGCGGGGTAAGAAGCGTTGGTAGCACATGAATATGGATCCAGCGGGGAGCTCTAACTGGGTCAGGCTCAAGAATCAAACCTCCCTCACTGCTCCCTAGTCCACCCTCTTCTTATTTTATTTTTCCCTTTGCAAAATGCATTTTTCTTGATTATTAATAGCTACCGTCGTATGAGAGGATAAGAAAATAAAAGAAAAAAATTATGTCTAAAAAACATGTTTTCCAGAGTCATATAACGGCTTATTTCGCTCATCTGAAGTGACCAGACTTCAACTTTTTATCTGAATAAAAGGGATCATCTTTGAACGCTAGTTAATTGGCTTTTTTCTCTATCGAATGTCTAAGATAGATGAATATTTTATCATTATAAGCGATGTTTACAAAATCAGACTAATACAAGACATCCATCTCGAAACTATACCAGTCGTTTCAACGTTAATAAATTTGTAGTTTATTCTTTTTCTAGCCGATCTACTTTACACACCTCATTTCAATTGCTGCAAGTTTCAACTGCAATTTTCCCAATGCAACTTTCTTTAGCTTTTTAAATTCTCCACTCAAGTTTTCTGAACATTAGGCGTGTTGAGAGAAACAAGCTTTTCCTACATTCGTCTCTTTTCAAGATTTTACTACTTAAATAAGGCGGCCCCCATATGAGATTTCCTCAAAGTTTGGCCTGAACATTCCAAGCCCTGAGGAATTTCCTCATTGTGACAAGTGATTACAAAAGTTGCCAGGAGCAAAATAAAGAGGTTTGCGTACACAAAACTGATGGAAAAAATTAATGAATTTGATCTTACTATTACAAAGGATAACAATACACAATCTGAGAAGCGTTCTTTGAAAAAAAAAATACTGCTATAAAAATTTTTGTTTTGGCGCCTTTTCTTGTGAATGCAGTCCGGTGCAACTGCACAACCAAGAGCCGCTATAATATTATCATCAATTGATATCATGGTTGCGAACCCACTAGAAACAGAATTAGTATGTTGACCTGGAAAAAATCCTCAAACCCTTTTTCTTGAGTTGAGGGAATTGAGGAATATTTCTCCGTGTGTGGGCGAAGATTCGATGTAGAGGAAATACCTATGAAAATTCTGGAGGCTTTTTCCTTGAGGATTTCATATGCGTTTATGATGACCTTTATACTTCGGCTACTCTGTGTATTCAAACAGAATTTATTAACATCAAAATACTCTTTATTATTATTCGAAAATTCCTCAGATTAAATAGATTGTCTTATTCTTACGGTTTCATTTTATTTATACAAATTTTTAATCCATTTTTTCTCTGTGATGGTTCATTTATAAATTTAAAAAACGCAGGAGCCAACTTATGCAAAATTTAATCTATATATATTTATATATATATATATATATATATATAATATATATATATATATATATTTATATAATATTTATATATGTATATATATATATATATATATATATATATATATATATATATATATATATATATATATATATATATATATATACGTGGGTGTGTGAATATTATTCCTAAATATGAAAAAGCAAAAACTCAAAAAGAGACATAACTTAATTGTTAGAAAACAATTGGAAGATTTCAAAACACAAAGCCTCAGGTCTCTAAAATACCGACAAACAACTAACAAGTCAAAGCTTCTCCAATTCAGTCATCACCAGAAAACATACCGAAAAATCACATCTTTGAAGATCAAATACAGCATATCTCATATCAACCGTCCAGGAAGACGCATCAACCAGAGACAGCACATCACTCCAAGACATCCAATCACATACTCAATAAAAGAATGTTGTATGTGATTGGATTTGATGTCTTGCAGTGATGTGCTGTCTCTGGTTGATGCGTCTTTCTGGACGTTTGATGAGAGAGAGATCTGCTGTATTTGATCTTCTTAGATGTGATTTTTTGGTGTATGTCCTAATGATGCCTGAATTGGCGAAATGTTGACTGGTTAGTTGTTTGCCGGTATTTTAGAAATTTGAGGCTTTTTGTTTTGGAATCTTACAATTCTTTTCTAGCAATTATTCCTATATATCGAGATCAATGTGGACAAAACTAAGGGTATTATTTTATCCTCCGAGAAAGACAAAAAGAAACTTCTAATTAACTTTCAGCTGAATTGATGCTCAAACTATATCTCAATTAAACTAATGTATCTGGCTGGGCATACAGTTAGACCGAAACGTGACTTTTTCGACCCACTTAGATGAAAAATTAAAATCACGTTGCTAAAAGCTGCTAGGTTCATGGAACCTTCCTCATCGGCTCAGACTGATGATTTATAAATGTATAATTAGGCCATTAGGCCCAGCACTACTCTATGGTGCACCTATGTTCAAGAATTTAGCAAAAATAACATATAAACGCTTGGAATCGTTCCATATTTGGAAAAGTTGTAAATGGAACTACACTCCAGAAGGCAAAGATAAACAAAATTCTTGATGCGGTACAGATCGAATTACATCATAAAAAATTCTTCGATAGCTAGCAAATATCGGGGAATGAAATATTTTATAAAATCTTACCAAGCACATTTCCCCAACGATGGTAAAATGAAGTAAGGAAATAGATTAATTCATTTATTTATAGTAAGACTTATAGAAATAAAGGGTGAATCCCTTCATCAAGTGAGCGTACATAGCTAGTAAATACAGTAGAAGGAAAAATAAATGAGTATAAAAAGCATAAAAAAACGAAGAGACGAAGGGGATTAAGAAAAAAAAAATTCAAATAAAATCTTTTATTTTACAAATTCAGATCAGACTGGTTACTATTTTAAAATATTAGTTTCAGTTATATTCTAACGTGCAATTCAAAAGTTCTGCAGAAAAATAACAGAGGAGAAAAGAATTGCTATAAAACTGATAAAATTTAATAAAATCCAGTGACCTCTGTTTTCTAGCATTAAACAGAAAATGTATCACAATGGGTATTGTAACAGAGCAATTCCTGCAGTTCTACATTCATTGTGTCAGTAGAACTCTCCGATGGGGTATAATTCTTCCTTCCTTGGAAAGATTCTGCAGATAATGGTCCCTGCTGGAACCTACTTGTGGAAAATTGCCAGGAAAACCCTTCGCCATGTTTATTGTTAAGGACTACACGCTTTTCCCAGTACTTCGCCCTCATTTCTCCCTCCTTCCTCAATTATAGTTTGCCTAATTATCTTTGGCTCATTCTTGCGCTAAGAATAAATTATTGGTCACTTTAAATTGTCTTTGAAATTTATATCTGATTAATTTGTAGATGACTTTGATTATAAAATAAATATGAGTATGGATATTCTTGATTAATTTCTTAAAATATAAAACTATATAATTTGTTAAATTATAGCCAAATTCAAATTCCTACTAAACAAAATACTACTATATTTAGTGAAAGATCTGACTTGGTAAGACAGTACTGTTTCTTGATTAGCAGTTGTACAAAGAGGAGATTTAGAAGGAACTCGCTCAATCTGTGTTTTTCTCCAGCCTATTGAAGGATCTGGATCAGGTATTCACTATACAGAGGCTAGGTGTGACTCAGAAGGATCTCCTGTGCCCAGAGTCGATTCATGGCTGATGTAACATAATAAATAATTATGCGCCACAACCGGACTCGAACCCGGTAGGGAGGAGTTCAGAGTCCAGTCCCTTACACACTCCAAAAACTTCGTATTACTGTTAGTTAATTTAAATTTCTAGCGTAACAAAGTTATAATGATCATTCATACTATATGAACAATGAAAATATTAAAATGGAAAAATAAATAAGCCTTTTTTTTAAGGGAGTTATAGCTGAGACAAAAAAACTTGAAGGGTCAACACAATAATAAATACAAATAAAAATTAAAACAAAAGAATATATTATAGCGGGAGTGTAAGTACAATAATATTTCTATTTGGAATATAGTTAGT
Organism: Rhaphigaster nebulosa; assembly: GCA_948150685.1. NCBI lineage: Eukaryota > Metazoa > Arthropoda > Insecta > Hemiptera > Pentatomidae > Rhaphigaster > Rhaphigaster nebulosa. The sequence continues at coordinate 32,424,408 of OX411308.1, forward strand.
AAGAATGTAAATTAATTTTTCATCTTCTTGAGATATGTTTTTAAAAAGTAAGTACCTGCAATTGATACACTATCATTTTAAAAACATTAACAATTAAATAATTATGCGTAAAATTTAGACAAAATTAAAATAATAAAATCAAAACTTGAGTCGTTTCACATTTTGACCGACAGTTCACAGTGTGATCTATTTTGGAAACTTTTCAGAATTATACTTCCAGCGATTAGGACAAAAAAAATTGTATTTTCTTGTTTTTTTATTTAATTAATTTTTGAATCACTGCATAGCAATTGTTATGTGTTAAGCAGCCTTTTGTATATTTTTGGTCCCACATATCTATCTAGAAATAGACTTGTGCAGCCAAGAATGCACAGAAAGTTCCTTCATAGGCAAAAAGATGTTTTTAGTGATAGTGATAAATTATGAAGATTTAAAGGATATATCTGTAGTGTTTGGGTAAAAGGGGTGGTTATATATTGTTGTATAGATGGATTGTATTTTATATTTGATAATGAACTTTACCTTTGAGAAAAACGATTGATGTCAATGAAACAGTGATCACATGAAATTTCATTCCATTCTTATTCCACGTGAACACTTTTCCATTGGCTTTTATCCACTTTCTCAAACGTGTAATATTCATTATAAACAACAAAATATAACTTAAAATCATCGTCGAAAAAAATGTCGACTCTTTACTTAATCACCATAGATATAATTGAGTTTTTTATGTCTAAAGATTCTAAATTAAAAACGTTTTGGTGTTTAATTAATTTCGTTTGGTGTTGTTTATTAATGTTGCTACTTCACCACTTTATTTTCATTACTTTACAACGTTTCGGCTGGACAGGCCTTCTTCAGGCATATCTACAACCTATTACTTTTTTTTGTGAAGTCATTTCTCTACATAAAATGAAGAAAGTAATGATTATTTTCACAAGGCTGGCTCACGTCAGCATCGAAAACCAATCAATGTATATTGACTCGCGACATCTCATAAACCAGCAACGGAGCATTAACTTCTAGATGGCGGTGGGTCTGAGCCACAATACCTAGGATGAATCAGAATTTGTGACAGATGAAATTTGAGATAGAAGTGGGGAACGACAGTAATATAAAATATATATATATATATATATATATATATATATATATATATATATATATATATATATATGGTACGGTGCAGTTATCACACAAGTTTCACTTACCATCGTACTTGAAATAAATTTAAAAGTTTCCCTTTAGTTTCCATCGAAATTCCATTTAGTTTTCATGAAAATATTAATTTACTTTAAATAATATAAAAATAGAAATTAACTATAACAATCACTTAAGCTTATGCGTTTTTTGTCACTCTCTTTTTTTTTTTTTTTTTTCACTTTTCCAAGTTAAGTTTTATTTTCTCTGAAATCATTAATTCACCTAAATCATAAGAAAAATAAAGAAAAGTAATATCTGTTAAATGGCATATCGTACATCTATATTACTACTCTTATTTCTCGAAATTTGTTTTCAACCTGGGAAAATATTTTTCCTTTAATTATTATATACTTTCATAGTTAGCATCCATCTATTTTTTATTGTTAGTAACAATGAATGACGGTTAATTATTTAAATTAAACAAAATTAAAGGTACATTAGAGGAAGCCATTTTGAAAATTCGGCATTTAAGCCCTCTTAGACTATTTCAATGAGGATGAAACTTAATTTATATTTAATTGTATATTGATATAACTAGTTTGATCAAAATCGTTGGATCCTTTTCCGAGAAAATTGTAAACATTTGTAAAATCATAGATATAAAGTAGCACCTCCGATAAGTTGATTTTGTTGAAAAAGTTACATCCCGGGCATGTTCCTACCTTAGAGGAGTTATTTAAGTTTCATATAACTTATCTTTTTTCAGCTAGACACACACCATTTTGCAAGACTTGATTATTTAACCTCAGGAGACCTTTAAACGAGTATTTCCGTTGAAAACTCCGTTTCGAAATTTTTCGCGATCGCAATACACTCTCTTATTATATATCTCATATATAGGTAAGTGCAAGTAAAAAAAGTATTTATATGTATATCACTTTAAAAATGAACTAAAGTGATTGGGCAACTTCGGATATTGGACTGTCATTGGTGGAGAGTCCAGGTACATTTTTTTTATTTTATAGAACCTTCGTTTTTTTTTCTTATTTGCCTATAAAGTGTGCATAATCCATATTGATCTATACCGCTTGTTTGTAATAGCATCCTGAGCAAATTTTAAAACAGTGTGATTTAGAGTTATTTTATTATTGCATAAGTTCTATGCACAACAATTAATTTTCAATTTTTTCTTCTCGATAGTATATCACTTGCTCCCGTACCAATGACCAGGACTATTTTTAAATAGTTGAAGGTAGGAGGTGGGGTATTTTAATTATTAGAGAAGGGCATATCCCTAGCCTCCCCCGAGTACATGCAGTTGCCTACTTTCGAATCACAACAAGCCGTGACTAGTTGCAGAAAATTGCAAGTGTTGCATCAAATTGCGATTGCATATTCTCCAGAATGCCTCTCTCCCTCCCCCTCTTCCCCATCCTCCTGCAACAATGGCGAGATGAGCGGAGAATTCCTCAACTTATACCCATCAATTGAGGGCATAAGAATACATTTTGAGGACAACGACCAGCATATATGCTAGCATATCTAAATTATAAAGGGCAACGAAGGAACGAATGCCTTAATAAGCCAAAATAATTCTGGCCTCAGAAAAAAAAAATACAACTTGCTCTAGTACATAAAAAATAAACTACCCAGTATTATGAAAATGAAAAAAATAATGTTTCTCTTTGAAAAGTTGGGGTTTGGCAGTTACGTGGTTTCACACTTTTGCCGGCTATATTATGTACGTTTTTCTCTAAGACTAATAACTGGAGGCATGATAATCTAAGCTTCACTTTTCGTGAAATCCAATCAACTTAAAGAAAAAATCTTTCAAATTGGGAGGAAAGATTAGATTCATTGATGGATACCTTGAAAAGTTAGTTTTGAATCTAGTTAATATTGATTTAAATGCAAGTGCTCTGAAAAACATTTTATACATGAATTCAGGGTTGGCAATGCAGATCTAGATTAGCTTTGATTTTTTTTTTTTATTATTCGCTAAATGTAGACAAATTATCAAAATTTAATTTTATTAAATCTAGAAATGTTTGAACTGAATAATAATTTTAAAAGGCTCTGATGACCGAAAACATGATTGTCCGTCTTGAAAACTAACAGACTTGTATCTAATTTATTTATTTTTCTTAATTTCCAATTATGAACTGAGAGACACTGTTCATAAGTTTATTAATGTCTGTATGTGCAAATATATAGAAATAAACTAAGTCGTAAGATATAGTCCTTCATTAACAAAGTTACTACACAATAATGCTACAATACAATAATAGTTTACATTTCTTATAATACTTATGCATTAAGGAAAGTACAAGATCTAATTCATAACGTTCTATGCATTTCATTTTAATTTGTCATTTTTATTTTTAATCTATAGTAACTCCATGTTTAATGACCTCGTAAATTTAAAAAATTTTATACGAAGAAAGTTGTTCTTCTGATATTACCAAAATTATTTACATACCACAATGCTGTGCTATTGTACTTGAAAGAGTCTCAAAAATCTTCCCGTTACTCACCTGGAAAAAAAACAAGTGCATTAGTTATGCCCATGAATATTTCAGTATAAGGCCGTGGTGGCCAAGAGTGTTAAGGCGTAACTTTAGCAACCTCAATAATATATATATATATATATATATATATATATATATATATATATATATATATATAAATACATAGACCATAGGGTGTGATCCCACAGCAAGGGTCCATCTAATTGTTCGTCCAAATGCTCTTTCAGCAGATATTCTACTGCATATGTTTCGATTTCGAAGACCACAGGGTGTGATCCCAGAACAAGGGTCTTTTTATATATATATATATATATATATATATATATATAATTTTTCCTTTAGGGCTCTTCTTTAGATTTTCTTCAGCAGATATTCTATTGCATATATTTCGATTTCGAAGACCACAGGGTATGATACCACAGCAAGGGTCCATCTAATTTTTGGTCCAAATGCTCCTTCACTGCTTTTCCTATGTATATATATATATATATATATATATATATATATATATATATATATATATATATATATATATATATATATTATCAGACAGAGAGGCGGGCATTAAGGGCCTTAATTTTCTATGTGATTACGTCACGGCTGATCTGGAATTGCCTGGACATATTACAGATATTATCAAGAAACAATTATCAACTCACCCTAATGTGGACTCCGGGATACGAAGAAATAGAAGGCAATGAGATAGTTGATGCCAAAGCAAAAAAGTGCTCAGAAGCAATGCCAATTGGCCCTTAAACATACTGCTGCAACCAGGAAGAAAGTTGAATCCTGAGAAACAAATATGAAATAAACATACTGGGTTTTCTCCTCCTCAATTTGTGAACGAAAAGGCTTGATTCTACCTAAACCTGACCAAGAATGAGTTGAGAACAATTACTGGTCTCCTTGCGGCCCACTGTCCGCCAAAATATTAACTCAAGAAGATGATACTTGTAAAAATTCTTATCCTTCATTGAACATGTTAAAAAGTTAATTTTATTCATGCTATGTTTTTTTTGTTACCCAAGCACATTCGTTCCACCAGTGGTATGTGTAACACCGTATGGAAAGTCCTGGCCAAAATGATTAAGAAAAGGCTGAGTACATTGTGTGTGTACTCGTATGTTAAGCTTCTAAATAGTACTTAAAACAGGTAGTAATTAAACTTGAAGATATTAAGAGATCTAATCTCGAGGACCTAAATTGCTCTTCATAACAAGATTCCTATGGGATCCCTAGACGACCTGAGGAGTATACTCACAACAGATCCATTTGGGTCATAGTGAGGAACCATTGCCCAACCCTCTAAATAATAATAATAATGATAAAACGAAATTGAATGATTGAAATAATTTTTTATAAGTATAATAATAAATAACAAATCATTAATAAGCCAAAGCAAATTGATAAATTTAGAAAACTCAAAGTTATCCAAAATTTTTGTATCTTAATTACTTCGATATTGGGGTCCCACCTTCTTCTTAAATGACTTTACCTAGTCTACTGTAAAGTTACCTTATTTGTTGTAAAGTTACAACTACCTACCAACTAACTTACAGTTAGTCATTTATACTACTCCTTCTCTCGCCTACCCTCTTTCCTATTAATATGCTTTCCGCAGATGTATATGTATATGTATATATATGTATGTATATATATATATATATATATATATATATATATATATATATATATATATTTATCATATATTTATATATTTATTGCAACGGTAGATTTAATAATGTAATTGTCGATAATCAGGTTCTAATCTAATATTCCATCAACAAAATAATCTCTCAATCAGGCTTCCCTAATATTTTTTCTTGAGATTTCTTTTATATTAACGTTATCCAGGATACAATTGATATGGTGCGAGCTCATTTAGTCGCTTATGCTTATAAGGTTACTATCCTATCGAAACTATTGTAGGATCACTTGCATATACAAAAAAAATCAATATACGAATGAGCAATAATAATATATTTATAATCAGTATTGTCAGTAAACTAATAAATCAACCAGATATGATAACAAGTTGTTTTTATGTGAATGAGCGAGCAAAATAATTGTTATTGATATTAATAATTGGCAATTATTGAAGAAAGGGAGACTCCACGGAAGAAAGGGGGTGAGTCACATTTTTTAAAAAATGTAGTTACGTATATCACTATTTTCAGATTGTTTCGTAGAATAAGATGGGAAAAAGAAACAGCCGGAAATGCAGATGGTTGCTTGTTAGAAGCGTTTGAAAAATATCCTTAGACTGAAGGAAGTTTCAAACTTGTTTTATAGTAAAGTATTGGGGGCGAAATTCCTCTTTTCTTCTGTAAACTCTTCAATTAATGGTGATAGCATATTCATAACCATAATTCTTGATAGTATAACAATTTTTTTTTGGTTTTCCTCAAGGTAGTAGACAAGGAAATCAGTTAAGCATTTGGCAAAAATAGGGAACTGAGTTTTTAAATAATAATTGACATTATTTGGTACTTTCTTACACATTATTTAAATATTTTGTTTTGAAATATTATTTTCGGACCTGATTTTGCTTATATTTATTTATAACATCTAAACATTCATAATCTTTGTCAACGAAGTTCTTTTCAATTTAAAAAATACAAATCAAACTTTAATATTATCGTTAGATCTTTGTCATAGGACAAGTTTGGATTAGAAAATGTTGTGTAATATTTTGCCTGACATGCTAGATTATTTAAAATTATGAATGTATTAAAACAAGATTTGTGTAAAGATTGTGTAACTTATTTCCAAATATTTTTATATTTGAATAAATATTTCCGGTGTCTTAAATGCAATGATATTCTTTGTTATTTATTTGTAACAAATCTAAAATTTATTTATTTGAACCATTACTATACTTAGCGACCAGATTCTGTACGATTATTAGCCACGAAGAAAGGTAGGTATAAAGCTATAATTCAGTTGGAAAGTTGTTGGAAACAAACCATTTTTCTATAAATCATATCTTTTTATTTTTCTTCTTGGAGTTAGTTCACCATATTGCTTCTTAAAGTGATGGAATATATAGTTATATATGTTTTGAACCAAGAAACAATATATTTATTTGGAACATCACTTTCCTAATCCACCTCAAGTTCATCTTTTCCCAATTACAACAAACGACGTTATATATACTCGTATGTATACATATATATCGTTCATATCGAGTGCCACAATATGAAGATTTGGAATTTTATTGGAAGCGTTTGAAATTTTCCAATGTAGGTTTATCTCTGCTCCTCAACTAGGATTGCAACATCGAAAGTAAAATATGGATATTCCATATTTTGCAATATCGCGAAACCATATATCGATATCCACCGATAATCGCCAGAAAAATATCGATTTATTTAAAGGACATTTCCTCTTGATAAATCGATATTTTTCTTCCATTGATGAAAAAGCAAAGAAAAGTGTATCAAATGAGTATAATGTTGAACTGTGATGAAGGTTATGAAATAATATCATTATTATAAATTATTGAGATTCTACTGTAATATAGTTTTAGATATCGGTATCATCGTTAAATCGTTGTAAAATATCGATATCAGAAGCAAATTATTGATACTTTTTTGGTCACCTAAGTAGCGTAAGAAAAATATTATTGCAGCATTTAAAATAACTTATAATTATTTTTATCAATACAGTCTTTATAATGTTACCCTCCTAACCTTTAAATTTGAACAATATTTACCTTTTTTTTTTAATATTCTAGGACTTTTTCATACGTTCCCATGGAAATCTCTTTACTTTTTTTTTAATTCTTCGAATAATTCTAAAACCATACTTCTACACCATACTTCCAAACCATACTTCCAAACTATAAACCATACTTCTTCTCTCTCTATAAGGCTAAATTTAAAAACTGTGTATAAATAAAGGGGTAAGGAAAGTCATGTGAGTGAACACGCCGGATGTTTTAATACAAATCTATGTTTTTTATGTTTCTAATTTATTTACTTCTATGGTTTATTATTTCATTTATATAAAAAAAAAAATAGGTACTTATGTACTAAATGGTCGACCATCTCGCTATCTTGGAAGATGCCGAGCACAACAAAATTTGTACTTTTGAGAAAACCATGCTTGACTTTTCATCATCAAATTTCAACTAATTATTACAGATTTCCTTATAATTAATAAATAATAAATTATAATAATAAATTATTCTTCATAAAGGGTTTTCATTTATGTAGTACATTATCGAGGAAATACAGAGAAATAAGTTATGATCAAAACATTATTTTAGTAGCGCAAAACTTAAAAAGTATGCATTTTATGGTAAATTATGTAAAGAATTGTATGAAAGGTTATTAAATTATTTAAAAAACAAAAACAAGAATAATCAAAATCGGACCAGTATTAGCAAATATTTTAATGTCATTTCACAAGTTTTTCCACCCGTAATATTTTAAACCTTGCATATAATAATCAAGTCAGAATGAGCTTTTTCAATCATGAGTTTTGTTATTGTTTAAATGTCTAGCAAAGGACAATGAAAATAAGGGAGACATTTTTTAATTAACGTGTATTTTTTTCTTAGTATTAAGGTTATCATATCAATATTCTTTATGTTTAATAATGTAACACCATTAAAACTGTTAAAAATTGTAAATCGTTAAGACGCCAACTTCATTTTGAGCCTGTCAAGTTAAACATTAATTTTAAATATTTCTTTAATTGCTTGTTGGCATTTAATTTGGTTCAGGAAATGCCGGTTAAGGTCAGCTAGGTGCCGAATCTATTTTTCACTGGACCTTTTTGGAACAATGTATTTATAATCCCTTAGGCCTACTTCCAAGCACAGTCTGATCACTGCCTGCTCGCCATCTGTTGGCCTTGCATAGAAGTTCTGAGTTCAGCTATGTTCCGAGAGAGGTCGCTGTCTTAGTTCTCATATTTCCCGCGCTGTTCTATTCCGTTAACCTCAATATCTCATTTCAGATGGTTTGGCTGCTTAGTATGTATTGTTGGGCAATAAATCATTATGTATCAGAAGATTTTTAACATAACAGAGTTATGAATTTTATTTTATTACAGTTTATTAGGTTGGAAAGATGGATTTGACTTATAAAGTTACTTACCTTGTCTGGAGACGAATTCTCAGGAACTGTGCATTTTAATTGAAATATGTTTCTATTAGTTGATATTAATGTTTATAGAACAAAAAAGTTTTTCTACTTATAGTATATAGTTAAAATGCTCAATACAGAAAATGTATATATATTTTTCTTTAATACTGAGCAATGTAAGGTTAGAATTTTAACCACCATGTGTAGCCCAAATTATTGTTTTGGGAATCATAACGTTAGTACTTTTGAATAGATTTTTTAAGTTTCATTTTTGGAATTTCAAATTTACATTGTTTTTAACTATGGGAATATATAGATAGCAACTAATAAATTAGAAAAGCAGGCAAGTTTAAATTTGATAAGATATCTGCGGGTTGCTTTGTCTGAAATAGATAGTATCTGAATTCTATTTTAAGTGGGAATATTCTGTTTTCAAGTTAACTACTTTATTATTTCTTTTTTGTTCATCTTTGGAAATAAGATTGAAACATAATTGAATTTTGAGAAAAAACAACAGTTACTTAGAATGCCATTGTTTTGTAATCCGTCAGTGACTTTACTACTGATTCAAAATAGTTTGTTTTTATTACAGTGAAGTTACGTTACATCATCATGAACTTCAGAGTCAGTGAAGGATTTTTCTATTTTCTCTTTCTAAAATCTACTGAGAATTAAAGATTCTTATATAAAGGTCATTTGCATATTGAAATATACGCGCTACCTTTATCATAGTTTATAATATCAATTCAAAATAATATATTTTAGATTTGAGGTCATATTGGCTGTGGATTGAAAATAGAACTTATAAAAAATAACTTATTGTTACAATACTAAAAAACTTAACTCTCTGAAATAAATAGCCTGATTTGTTATTTATGCTAAAGTTGTTCAGCCTTTTTTTCTAGGAATGAAATTACAATTTATTTATTTTTATCGTTATGGCCTTTGCAGTGATTAGAAGTTACAAGTATACTCTGAATTTCTTAAATGTTAAGTGAATTTGGTAATTAGATAAGCTTGAAAATCCTCTGAATAATCCAATTTTTTTTTTTAAACTAATGAAATGATTTGCCAATGAAGTTTGTTTAATTGCTACCAACAATTTATTTGTTAATAACCAAGTAAACTGAATACAGCTTGAAATTTACATTGTGCTAAACACCTTAATTGTTTTTTATTTGTTACGATGCCATAATTCAGATGGTTTTAAAAATTACATTTCTGTCTTTATTTGGTCTGAAACAAGACTAGTCGACTGGAGTATTCAAAGGGCTATATAATACATAATTTCAGTGCACGACACACCCAGTAAATTTAAACGAAGTATCAAAATTGTGATTATTGAAATGTATAAATTACATTTTTTTGCTGGGTAAAGAATGTATCCCTGAATAGCTAATCTTCACTGAAGTGACTCCTATGTTAAATATCCCTAAAAAGGTGTAGACATAGTTGAGAATATTGTTAGCTTTGATCTCAGATATTTCGATTTCGACCATAGGATTGAGAGGATAGTGCATAGGTTAATGATGCTGGTATTAATGACATTGAACTTTTGTATCTTTTCTCAAGCCTGATCATTATTATTCATTTTATTTCTTTCTAGATATCTGGGGTAACAAATACACCCAGAAAAAAAAAAAAATCAAGGAAATTTAGTGGATATTGTATTTTTTTATTTATATTAAAATTCCTAATTCTGCAAGAATTTAGTCATTGCTTTTTGAACCATTTTCAAGTTATATAGGTCAAGGCCAAGATCTCTCATACCCTTTCCTGAACTTTTTAAAATGTGGCCATCTGATTTAAGGATTTTTGGATTCACTATTACATAATCTGGGTGATTTAGTGTTTTTAGTTCCCAGGCATGTTCTTCATACTTACTTATGGCCATTTATTCGTAAATAGGTTGGAAACAGTTAGTACACCTACAAATATGTTTCTGTTCATTTTATTTCTTTTGATTAAAAACTAAAATGTCAGGGTGGTTATGCATTACTCACTGGTTCATCAATATTCATTTATCCATATAAAGTTTTCTACCAACATTTTCTGAGGCTATAAGTTTATCTGGAGTATATGGATGATCTCATCATCTCTCAAATTTTCTTCAGATATTTTGGTTGCATTATTAACTCAAAAATTATTCTACCCCAGCTTAGTATTCACATCCCCTAAGTATATGTCTTGTATACTGAAAAGATTTATCAGTTTTCATGTAAATTTATTTATATTTTTCTGTGATCAGGTTCTTCAGAAATGTCTGCTATATGCCCTTGTTACAGCACAAATTTAGCTTAAAGAAATATTATTTAAATATATCTGGTAATTCATAAAATTTAAGTTATGTTTTTGTTATTTTGAGATTTTATTGACCATTGCTAACTAAACGCAATAAATACATTTCTTTATCCAGTAAAGTTATTTTATTTTCTTATGTTTTTTTAAACTTTTTCATCATTTACTGATAAGATATGAGTTTAATAATATTTTTGTATAATTAATGATGTTGAAAATTCTTTATTTAACTATTCCTTAAGCAGCATAGTTCACTCGTCTGCTATCTCTTGGTTCCTTAGTTGTTTCGTTTTGTGATTCTGTTTTTATATAGCCTAATATTTTTTTCTATAATTACACTCTATTTTTCTTTATCCGTCTCACTATCTATAACTTTAAGAGCGCTTATTATAAGACAGTTTTAACATTCAAAATTTTATCATAGGAAAGAAGCCAAGTTTATAAATTACAATACACTAATAAAATGCTGTGTAATTAATTAATTATATGTTTCAAAACTATTAGCTTTTAATATGGCCGAAAACATTTTTTTTTGTAATATAATTTTTTTTTTTTTTTAATAAGATTACAGGTTTTAACTCTGTGAAGTGAAACTTTGTGGCTCTAAGAGGTCTAGAAACAATAGATCAATTAGAAGGGAGGAACTAATAACTATTACACGGATTTAGAAGGGGTTAAGTTCCTTCATTTTAAATAAAAGGGTAGTTTTGTTCTGACTGAGCCAGCTATTACATATTCTTTTAAGGTTGTCTGTTGTGAGGATCGAGGCAAATAGTTGTGAACTATTTCTAGTAACTATAAATGTCAGAAATATGTTAAATGCATATTTTCTTTATCTCTCTATTGTGAAGCAATTAGAAATTAATCAGTTTCTTTAGATTATCCAAAGATGATCTTATTCATTCACCGGCGACCCACAATGGTGGAGGTGACAATAAAAATAAATAAAATTAGTTTGTTTTATTATTCGTATATCTTTGTTTAATTTTAGTTAGATATTAAAAAGTGATATTTCACTAAAATAATTCCTTTTCAGGATCAGCCTTAGTAGGTTTTCATCCTTCCATTCAATAAGAAAAACTGCTTTTTATAATTTCATTTGTTTTGAAAAAGATCATAAATGAGGTTTTGCTGTTCAAGTTTAAATAAAATAGGATAATTAAATATCAAAATCATTTAGCCTCTAATCTTGAATTAAATAGTTGTTCTCCTGTTAGTTTCTAATATGATTTGCTATATACTCTCAAGAATGAAAAAATCAAATTATTTACATTTTGTTGGAACTCAAAAGTATGATAATAGTTTCTCAGCTTGGTATGATTTTGTGTTTCAAGGATTAAGGTTTTTTTCTTTTTAATTCTATTTATTTATTTTTTTAATAAGTATATATATATAACAGATAATAATTCTATTTTCTTAAACGAAAAGTGATTCTGTTAGTATTGGATAAAATAAACTGTGTTTGTTATTTGTTGGTAAGAGAGTTTTTAAATTTAAGGCTGTACATTCTTGATAAATAATACCATGTCAAGTGATTTAGATGATGATGTGATATGACATTAAAACTTATGCATAATATCCGCCTACCTGCTCCTAACCAACAGTTGAGACTAAAACAAGGATTAAGAAGCGTAATATTAAAACAAGTGTATCTAGAAAAAAAAAAACATATCAATTCCCTAAAAAAAATTGGGTTTTGTCTATTTTAGTATCTATATCGAAAAGTGATGTCAAGTATTAAATATAGTTGAATGTTTAATTTCTTCTCACCACAGTAGGATTTATGCTACCAGTGTATATACTTGAAACTCGAATTTTTTATAGTTGTAGTGATATAATGATTCTTTTAAATATCTACATATCTTTACAAATACTATGTATTGTTATCATTTTTATAAATGAGGCAACTGATAAATTTAATTGGATTAATCACGTGGTAGTGTGGGACTTGCATCTAGTAATAAATACATATTATTAAGGTAACGACATCATAGCAGTTGAAATAAACATTTAAATTTGTTGTTAGATAATGAACAAGCCTAAAACGTTAACTAGTTCTGAATTGATTGGTTAACTTGTAAGGGTTAGACACAGAAAGCAGTGGAAGTAAAGAATTGTGTTGCTAATAAATTTAGATTTTCTCCATTTTTAGTAACAACATCGAACAGGCTTTTTTTTTTTTTTATTATTATTTCTTTACAATTTGTTCTTAATGAATGATGCATACAGTATGTAATATAAATATCTAAGTCTAGTTTATCAATTTTTAAATTGTAGTTTCTTGTTCTGTTTTTTTCTTTCTAATATCAAGTATTTATATAGGACAGATATTCTATCAAAATTATTTTATTATTTTTCATTGCCTTGCTAAGCCTAAACGAGTTTATTATTATTATTTTATTTTATTTTATTTTTTTTTGTATTTTCTTAGGCAGGGAACATGTAAGATAGAATTATAGATTTCTCATGAAACTTATTTATTTTTTATTTTTTTCAGTTCCTACATTTTAAGGTGAAGTTCTTTTATAATAGCTTTATATTGTTTCATCTTCTTAAAGGATAAATTTTTCTTTTTCTTCAACTATTTCATGTTTTTAGTATTGTTTAATTGACTGAATACTGTATCTGTTGATTATCTCTTAAGTTGAATTTGATAAATATAGTATGTATTATTAATTTTGTTCTTTATTTATATACCATAATTTCTCATAACCATGGTCTGAATATACACATTGGTCCAACATATTATTAGACAATGCCTAATCTACAAAAGAGAATGCTGCTGATATTCTGGGTAACTGGGTTTTTCCACTAAACTTTTTCGGATCTTATTTGTATCAATTCGATACATTTAAAACAAAAAATCTCATTTAAGGAGGCAGTTTCTGTAAACAAACCAAGTGAAGCGAAACCTTTCATTATTTTTTGCTAAGGATACATTTTAAAAATTTAACTAAGTTCAAGAAATTAGATTTATAATTTAATTTATAAGTGTTTCACAAAATAAGAGAAAACTAAAATAAAAGTATTTAAGTTAAAATTTAAATTTAAAATTTGTCCTGGGTTTTTATTTGGTCTACGGAAAAGTTAAATCCAAATTTCAACGATTATTTAATAACTTAATTTATTGAAAATATTATCTCCTTCATTGTTGTGATACTGCCGGTGGTGAACTATATGACCAAAACTATATTTCTGCTTACTTTTCTTGAAATGACTGACAGGTATTAAAATATGTGTTTTCTCGACTATTCATAAAATATCAGTCATGATTAAAATTTACTCACAGTGCGTTAAAGCTAATATATGCAAATTTATTTGTTAAAACAAACATATGTGGATCATAATATTGTTAGTACTTGATCAAGAATAGTACAGAAATTATATCTTCAAATTATTGCGTTGAAAATGACCTTGGGATATTTAAATCGCAAATTAATTATTATTAATATGTCAATCTTAATAGAAGTAAGATGGATATGTATGTAAGTGCATAAATAAATATCGTTGGGATACAATTTTTAAACACTACTAAAGGTATAAGATTTATTTTTAAGTCGTGTCTTTCAAATGCCTTTTCTGTTGTCTGTTGAAGGTTTAAGATATTTGATATCAATAATTTTAAGCATAGTATTTAATGCTTTTTTAGTTCTTGCATATATAAGCTTTTTAATGTTAGTAGATTGTTTGATGTCCTCTCTATGGCATTTTCAGCTTATATAAAATTTCTATTACATCAAACAGTCAAATGCGAACAAGTCAGGAACATTGCAATTGACAAGGATAGACATTAATTAAATCATAAGCTAATTCGAAAAATTCAGTTTCTGTAGTTCATTTATTTTTCATCGATTACTTTCATTTAACTTTGAGTCATTAATCAAATCACTACTTGGCTTGTGTCAGATGCAGGTCTGTCAATCAAAGCAACATTTATTTAAAAATATTCTGATATAACTCGCAAAGTTCAACGCTTCTATTGGCATTTATTTTAATATTTTGTCTTCTTTGATAAATTATTATTAATCTATGTGTGAAGTCAAAGAATGGTTGTTGGTTTATAATGCATTTAAATTGAACTTACGTTCCTGGCTCCGTGAGTTTGGGACTGCCAACGTCTTATAAAATAACTAGTTTAGAATACATTATTATACAAAAGATTTTTAAAATCTAAATCTTCCATTTCTTATATTCTTTGTGAATGGATGTAGATAAAATAAAGAAGAAATATCTGTAAAATATTGTATACAACATTTAATTGTCCTGTTGTATATAGTATGAGACATGGACCTAGTTTATGGAAAAATCCTAATAATAACTAATTATTAATTTTTTTATTTATTTTGAATTTATCATGGTTTAGGGATAGTTTGTCTTTTGATTCACTTGAATTCTCATGGCATTGATAATATTATGTGATATTATATGATATACTTATGAGACTTAATTTTGCACTGAGACCTAGTTTACGGTAACCAAATGTTTATAGTAACAGTTATTTAAGTGCTTATAAACTGACTTATGGCTGATCATAAAATTTGTTTGTTTTTTTAAAACTTATTTAGTTCAATGAACAGATTGTCTTTATATTTGACGTCTTTAGTGCTTCACTAGGATTCTCCTGGATTTAGGATTTAGCCTTATGAAGCATTTGAGGCAAAATGAACGCAGTTTGTACTCCTATACTGGATATCTGTGTGATTTAAAAGAAAACCACAGTGTTAAATATTTATTTTTCTGTTTTTAATTTACTAAAAATAATTATAAAATAAGGAAACAAAAATTGAGGTTTTGTATACTGGATTTTGGACTATAAATGCATTTTATTGTTTTCTGAATACATTGGTATTATATATTATTATCATTATCTCCTATTTACAAAAGAATTTTTTAAACTAAAAATATTCTTCATGCTGAATAATTTCATTTGTATTTTGAGCTTGTGATAGTTCATTGGGTAGATTATATTTAATGCTTCAGTTGAATTCTTGTGGCATGGATTATATGATGCCTCTGAAGCATTTGAGTCATGATGAATAGTACAATCGACTGGAGACCAGAAAGGAGCCAGGGATGAAAGTTTTGAAAATTTGCTTATTTTTGATTTTTGGGGTGCTGATTACGAATTTTAACTTTGTTTCCTGGAATATTTTCCATGGCCATGAAAACTTTTTTTTTTTTAATTTGAAAACGGTATATTCTTCTAATTAATTCTGGTATTTATTTTAAGTTAAATTAAAGAAGAGTAAATTACCTACAATTTTGATTCTAATGATTTTTTTGTTTGCCTGCTCCGTTTTTCAGCGAGCACGACTTGGAAAGCAATATCGAAATTAATTTTTTGAGATCTTTTTTATAATTCCGGGGAAAAAAAATTAAGATAACTAAGTTGAAATTCCTAATCTTCATTCTAAAAACAAGGTGTCCAGCAGCCTTGAAGATCGGAAATTCTGCTTGAATTTTTAGCGTCGGGAATTACGCTTGAAAAACAGACATCGGGAATTTTTAGTTTTTGGTTTAATGATTCCATTTTTTCATCAGTACTAATCAACAATGTATAAAATATTGAGAAGAAGGTTGATGTATTTGTTCCTCGAAAGCTAGAAAAAGCCTCATTCCACTAACTTTGCTCCTCATCTGTCTCTCTCTCTCTCTCTCTCAAGCATGTACTCATTGTATATTCTGTCTACCTGTCGCTAAGTGAACTAGGGATGTTATGGAACGTTAAAATAATGTATTAGGCCCAAACAGCTCCGCGTGTCTATTTCAACTGATTTACACTTGTCTTCTTATAATATGTTAAATGGTTCGCTCCTCGCTCTTGAGGCCGAGGATGGATTGGCAAGGAAAAGGGATTGCCAGGATCCATTTTATTTTTATTCCAATACTTATGATTATTTTATTTTTATGTAAAATAAGTTTATGAATAAAATTGTAGTGAAATTTGTTCCAGTGCATTATTTATTTACAATGGTGAGAGTGTGGTTGATGCTGGAAAATATATGCAGGAGGCAGAACCTTGGTTGGGGGTGCGATGACATCGACCGCACCCCCAACTAAGCTTCTCCTACATTTATTTATTTGCCATTGAAATTGAGCCCTGTGTAAGAAGTCACGTGACAATTTGACAGAAGCAAACAGGAATACAACTTTTATAATTATTCAAATTCATTCTAAAGTCCGAATTATACAGTCTATCATAAGCCGGTCATATACAACATTTTATGGTTCCAATTTTGTTTTATATTTAATCCAATTAATTTACGAAAAACGCCTTGAATTTTTTCATGCAATATCCATGGACACCCTGTAAAAAACATGAATGAGCAAATTTCAGAACTTCTCCAAAATTTATCACAGACCCCTTACTCAAAATATTAGTTTCGTCACTGCGTATCTTAATTTTGAGTCGCGCTAGCGGAGCATAAAAAAAAAAACGTTAGAATCAAAATTATACATTTCTTTAGTTTATTATATTTTGAATATCAAAATTTATTTTTTGATGTGGTTTTAAAGTTAAAAGCAAAAAAATAATAATAATTTTTTTGTTTTGCCTTTTTTTATTCCTGGAAAAATTCGATGTAATATAATTAAAATTCATAATCACAATATGAAAACTTATTCACATCTAAAATTCATACACAGTAATAAAATACATAAATATTATTTTTCCTTTTCACTAGTTTATTATATAAAATGTATAATTGCTAGAGGAAACCGTAGGTATCTATTTTTATTCTTTAAAACGATTATCCAAAATCCACGGTTGTCCCAATATTCAAAAATATAGCTATAACTTTCTATGACCTCATTTTTTCTATCGTTGAACCTGTGGCTAAACGGTTTTGATTATGATCTTTGAATGTGCATATATGTACACCGTTTGTAGTCTCTTTTCACACATCTTACGAACAGCGATTTATCGTTGATATTTTCGGCATTAAAAGGGTTGATTAAACATTATTGTTAAAGATTTTCGTTTAATTTAAAATTCATTCAACATGTTACAATGCTCAAGAATCGTATTAAATATACAGCTGTTTTCTTTGGTCATTATCATTGAGGAGAGAGATCACTTCCTGTATCAATTTGACCACTCATTTGTTCTGATATTAGTTAAAGGATAAATCAGATGGCCATTTTTTCCCAGGAATGTCTTAACTTCGATAATCTAGTACCTCTTCGAGTAATTTCCCTTTGTACCATTAATGGGCTGCGTGAGACTTTTATCTTTTTAACTATCGAGAGTAGTTGGAAAAATACGTAACGTAGTATATTTTATATACACGTAACCCATCTGAATGTTAGGAGGTAATTTTAGATAAATTAATTTGTGTACATTTACATACATGCATACCCGAAGAAACATCGTTGTTGGGGAACTAACTGCAATGTTTCACAATTATCATTAGTGAAGAGGGAGCATTGAATGCAGGGATCAGTCAGCCATTCAATTAGTCTGGATAGCCCTTTGCGGCAAATGGCCAACACAATTACATCAATCACTTAAAATCTCCTCATCCTCATTCTTGATATCAACTGGAAATCAAGACAAAGAAACTAGTCGATTGTGAACAGACAACAATAATGAATTGAGGATTACAGCATTCACATATTTTGATTAAAAAATTAAAGCCACTAGTTGTAAAGATAAAATTGGTGCGTAATTAATTTTTATAATATTAAAATTTAAAAGTAGGAGTTTCAAGTGGAAATTCAACTGTTTGAGAATAATTAAGAAGAGCCAAATCATCAGTGAATAAATGCCTGTGTAGTGTCGGAAGTGATTCAAAAGAGGACTACATTTTGTATATTTTAATTCCAAATTCCTTCATAAATGCAAACTACAACATTCTTGGAAATGAATATCCAATTGTTGGAGATTACAGATGTAAATAAATATTCAAAATAAATAAACCAACATTTAGTGGGTGGGAAAGTGAAAGATAATAACGGACTACTTTTCCATAATTAACGATACAATTAGCGTGCCCACGCTAAGAAATAAGACAGTCTTAATCAGTCGTCGATCAGACGTATTCGGAATCCAGGTTGGAGTTAAATAGCGGCGCCGCTCCTGAAAAACTAAAGAAGTATTTCAAAAACTTGTCAGCAAGGCTTCTCTGAACCTAGAACCACTCGTAACATGATTAAATTGAATATGATCTTAAACGATCTCAAAATTTAGGATATACAAAAATAGGAAAATTGAGCGCGGCATCGTAACAAAATTGTTGATTGATTTTCGTCCTTTCTCTCCCTCTCTCTCTCTCTCTTTTTTCTTTTTCTTTGAGGAAGTAAAAATCGATAATTCCTTGGTGTTTGGTAATTCTGTTAAGAGGTACTATTAATTTTTTTTGTTTTCATTTGTCACAACGGGTTAAATGTTGTTCTTTTTAAGGAACTTAACCTTTGAGAAAAATTAAATTATTCAATGGAACAGTAGGTATTCACATTTTATGTGAGCACTGCTGCTTAATTTTATGCTTATATCTTAGCTCATCGGTAAATAATGAAATTAAAATTACCCCAGAAATTGAAAGAAGAATTTAACATCAGTAGTTACAATTTATTTTGTTGAGGGGTTGGCAAAAATAAATGCACTTTTAAAGGTTTTCCCAGTGATATATTTTTAATAGAGATAGATAATCCAATTTTTATAGATATTATATTATAGAGGAAATGTGTTTTCAAGTAGAACGCAATATTGGGTTCATCATTTTGAATTTTATATTTACTGTGTTATATGCACCCGGTTGTAAAACTTGGTATCGGACACTACTGAATTGGTTGTAAAACAATTTTTAAACAACTGACACTTACCATAAATGCCAGATACCCTATTTTAGGACCTAGTGTCTCATGGTATGGGAGAAGTGGACCTTTATATATATCCTAAACCTTTTTTTATGATTTTCTGCTGATATTATCTCAATATAAGTAAGGATTCATATATAATTCACGGAATAATTTTCGCTCTTCAAAGCGAAAAAAGAGAAAAAATAAAAGTCAAGCACCGTTCAGCCGGTAGGTTTACATTCGTGTGCTAGTCACATTAGTCTTATAATCTCATTTCTTAATATTATTCTCTTGTTATATCTAGATTATTAGAGCTCCATATTATGATCTATTTTTTTCCGATTTCATAAAAAAAAAAGACTACATCTGTTTGATGTATTTATTTCATATTTCCAGGTTTATAAGTAGAACATTTCAAATTGCATTCTCCAGGAATACGGTGCACAGTGGTCAAACATTTCAAGATATTCAAAATATATGGAAAATATTTCGGTAAATAAAAGTGACAGTTGAAAAAAAAAATATACGTGCATTAATAAAATATAATTTTACCAAAAAATAATCATTAAAAAACTTTTAACATATCTTTTTATATTTTATATGAATTAAACATAAAACATAGTACAATATATATATATATATATATATATATATATATATATATATATATATATATATATATAAAAATATAAATTAAAAAAAATTGCCTAACTATATTAATTTCATTTCGAAGATCGAGAATCCACATTTTTCGGTTTGCCTTAAATTGTTTTACAAAAGCATCGGGTGCCAATTAAAGCATGTTGATGACATTTCAAAATTTCTAGACTGCTTTATTACAATACTCTCGATATTGTTTTTTAGCTTCCTGGAGTTTTTTTTTTCTTTTTCGTGGGTTTGATAGGTAAAATAGTGTTACCATGAAGATGAATCTTGTAGATATTATTAGGCATGTTTTACCATATATGCAGTTTCATGACAATAAAATTGTGAGACGGAATGTAAAAATTTATTTTTTGAGCTTTGTAGCATGTTTTAGTTTCTAGGGAAAATTTGAGGTGGTAAAGTTGAAATTAATATTCAGCACACCAAAAATCATAGATAATTAGATTTTAAGAACTTCTTCAAATCTTTCCTCCGCCTTTCTGGTTCTCATTTGATTGAACTACATTGCGTCTCATAATTTCGACTCAGTTTCGTATCAAAACACAGAGGGCAAACAAAAACATCTTTAAAATCAAAATTGTATGTAAGTTACTCTTGTTTAATTTATTGTGAAATGAATATTAGAACTTATTCATATTAATGATTTCATGTGTGAAGAGAATAAAACAAATAAAAATATCTGATTTGAACAACACATGAGTTCCTTGTACGCCTATTAAACTATAAATCGGTGGCTCAAAAAGTGATCCTGAATTTGGTTACTAGCTGAAGATTGCAGTATCTCGGCGTTGTAACCTTTATTACCGAAACATATGATTTATGTATTTAATTTAAATATAATTTTTGATGTAAGCATATTATGACCTTCAAGTAAAGCACCCTTTTCGGCTCACCAATTTTAACCAAAACATACTAATTACATTCATATTGATTTAAAGTCCTATTTACCAAATTTGAGATGTTTTACATTATATTTTAATATAATTTTTGATGAAAGTCTAATACGACCTTAAAGTAAAGTACCGCTTCCGGTTTTCCAATTTAGACAAAAATCTAGTTTGTTATTTAAATCAATATATAAGTTATAAATACTAAATTTGAGAAGTTTTGCATAGTATTTTAATGTAATTTTTGATGGAAATTAATTATGACCTTCAAGTAAAGTATCACTTCCGGTGATCAAGAAGTGACCAAAAAAGGAGGTTCACAACTAGATTTTACGGCATTCCTCAATACGAAATTTCAACTTTCTACGGCTAACTGTTTTTGAGTTATACGAGATACGAACGTAAGTACGTACAGACGCCACGATGAAACTAGTCAAAATGGATATTTCCGTCGAAATCTGAAAACCGAAAATTTTCGCGATTACAATACTTCCTTTTCCTCGTACAAGGAGGTAAAAACAGGTTTTTTGCATTTTTTTTTATAATTTCAGAAACGAATTGAGGTAGAAGGGCTGAAATTCGTAATCAGCATCCTAATAAACATAAATGAGCACATTTCAGAACTTCTCCAAAACTCTCCGTCGAGATCCATTTCTGGACACGTCCAGTCACAACAATACTTTTACGAATTAAAATTATATTTACAATAATGTTCGGAGATTATCGCAGCTGGATACTATTTCCTCTCGTAAATAGAAGCTATGGAACCTAATAGGTTAAGAAAAACAAGTTTGGCCGCGATTAAAAGATGTCCACTTTAAAAGAAAGCTATTTGAACAATACAAAAGAGACATATAAAAACCCTTAAATCATCCACAACTGTCATATATGTCAAATAGATCTGCCAACAGTATCATTGCATATTCAAAGATAAGTTAGTACAAGTGAAAAGTGACTCAGAATTTTGACATCAAATTTCACACTTCAGAGTATGATTTTTGATTGCTACGAGTTAGAGCTAAGCAAAAACAATTGTAAAAATGTCATTTTCCCCTGTAATCCTGGAAATAGGCACGTGAACTTTTCTAAAATAATGGGATATACTTGAATCGCCATTTTGAGAGGGTTGCGATTTAGGGTTTCTTTCCACATTTTGGCCACTGCGCCGCCTAGTGGGAATAACGTCCATTTAGTGGCCAAAATTCTATAACTCTCGATTAAAAGACAATAAACGAATTTTTTTTGTTTATGACCATGGAATGTCTTTTATTAGTGACAGCGATAAAATTATATACACGGTGTCTTTGGGGCTTTAAACAGTTTTTTTTCTAAATTCTTTCTTTACTTCATTTTAAATAAAACAGTTTATTATTAGACATTGGATTATCCAAAGGGTGCGAAATGAACTAATATCCTTCTCTTTAGAGCTATCTACATATATAATTGCCTTTCTCATGCATTTACTACGTTTACATGATTCATAAATAATTATTATTTGAAGAAAAAATAAATTAAGCTAACAATATATATTTTTTTTCGAAATTTATCGTGTGTACAAAAATTATAAATGACAATTAAGATAACTTGAAGCAAATTTTAGGATTTTGCTATACATATATATAATATTTAAAAATAAGACTAAACACTGATTAATCAAATTGCATCATATACGCCCTCTACCACTGTGAAAAAAATTAAATCCAAATATTACCAATTAAAAATTTTACGTAATTTAGACTTTTTTTTAAATATTCATATATTTAATATGATCGAAATTATATCGCAATGTTATTTTACAGACATTTCCATATTTATAAAATATAGTAGGTGCAATAACTGTAGTTGCCTAGATATCTTGCAGGTGTTGTTAAGCCTTAACCTCCCGTATTCTTTATAAATAATAACGTTTTATTTAAAATAAAGTGACTAAACAATTAAGAAAGAAATTAATTTCAATGGCCCCTGACACCCTGTATATATTATTTTCGCTGTAACCAATAAAGGACATTCCATGGCCATAAATAAAAAAAAGAATTTTCCGTTTATCGTTTTTTTGTATGGATACTTCATATTAATTTTTCAACAATACGAAGTTTTTTTCAGACAATACTTCTTATCAGTTTATTTTATTATTTTTGATAGTCCCTTTTTAACATTTAATAGTTGTAGGTAGATCAGTTTAAATAGTTATTCTATTGAGGTAAAATTGTCATTTATTTTTGATGAATCACGAGAAGGAGGGCCCGTTCCAGGTACGGTTTTAAAAATATAAAACATACTTATTACATTTCGTTTCAGTATAAAACATAGGAATCAGATAGCGGCACAATCTAAAAACTAAATCTAATGACAATAAAGATCTTATGCAGTATTTTTTATTAATTAGATTATCGATTAATGGTTCATAGCGTGTAAAATCTATATCTGTACTTCTCAATCTCCATTGGCTCACCTTTTTCTTTCTTTGAAGGGTCTGTAAGGTAAACCGCCTTAGGTAAGGTGGCAAATGTGTCCCAGAGCGATAAACACCTGCCGACTCAAAAAAAAAATTAAGAGTTTATATATATATATATATATATATATATATATATATATATATATATATATATATATATATGTATGTATATATATATATATATATATATATGTATATATATATATATATATATATATATATATATATATATATATATATATATATATATATATATGTATATATATATATATGTATATATATATATATATATATATATATATATATATATATATATATATATATATATTACATATGGTACAACCTCACAAGAAATTGCTATTACCAAAGTTTCTGATCTCTAGTGCCCTCGTGTGCCACATAATTATCCTATGCATCCTGAAACGCTGTAATTCTTTTACAATTTTTCTTCTTTTTTATTTTTACAAGAACTACGCCAGAAAGAAAAATTTATAAATCTTACCATAAGTCATGCACCTCATGTTTCTTTTTTTTTCGAAAAAACTAAATACATTGCATGAAAATTTGGAGAAAAACGAGTAAATCTACATGTTCTGGGCCAGACAAAGGAATGTCATGGGGTATCTTTGCCTGTGCCATATTGAGACCCTCAGATTTTTCGAAATGGTGATACAGATAGTGATTTTTGAAAGAAATTGTGCATTTATTGAAGTTAAATAAAATTTTGGGGAGAGGACGTGGATCACTGGTTTCATATAAACTTTTTTTGATGGCACTAGGTAGACAAATATTAGACACTTGTCCCAGAGTTCTTGCCAATACACTATAATAACTTAGCAACTTCTTTTATTTATGTAACACATTTTTTTATATTATTGTTTTCTGCCCTTCCTATTTCAAGCTTATTATGCACTGATGGATATGTTTTATTGCCCTGGTGTTGGCGCACCAATTCAACTTTCTGTTGACGCCCTCTTAATCTAACACACACACACACACACACACACACACATATATTATATATATATATATATATATATATATATATATATATATATATAATACTATAGTACAATAGGTACTTGTTGGATCGTGGTTAAAAATTAAATTCCTTTTTATTTCATCGTAAAGTTTACGCAAACTAAATATTAGAGATACATAAAAGATAAAAAAAAAATGCATTATAGTGTTACTTTTTTAATTTTTATGGGCAAACATTTATTTAACGTTTCATCTAGCTCTAGTTTTATGATTATGATTCATTTTCTATAGAAATAATTTCAAGTCTAGTTAACGTCTCTTGAGAAATGTTGGATTGAAGGTATCTTTTTAATTTGAACTTTGAAAGTGACACTGAAGAAAGCAGCTTCTTTTTTTTTATTTTTATTGTTTGCCGAAAAATTATTAGTTCATTGTTTAACTTATACTTCTCCATCACTCGGAGTAGTTTGTAAATCATTATTATATTTTTTTTTTTCAAAGTCTCATCATTTATATTATAATCATTGTCAACATTTAAAAAAAAATTGGAATTTATTGGCATGGTTCATTAAAAAAGCACAAATCTTTCAATCACCGAAGTAATTACAGTGTCTACAATTGAATAGAAAAATAAAATTATTTATTTTTGTTCCGGCTTATATGTTGTTTCATTCTGGCATTCAAAATTATGTGCTCTTAATACTTTGCTGTAAGGTTGTAAGTCAGGGGAAATTTCTAATTCATTTGCCAATGTTTTCACCTATTTAAGTACCGAATTGGAATGGTATTCCCTGAAAAAACTTAAATTGGTAGTTTCACTTAAATTTGAACTTGGGTTTTGATGCATTTTTCCGACATGAAAGCGGTTCTAAATTTCACAGAAAATTACAAGAGAACAAAGAAATTCATAATCCTCAATTTTAAATGCTGTTATTTTGGCCTCTACTTTTGTATTTTTATCTATTTTATTATTTTCATAGATGTCGTTCAATTCTTCTAAAACATCGACAATGCTATTTTGTGGAAGAAGCGCTCTTGCTAATTTCTGATACCCGCCAAGTATCTGAAAGAAGTTTAAGCGTATTGTTTTAATATATTTTATCGCTTATTCGTGGCACTCAAAAAAATATAAATTTCTTGAATTATTACAAAAAAAACTTATTGTTTCTACATTAATTTTAACAGCATAGCCAATTACCATAGCGCTAAGAAAAGTCAGTTTTAATAATCTCCAATAACATATCAGTTGAAGGAACTTGGCCCTGAAAGCCTATTATGAATCGGGCTCTATAGAGTGACCAACGAATTATGTAATTGTGCAGTGATATAATTAGTTGTTAATTTTCTATTGACAAAGAGTATATTTTGGATAGGAGGCGCATCTATTCCTTACCGGGTCGGGCCGGCCCTATGTGTATATATATATTATATATATATATATATATATATATATATATATATATATATATATATATATATATATATATATAACACACACATAAAATGTATGCCATTCCACAATACATTGAATATTTGTAATGTTTTGTTGGAGTACAACTTGTTTTGTTTTTTTCTTTATGGTTTCTTTTCGCTTAAATTATTCTTCGATACTCTAGAGGTGGTCTTAAGCTATTCTTACTTTATTTGTTGACGTTGTTAACATTGAATGTATTGCAGAAATCCTCCTATGCTTAAAGCAACGGTAAAACTTACCTGAAAAACAAAACAAAAATTACATTAGAATTAATTTTATCATTCCTAATCTTGATTCTTTAGGAATCATTTGTCAATAAAGTATATAGGATAAATGGTAACGTGATTAGGGTAGCTCGTCATAGCACACTATTAAAAATTTAGTTTTGTACAAAATAAAAATCTCGCTAACGGAATAAGTTTTAGACGAGTTCCTTCAACGCCCAAATGAAAATGGAGAATCTTCTTTACTCAGTAAATTAATTTACTTTCTGTGTGTTTACATACGCAGATACAAGGAGCTTTCTGTATTTTGACATGCAGCAGATTAATGGGACGGAAAGTACATTAATTAATATATTGAGTGGAGAAAAATCTTCATTTTCGTTTGGTCATAGGCACTCGACCACTTCACCAAGTTTCAGTATTCACGGGCGTCAATTTTACTAACAGCCCACTAATGCGCGTAAGTACGTTCAGTCCTTTAAAACCAATGGGATTGTAAGATATAAAATATATTTCCGTAGTATGAGTTTTAGTTTTTAATTAATTAAATTTTCGTTTAACGCTTTTGGTTTTTCAATTATTATTTATAATTTATCACCATATGATCATGAAGTTACAAATGATATAATAAGAAACATTAGCAAACAGCCGAAAATACTTGAAACAGTATGAAATATTTTTTCAGCATTTTGAGCTCATAATGTTGCAAAACATTCACGGGAATTCTCAGGGTAATTGGAACCATAAAAAATCTACAGTTCGCTCAAAAAATCGTTAGATAATTTCAACGGTACATTTATTTAGTATTTTGAGCTTAAAATGTTTCGAATCATTACCGGAATTACAACGAGTAACTTGAGCCATCATACCTGAAAATCCGTTGAGGCATTCTCTCAAAAAATCGTTAGAAACCCTCAAACGGACGGATTTAACATATTTGATACAAAATTTCATTCGGCTCAAAATGTTCCGAAATATTCATTGGACCACAATTAGTGGTGATTTGGCCCATCATTCTTGAAAATCGGCAGAAATATTCTCTCAAAAAATCGTTACATACCCTCAAATCGACAAATTTAACACTACATTTCTTTAGCATTTTAAACTAAAAAAATTCACGGGATCACAAAGAATAATTTAATCCATTTAACTTATAAATCGGTAGTCCCGTTCACTCAATAAATCGTTGCTTGACTTTGACGGTCAAGCGGCTTGGCCGTAGTCAGCTAATAAAATTGAAGGAGTGATGTCTTGTTGAATAAAACGGGTGTGCCCAGTTTTTGGTTTTGATAAAGTCTGAGTCCGATAGAGAGCCCGGGACGTAGATCAAAAAAATTGTGCCTCATCTTGTGGATTTAGGTTTTTATTGGGAGTATTTACGTATACCGGTAATGAATGTTTGTTGTTGGTTTCGGCAAAGAACCTGAACTACTCTTTTAAATTTGTATCATTATCTTAGTAATATTTGATAATAATTCATTCTATAGCTCAAATTTGCCATGTTGTACATCTGATATTAAAGTTATCTCGGAGAAACTCAAAAGCCGTCGAACATAAATTTTAACAACTACCGATTTAAATATAGAATACCAAAAATGTTTTAGACATAATGATTAATTTGCACTTTTTTAGGTATCCTTAAAAAAAGGAAAATAAATTTACTTTGTTTTCCATTTTAATATAATAGCATTTTAATGAAACTTCAGTGTTATTTAGTAGCCGTTAGTTCTGAGTTCAAATGAAGGTATGTCGTTTTGATAAAACGTTCACCTCGGTGGTGTTATTGCCTGCCTAACTCAAAGTAATCGTATTTTAATATATCGAGGAAATCGTAACTGAGCTTGAACCATTTTTGCCGTTTTTTCTTATTTATAAAGTTATAGGTTGGGTGGCCTACAAAAATTATAAAACTAAATTCTCGGCACCCCTGTTGTTATTGTTTAGTGTTTATATAAATGAAATAATAAACCAATAAAGACGTATTCATCACCCAACTTTGAGAGAAGAACTCTTCTAGTGTATGAGGTAAATTAAGAAAAAACGAACTTTGACAATATCATTTATATTTAGAGTAACTTCGTTTGGTTTTCTAAGTTCCACCACATACTCCATATTCTTCTTAATTATCACCAAATGAGTACCATTTTTTAGATCACTTGATGGATTAAAAACAAAAAAAAAATTCTAAAAAGAAAACGAGGTGAAATTTTCATTTCTCGAGTTTATTGATTCAAAGCAAAAAAGTTTCTTCGGACAATGGATATAAAACCTTGTTCAACGTTGGATGTATTGAAGCTAAAGTAATTTATTTGAATAAAAATATCGTTACATTTCGTTAAAGCATAAAGTTTCATGTGGTTCCAATGCGAGATATATTCATGAGACCACATCTTTAGTTATGTTACAACTTTTTTCTTTTAACTTATATATGAAATATGTTCACAGGTTTCTAATATCAAACATTCTTAAATTTAATGTTGAAGAATCTATAAATTCGTGCGATAGACTATTGAATTCATGATTGCAATATACATTTTTATTATTAAACTAATGGTTTGTCTATAATTTTTTTTTTCGAAACTATACAGCCAAATATTTAACAATTCAATTGTACACATATGTAAAAAATTGTAAAACCAGCGTGTGTGATATGAAAATTATGCATACTAATACATGAAATATGAAGTTAGGGATTGATAAATTATTTGCCTCTTCTATGAATTTGTTTTATTGAAAACTAGTTTCGAATGTTATACATTCATTCTAAATTCTAAAAACACACAAAAAATTCAAAAATAAGCAATTCAAAATATAGTTTGGTATTATTATACATATTAAATTAGATTAATATAAATCAGTATTATAAAACATTTATGAATTATGAATTTAATTAAGACAAGATTTCTTGTCTTAATTTAATTATGTATTTGATTTCTTGTCTTAATTAAATTCATAATTCATAAATGCTTTATAATACTGATTTATATTAATCTAATTTTTTTTTATTGTTTTAAATATTTTAAAATTATTTATTTGGCATTCCTAATCAGTTAAAAATAAATCATTACTGGAAATAAATAATTATTTATTGATGCAACATGAGTGTAAAATAAACCAAGTTTCTCATTTATAAAGAAGTATTTTAAGATATTATTAAAGGTTTGTGTGATTACTTGTCGGTAATAATAGTTTCGCTTGCAGATTTGCTACTTTCTTGTTGGTAATAGTTTATTGTTCTTCCATTAATAAAATAGAACGAATGGTTTCTAAATAATTTTAATTTGTGTTGGTGAGGGTTACTAAGTTATCAAAATTACCATTTTACTATCCACTTAGTGAGCGTTCTAATTGTAATATCTGATAGGAATCTTGAGTTGGCATTCGTGACCCACCCAACTAATACCGCAATAGAGCAGCTTGTCTTATCTTTAACTCGCCGCTTCATTTCATTAATGCCGCATTCAGGCACTAAATATTTATTTCCAGTTGCTTGTTTTATTGATAGAATGCCGGTCTGAGTTTTTGCGCTATGTGTGTTCGATGTGAATATTGTGTTTCTGCGTTACAAAAGTCCGAAATTCGAGTGATATCGGTATATCACTCGAATTTCGGACTTTTGTCAACCGGTTTGAATCTCGACTTTCGTACTCGGGTTGGAATAAGTTGGCAGCCTTAGTTCTTCCGTTTCGTTTTAGGATCACACTCTGGAAGCTCCTTCGGAATTCTACCTATACTTGAAGAAGTGCTGGTACCAGGCGAATCAACAGTTGAAATAATCTGTATTTACTTCCTAACAATTTAAATACTTGATCCAAATTTTTGAGAAAGGAATCCAAATTTCGATGAACGTGTTCCTTAAAATTTTCTGGAGCAGCCTGAAAATTGCATATATCTGGTAATAACTCACGTTAAATGGTTTTGCAAACATGATGAGTTTTTATTACTGCATTTTTGTCTATTAAATTAAAAAGAATGCTGCCAGGCATTACAAATATTCCATCTGAAGTATATAAAATTTAATTATTCCCAAAACCGGTTAAATCACGGTCTAAAAGTGTTAATATGTAAACTATAATCAGTTTAGATCAGTTAAATATTGTGGTGCACAGAGGTTCCACATAATTTTCAATTTTTTGAAATCAAACTCTTTCTTACTCATTTTTAAGTGAAGAATACTTGATTTTTTCTCAGAAAAAAATAGTGAAAATTTCTTCAATATTTTCAAATAATAGTTGAACGCTTAAGTTTGACTGGGAATTTTGCTCTCAACTCTCAATATTTTCTGTGTTTAAAATTACTCGTGTTGTTTAAACTAGTTCTTCTTCACCAACTTACGTTTTATACACTCATATATATATATATATATATATATATATATATATATATATATATATATATATATATATATATATATATATATATATATATATATATATATATATAGCATGCTTTGACTGTTTCTTCTCCTCCCCACCCCCACCATTTTTCGACGTTTCGGATAGATGAGAAAACTCAGCGTGGAAGTCCACACTTAGGAAGCATTTTTGAGGGTACTGAAAAGGCTTTAAACATTTAATTAGAATAACCGCAGCAAATTAAAAAATAAACAAACATTTAATGAATTGATAAGTTAATTAGACTGTTTTAATTGTTAATTTAACATTTTTAAGAACTCAACGAAGCCAATTTATTCAAATCCTATAATCTATTATAGTGGAAATTTAAAATTTGATTTACAAACTCTCAACATGATTTCAAATTCTACATTAAATCCCCTAAAGAAGTCCTTTTTAATATTTCCTTTTTTTTATAAGGACAATAATCCTATCACGGAATATTCGGATTCATGAATTTTTATAATTCCCGTACAATTAGACTTTAGTAAGTGTACCTATAAAGAAGTTCGAACTTAGGCGGAAGGAGTAAGGAAATGGATCTCTAATAATAATTTATTTCAAGTAGAGTGGTAAGTGAAAGTTGTGATGTGATCAGATTTTTCACAATTAATCCATGATAATAAAAAAAGAAAACTGATAAATCGTTTTCAAGTCGATGCCGATGTCAATAGGAGCATCCTTTCTCCAAATTCAAGAGAAATTTATAGAATTGAGAGAGCTGATATTGAAATTCCATTGGCTGATTGGATTTCAGTATTTACTCTCAGTATTATTAAAAAAATATCTTCTCATTTTTGACGAGGTTATTACAGTTTTTCTACTGCTTACTTTTGCGAAATTTTCGACCCGGATTCTAATTAACAATGACAAACGAAAGGGTTTAAATTCACATCGATTAGGTTGATGTTAGGGTATTTATTACAACAAACTTCATACATGTTTGAATTCAAAGAGAAATTTTTTTGTATGCAATACATACTCTATAAATATATATATTTCGTTTATGTATTGTATAGGTATTCACATCAAATTGCTTTGTATAAAACTTGTAACAACACAGGCGTATTCTTGTACTTTATGACTTTGTAATCTTTTACTTATGAAGATAAAAGGTGGCGAACCACTATTTTATATTATTACTGATGAGCCTAAAGAGTAGAAACTATAAAAATAGAAAACAAATCTGAGAGTATGCGGACTGTGTGCTTGCCTTGCTCTGATCACCTTCCGGCCACCTTGAGATCGGAGAAATGGCCCACCCTGAAAGGATTTGCCAGGCTGGAGGATAGTGTACACAGTAGACCGTATACCAAGGTTACCGGATAGCGGATATGGGTCAGTGATAATGACAAGGTGTGAAATGATCGATCCCCGGAGGGACGGCCTCAATGACCCCAGACCCCCCGATATTGCGCTATTGCCCCAACTTTCTTATCTTCACCTTCTAATTTCCTCATCTTCCCTCATTACTTAAACAGCTCATCAATCATTGTTATCTATATTATTTTAGGGATTTACTATTACTAACATATATGTGCTCTCTTATAGAACTCATGGACTAACTTAAAGTCGAGTACTATATATTGATAACCGCAGTTTCGACATGGCTAATTTTATCCATTGATACTCCAGTCAAATCAGATCAAGAAAAAAGACGCCTCAAATTAATTCCTACAAAGCTGGAAATTAATTTAATCCATTGATGACTTTAACCTGTGCATCTCAAATACGAATTGTATAAGATTGTGACGGTTTCTGCGTAGAACTGAACTTTTGGAAGCCAAAAAAAAAACGGACATTTTTTTCAGTTTTTGTCTTATTGAATCAGAAAAGTGCAGGGAAAAGACGATTTTCCTCTCAGCTAAATCAATGAACATTAAATTCTGCCTCAAATAGTCTCCTTAAACATTAAATATCGTTAAACGGTTTTCAACGATTTCCATTTCGTGTGATGGCTCCAAAAGTTGTTTCACCCGCTTTAATTGGAGAAAAGGAGAACCTGGTTGTGAAGCAAGGATCTCAAATCAGTTACACTCGCACTCTTTATAAATCAGTACAATGGAGTAAAATCCGCACAGTTAATTAAATCGGTACGATGAAGTAGCACCCACACTCTTTAGTATCACCTGGTATCAAATGAAATGGCAAGTCTTCGAAAATATGATAACAGCCTTCTAGACAACTTTCATCAGCAAGATAGGAAGGGCAAAACATATTGGGTACACCGATTGTTACTTCTTTCACATCACCATTTTAGTACTTATCAATGTAGAGGAGTATTTAGCCAGGACTGCCACTATTTCTTGGTCCTAGCAAGGTTTCTGGCCTGGCAGATGTTTTTGCCAGTTTTGAGTATGACATTCTAGAGCGTCCTCGTGGCTCTCTACTGTTACGAATATCTGGGACGTAGTCCGTCGTTTTCAATGGGCCCCTGTAGTCCTTCATCTTCAGTGCATCGCATAACCATTTTAATTGGCGGGACTCCAGGATATTCATTGCTGTGGTCTTGAGTTCCTCCCTGATCGTCTCTTTGTGGATGCGATCTCTTCTTGTTTTCTCTGCAAATCCTTCGAAGAAATTTCATTCTGCAGCCGTGATTCTTCTCTCAGTCCCGTCTATTACTATTCAGAGGTAGGTGAAGTCCGTGAATGCTTCCACCTCTCCTCCTTTGCAATAGATATGGATTCCCTGCTGTACACTTCCTATTTGCAGGATCATGCTCTTACCGGTGTTTATGTGCAAACCTTTCCTACGGAACTCTTAATCCCATTCAGTCACTCCATGCTGCAAGTTTTCTGCTGAGTCCGCAATAAGAACAATGTCATCCGCATAAAGAAGAAGCTGAATCGCTACAGGCTGGAGACGTCTGCGCCCCAGGAACGTCCCTGTAGTTCGTCTTTTGCTTATTGCTGCTATTCCATCCATATATACTATAAATAGCAACGGACTTAAACTGTCACCTTGTTTTAATCCCTTTGCTATATTAAAGGACCCAGACTCCTGGCCATCCTAAAGATCTTTTTGGGTCTTGATATGGAGATATGATATGATATGATATGATATTATAGCATCTACCAGGCTCTTTGGAACATTGTTAACTCAGCGTGCCTTTCATATTTCGTTTCTTGGAACAGAGTCAAATGCTGCTTTAAGATCGAGGAAGACGAAGTACATATTCCTTTCTTGGTCCCAGGATTTCTGTATGACATTTCTTACAGAGAATATGTTGTCTTGAGTTTGTCATTCTGTTCCTTTCCGATGTGTGGCTCGACTACATGTCTTAATCTAATTTCTAACAGGGACGTTTTTAGTTTGTAGACGACTGGTTAGAGAAAGATGGATCAAGAATTGGAACACTCAATCTGGTTGCTCTTCTTGTGTATGGGAATTATAACATTATTTTCCCATTCTTTTGGTAACCTGTTCTCACAGGATTTTCGAAATAACTTTTGGAGAGCTCTGACTACTCCATACTTTACAAACTCACCAACTATATTATCCCGTCTTGCAACTTTCCCACGTCTTCATCCTTGCAATAGCTTTTTGGAAATTTGAATTATAAGAAGTTTACATTACTTGGAAGACTAAAATAGATACAAGTTACCGAGGTTACCGGTTTTTATACGAAATAAAGAGAGATTTTCAACAGACTAGGAAATTCATACGAACTATCGGGATTTACGAGTTAGCAGAATATGAATTATCGAGTTTCTACTGTAATATAGTTTATCATAGGGTGACATCGATATATCGTTGTAAAATATCGATTCCATCAAAGTTTTCCATCCTCCTCTATATAATTATTTGGAAATAATAAAGGCTTAGCGAACTCGAAGGGTCGATTCTGATAACCAATGTTTTGGTATATCCCTTGGACGTTTATCAGTTGGCTCAGCGTTTATTATTGTACTCTCATCAACTCTGTATCATGTTATCAATCAATCTCCTTTTCTCTATATAATTCCTTGCACATTCATTTTTTTTTTTAATTCTAGAGCACATTTGTTAATGATATATTTTTTTTCCAATTTTTCTGGATAATGTTTCGAAAGGAGAATTGATAACATTTTAGTTGTTTATTATATTTTTCGTGGATTGCCCCACCTAATGAACTTATTAATAATTTCTGTCAGATGCGCTGTAATCACTGCATAATCGTTTAGGTTTCATACTGGTAGATCTTGTAATGTTATTGCATATATTGGTTTATATATGTTTATGTTAAAAAGCAGTGTTGTTCATTATTTTAATTGAGATATTAGGTTTTTTTTTTGTTTTTTTTTTATATTTGAGGCCTTTAGAATCACAACCCGCAAATCCAAAAGTTTGAGTTTTCATTTTTTTTTTCTTTTAATTTTATGTTATATTTGAACAGTATTAAAAAAAAATTAGAAAAAAAAAGTCCAAAAGTAAGGTTCAAATAACCACATTAAATAAAAATAAAAACTGATTGCATAATGGTGCACTACACTTCTTAATATTATTTTTTTTTTTGTTTTTGATTCTAAAGGCCTCATTTATTTATTCATGACCAATTCTAATATATTCTTAGAATTCTTTTGCCCATATTCTAAAAATATATTTCCTCCTTCCTTACCTTAGCGTTCTCATTTCCTATTTTTTATCTTGCAATTTTTTATTTTATCTTATACTAACTAGCTTAAGCTACTCCAGTTTACCAAATTATTTGCATTAATTTCGTTATGTCTGTACTCAATAGGAGAACTTAAATTAATTGATAAACAGTTACCTTTATAATGATTACTGCTCTCTCCATTCGAGATGGTGATTGTCTATAATGCAGATCTTTATGTCTTAAGTTTTATCTATATCTAATAATGATAGATTGTTTTAGTATATATTACATCATATATATATATTGCATAATCGGACTGGTGATGTCATAGTATGGACGAAAAAGGTATGCGTGTGTATGGGAGGAAAGATAGATATTTCACTGCTAATGCGGCTTTATGCCTCAGTTATCTCACGCCATCATCCCCAATCCAATCCTATGCATTTCTCTTTCCAGCTTTTCAACCCCCTTTTCGTCGAGTTTTTATATCTTTTATTTACACGCCATGTTTAAAATCACACAGCATTTTTAATTTCGATTTGTTATCCCTATGGAATATTTTGTACTTCTAGATGAACATTTTTTTTTCCCCTTTGCATGCTAACTTTTTTATGATTAAATAAATATTTTGTCATAACTTTGATTTAAAATCATTTTAATCCATGTGTACAAATCTTCTATTAAGTATCCAGAGAAATCCTATTGAGTTCTCATTAAATAAATAAAGTAGAGGTTATTAACTGAACCTGTCACTTAAATTTTTCCTCACTATCTATTATCTTCTATGGCTTTATATGTTGGATATTTAATTTTCTTAAATATTTAGCTTTGTAACGATATTTTGTACATCTTCATTACCGCTTCATTTCCGGCAATTCGTTTACAATTTGGGAAAATATTTCTCTTTTTTTCGCCATTAGTTAATTACCAAATATTTTCATAATTAGTATTTATCCATTTTTCATTACTGCTAACAATGAAACACGATTTTTTATTTCAAATAAGCAAAATTTTAAATGATTTTAGAGGAAGCCAAATAGAAAATTTGTCAATTTGCGCTTTTAGACTATTTCAATAGGGATATGACACAGATACAATAGCTGATATAAAAAATAATTTAATTGTACGTTGATCTAAAGATCAATTTACAATTATTCATAATCGTTAAAGCCTTTTTCGAGGAAAATGTATAAAATCAATATTATATAGTTTCACTTCTGGTAAGTCGATTTGGGCAAAAAAGTTACTGTGACATCCCTGGCATAAACTCCCTTAAATACAAAATTTCAGTTTAGTATAACTTTTCGTATATTCGAAAATTTTTAATCTCACAATGCTTTCCTTTGCTACATATTGCTTATATAACTTAGTGAAACTAATAATAAATCCATGCCTCAGCATTCGGGCATGTACGCAAAATATAAGCATCCAAGCTGCCAATTACCCATTAATTATCTATGATGATGTTGCTATTGGTTATTTTTTGTTTTAATGTTAATGCCATTCGTGTGCTAATTGTGTTCATCCAGCCCTAGATACCATTTTTTTCAATTAAAAAACCACAACTTTCAGAATTTAATATTAAGGTTGTCGCTTTGTTATATGTGGATTGTATTCTTCATGTTAAAGTTATCTTTCAAAATTGATACAGATTATGTGTGTGTGTGTGTGTGTGTGTGTGTGTGTGTGTGTGTGTGTGTGTGTGTGTGTATATATATATATATATATATTTGTCTTGAATATTGTCTATATTTTTTTCTAAAAATTTAGTTGAATCTTTAGGACAAATGTATCAATAAATCTACTACAGAAGGGCAGTGTTATAAATAAATTGCCTTAGAAAAGGTATCTGATTGAACACGGACAAATTTTAAATTTCATATTTTTTTCACTTTATGTTATTTTTTCTTTAAATCTATAACTTGAAACTTTTTGTGTATAGCAATAAGAGACTGAGAAACTAATATACCGGAGGTTTCAGCAGATTTTAAATTAAATCTCAAAACAAAATCTTTAAAACTTGAAATTTATACCAGTATTTTTTCTTTTTATTGTTTCGATGAGAATTGGTTTCCGTTCGGATATCAGTAACTAATATATAACAACCGAACTAATATCAGTAAAAGTAAATTGTGGAAATTTTAAATATGTAGCTATTTTGATTTCTGAGAAATAGCAACATTGAGTGTCAAAATATAAAATTTTCGGACGAAAATGCATGCGTGTTCAATCAGTTGTAATATGATATAATACTAATATGCCCTTGTGTAAATTTATTGACACATTTGTTCTCAAGTTTTTGTTACATTTTTAGAAAAAAATATTGAAGAGTTTTGAAGTAAATAAAAAAAAAATCCACTCAAGGCCACTTAGAAGCATACGAACATGGTGGCCTCCTTTAAGATACCAGAACTTTGATTGGGCAATAAATCATGAAAATTGTATATTGCCTGAGTGGAAGAATTGTGTTCTCGGATGAATGACTTCTTACTATGAGAGCAAGTCGTGATTCACCTGAGAACTCAACTCAGGCAATATCTAATTTTCATAGTTTCTTATCCATTGAAGGCTCTGATGCCTTTATAAAACGATCTTCATTGCGACTGTTTTTTCGGGTCTACCACTTGGAGGTCTTTTACCAATCAAAAAATCAAAAATTTATCCCACCATCCAATAACGTAGCTTTGCCCTATGTTGAGAGATATGGCGTGTTGACTGCCCTTCCTCAAAGCTAAGATTCGATAGCGTTTTCCTGATGATAAAACGTTCATCATATTATATTATATTTATTTATATAAATATTATTTTATATATTATATTTTGTCCTAGAGGTAAAAGTATTTTTAGCTTGATATGGGCGAAATGGAAAAATCATAAAAAGGCATAATTTTACTAATAGGATCAACTTCTGAATTTTCATCACTCATAAAGTTTACACTATGTTTCTTAAAACAGATTCCCCATATTCAAATCAATTTTCGATGTTTTAAATAATTTATTTTAGCGCTTTTCTAAATTAAATGTTTTTTTAATAACATTTTAACTTAGCCATTTTAATTAGCATAATATTTTTATTTATAAAAACAAAGAATAATAACTAAAATTTAATGTTTATTTTAATGAAAATAATAACCTCGTTTCTCTTCCATATTTTTCCCTGGAAGTTACATGAATGACCCGCAATATTTTGGAAACTCATTAAGGTTAAGTACTATGATAATAAGAGCTATTAATTACAGAATTTTACCTTATTTTTAACTTTAAAATTTTGATTTCATATTTTCTATGGTTTACAATATGTGGTCCGAAAGGATAATTGATTTAAATTTGGTATCCGTAGTAGATGGACTTTTTATATTGTATCCGTTTCCTTTTTTAAACAAATTTTTTGTTTTATTATTTGCCTATTAAAATTCTTCTGTTTCATTGGTTATTAAAGAATACTAAACTTTTCTTAGATTTGGTTGCCTTTATCGATAAGATTAATTTGTCGGCTATTCAAAGATTAATATAAATTATCTATTTGTAATATAGTCGAAATCTCTGATAAAATTTCAAATACTTTTTCTTGTCATTTTCCTGTTCATTTCTTGAAATATTTTATTATCTTCCATCTTCTGAATTCTTACGTAATTCTTATGAATATATTAAATGAAGGGCAGTGTATTACTTCTAATATAATTTATTATGTTAACGTTTCGGGGAAATCTTTCAAAATCAATAAATACTGCATCTATAATCACAATTCATACTTACAAACAAACTAACTAAAACATATACACAATATCGATAATTTAACACTACCTCAGCTTATATTTCTCTCCCATTGTCAATTTTATAAAAATTTCCTGCATCTTAAAATAAGAATGGTTTAGTTAGTGCATATTTAAGTATTAATTGTGATTACAGACGCAATATTTGTTGCTTATAGAAAGATTGTTTTGAAGATGAGGAAGTTTTCCTCCAAAACGTAAACATAGATTAAAGTGAAGATTATATTTATTTATTTATGAATAGCATCCACCAACAGGCTAAAGCCCAATTAATTACAGGGGGTAAGACAAAACAAAATAAAACTTAACACATCAAAATAACCATATAATACATAATACTAATTGAAAAAATATAAAATGAGTTAAAAAAAAAATGAAATCCACAAACTGTAACTGACATTATTTATATTAAAAAATTTAAAGAAAATAAAACGTATAACATCAAAACAAAATGAATTTCGGAATAAAAAAGTGTAAGAAAAAGAGAGAGAAAACAAAAATCAGCCCCAGCTCTCAATCATATAAATATAAGTATAACTTAAAAAACATTTTAATGATCCTAAATTTATATTGATCTTTCAGCATATAAATGAATTATATTAAGTATTAAACGCCGATATGATTAAGTAAACATCTCAGATCGAGATCCAATATGCCACCTATAGAGTTCCACAATTTAGCAATGCACCGAGTAGAGCTCCTACATCCTGATTTATTTACAGCAAAATAAAAATCCTACCTGCTTGCTACTCATCCTACCCACTCTGAAATTAAGTTTACCAAGCATGCTGATTTCATCAATATTGCTCTTGACAAGTTCAACAAGGTGACGAATGGCTGATATTCCCCTTCCCCTATTATTACTTCCCCTTACTATATACGAAGTATATAGTATATACTTCCCCTTACTATATACGAAGTATATAGTATATACTTCCCCTTACTATATACGAAGTATATAGTATATACTTCCCCTTACTATATACGAAGTATATAGTAAGGGGAAGTATAAGTATTGCGATCGTGAAAATTTTCGAATTCGAGTTTTCGACGGAAATACACGTTTTAAGGTCCCCTGAGTCCAAATGACCATGTCTCGCAAAATGGTCTGTGTGTGTGTATGTGAACAGTCTAGC
This sequence comes from Rhaphigaster nebulosa, assembly GCA_948150685.1. NCBI lineage: Eukaryota > Metazoa > Arthropoda > Insecta > Hemiptera > Pentatomidae > Rhaphigaster > Rhaphigaster nebulosa. The sequence goes on from OX411308.1 coordinate 32,464,838, forward strand.
TCAAAAACGAAAAGTTGTACGATATTGAAATTACGTATTTAAGGTTGGCACATCCATGTGATGTTACAGCAACATTTTCGTCAAAATCGACTGACCGGAAGTGCCACTTTATATAATCGTTTTTACACTTTTTTAAGTTTTTCTCGAAAACGGCTCTAACGATTTTGATGAAACTTTCCTAAATTATTCTTCATAAAGACCTTTAACTTTTCATATATGTTGTACATCACCGAGTAAATGCAGAGAAAAAAGTAATTTAAGAATACAAATGCGGAAATTAACATTATTTAATGGAAAGAAAATGTTTCCATGGAAACTAAACCAGCTTTTAAAATATATTTAGGACTTGACAAAGTTAAAATATATAGGTAGTGTACAGAATTGTTGTACTAAAATTGTTTAAAAGAACTGTTTTATTCTACTTAAGTTGGAGAAGAAGTGAATGCTGCTGAGTTAGAAGCAGTGTTTATGTGAACTCTTTAAAATTATATTAAAAATATAATTATTATAGGTCGGTAAGGGAAAGTTGTGTGATGCGCGCACCGCACCAGATTTTTTAAAAAGTGTGTTCGACATTAAACTCCAGCATTAACTGATTACAGGAGATTTAACCACCTGAGTAGTTTGAATATTTCTTAAAAAAATAAATATTTTAAAAATCGCTTATTTGAATAACTATAGTGGAAGTTATATAGTGCCCTTCATTTATTTGAGACATTTTAGTGGCTTCCAACACTCTAGTCCATTCAACGTTCAGGTTGTCTCCGTTACTGGCAATGGCCGAATTTCTAAGAAGATTTATATAAGATTTATTTATTTATTTTTTTTGACTAGTAGCAATATGTGCCTAATTTTATAACATTAACTATCCAAAATTCGTTTTGTATCTAGTTTCAGTACTGATGTTGTTTACAAATGTTTCCCTCTTGTACAGTGAACCATACCGTGGTCGAGTGTCAATATTTTTCGACCTGGAGATATAAAACTAAAAATATTTCAAACTTTACCATACTCGGTAAAATAAGTGAAATCCTTAATATCCCCATGAAATCAGACCATAAGAATGCCGTACCTCCGATTAATTCAGACAATGATGAAAATGATTTTAATCCGCTTTGGGCATCCCAAGTGTCGGTTTCTAATGTGAGCTCGACTTTTGGGATCCAAAATACCGGGGAATGTTTGGAGCTTTTTTCAGTACTTGGGTTATAAAATCTGAAAGTTGCATTGTAATGAAAATTTTGTAGTTGCAAAATTAAAGATCCTTAAATTTTGCTTCGAATGATCACTCTAAACATTACATTTGGTTCAGTGGTTGATTCAGAATCGGTTGTGAAATATTGGTAAATTAGTCCATAGAATATCAGTAATATTGGTTGAATGATACTGATTTTCGTGTCTTGCACAACGTAAATACACTGATTTTCTACCGCCACGAAAAAACGATAATGGATAGAGGGCTTATTCAAATACATCGTATGACTCGAACTATTGTTTTTAATTTAAATTAATTCACAACCGTAGAACTAAATTTAATGTTTTAAGTGTTCATTCTCCTTAGATTTTAAAATCTTTGATTTTGGTGAAAATATAATTTTCTTTTCGATCCACCCTTCAGATATTATATCCCAAAAACTGAAAAAAAACTGCCTTTTTTTTTTTTGCTCCTAAATTTTAATAACCTCAGAAAGCGTCGTAAACTTATATTACTCTTATTTGGATTGCTCAAAGTGGATTAAATCCTTTTCAGTTTTATATATTTCGAAGTATCGACTCCTAAAGTCTAATTTGATTGGCCAGCAATGAACTGCCAATTGGGTTGAGGCAACCATTACAAAAATATATACTAATATTTCAAATTAAATTTAAAAATCCTTATTTGATAGCATTAAACAATGAGATCTTGAGCAAACTATAACAAAGTTTGCTAATTCAACGTATAATTAAATTATTATTATACAATTCATTATTCAGTATTACAATGCAGTTCCTTTCTGAGTTAAAATAGTTTTCATCAAAATTAACGAAATGATAATTTATTGCATATTAGTAGTACGTTGTGAAGTGACATTTTAATGATCAATTTAAGTCTTGTAATTACAGTTTGGATTCATTATTGTGGTAGAGTACGGGTTTATTAATCAGGCAAAACCTTTATAAATAAAATATATTTCAAAGGATTCTAGCAATGGTTAAGACCAGAGTGATGAGCCGTTAGTATTTGGTACTTACGTCATCAATATTCGTTTTTTAGACCATTTCCAATTTTTTTCTCTGGATATGTCGTAAGTGGGGATCGATAGAGGTAGTGTTTGCCTCCCAAAATCTATGGAAACCTAAATTTCGAATTTTTGGCGCTTAAGCCTTTTTCAAAAAACGGCGTCGATATGAACCCAGATGATCATTTTAATATGATTTTTAAAATATATTTTCTTTTATGAATTTTTCATACAGGCAGCTTCATTTTAATACTTTGAAAGATATTAAATTTATTACTTGTTAGGCATTAGAATTATAATTTTAAACGCGATCGCAATGGAATAGCTATGACTATTCATTATCGTCTATAGCTATATGAGTAATTCGAGTTATAACCTTGCAGTTCAAAACTGGTTCCTTTGTGATGTATTTCAGATTATGTTTACGAAATTTTTAATAATAATCTTAGCAGTGTAACTATTTCATACTCAATTTTAAATGTCCATGTTCTTCCTACCTACCTCAATTCCTTAATATTTCTGTCAATCTATGATAATTTTCTAAACTCAATTAAATCAGAACTTACACAACCAAAGATAGAAAAATGTCTTGTGAATGAACTTTCGGTTTAATTAGAAAGAAAAGAAACCAACTGGATAAAGTGACCTAGAAAATTTGGAGATCTTTGAATTCGTCCTCATTGATTCGGTGCTATCCGTTTCAATCTTTTTATCAGTAGGGTTTGCCTTCTTGAGATATCTTTCTTTTCAGTGGCAGATATTTGCGGATTCTCATGTCGTGAATAGCCATAAATCCACGTGACTCTAGTCACTCCACAAATAAATTAAATTTTGGCGAATTTTAGAAAATATTCAAATGTTTCCATTTAGTTCGAAAAATAATTTTAAGAACCTTAACTTTATTCGCAGAAAGGGTCGTTTTAAGGAGTTGGCTACAGCACAAGAAGTTTTGCCAACGCAACTAAAATTACTCAACATACAAAAAATATATTTAATTTTTTTTTTTTTTGCATGGATGTGTGATTGCCCTAAGCTTAAATAAACTACCATTAAATGAAAAAAAAATACTGGAAAGCTTTTGGGAGTTTTTTTTTTTTAGCTACATTCAGACTTTCATAACAAAATAAATGAAGTTTATTCAAATTCGAATCAAATCTGCTGGAAATTTTGAATAATTATAGTTCTGTAGTATTCAGTAAAACTTTTTGGTTTAGTTTTAAAACCTCGAAATCCTAAATAGGAGAGATTACACATATTCTAATAAAGTTTTAACTTCACATTTGAGAATGCTGCAAAGGGTATAGTTAGGTTATTAGCCTTGACGGAGAGGAGTTAGGGTAGCCGGCAGGCTCCAATCACTGGAGGGACAGGCTGACGGATATTTGCCGTACATCACTCCTCACGGCAGGCCACTCATTCAATGCCCCATCTTGTCTTCTTCACAACCGAACATTTATTTTTCGGTATTTCATTCTCTAATGCACATGTTCATCCATTTTATAGCCGTGATTTTTAGTTTGTGAGTTACAGGGAGAATGTATTCTTCCGTTTTTGGATATTCACTAGGTATGGGCTGTTGTATGAAAGTGGATAGCTCAGGGTGATCAATTTTCATTAAGCTATTTCAGGTTTCAGATATCATTTTCAGATTTCTGAAATTTATTTAACTTTTTTTTTACAGATTCGATGCTGTTTCTTCGTTTCTATGCTTTTAAATTTCTATATGCTTGCTTATTCGGTTTGACATCCATTTATTCACCAACAAGGACATCGAAAAGCTTTATTCATCCATGGATTTGATATTTTTCTAATGTTGTTGAAATCGTGGTGCCGACGTTTCAGCTTAAGTTTTAGGCCATCATCAGGTCTGAGTGGGGTGTAGTATAGTTTAAATATAGTTTGGCTTGGAGAAAGATTATTCAATTGAAGAATGTTAGGGTGAACATAATTGGAATTTGAGAATTAATTTTTTCCAAATCAAAATGTAACAATTTTTTTTTATTAAAAAAAAAGTAAGTAATAAAATAATTGTAACTATTTATTTAATGCCAACGTTTCTACCCACTTTGTATATCTCCATCAGGGCTCTGGAGGATATGATGGGTGGAATAAGACCTCATTATCCCATGGCCTCCAGACGTAGACTTACAATGTGGGTTGAAACGTTAAATAAATAGTTACTACTATTTTATATTATTCTTGACCATCTTCCTGATTTTAAAAAATGTTAGAACTTTTTAGTTTTACACATTTTTTGAAGGCCATTTACACAAAATTAAAGTTGATAAAATTGTCTACAAAATGCGTATATTATATATTATTTTACAATGCGTTAATCTTTGTTAGCCTTGAACGCATTGTAGAATTGAATGTATTGTACGAGCTGATACTAAAGTCTACGGTAGAAAGAAAATTACTTCCACTGCAAAGAGGATAAAATGGTGGAATACAAAGAGAGAGTGGAATGAAGAAAAAATAAGAGAGATGCCCTTATAGTGAAAGAAGAGAAAGAGTCCTAAGAGTAATATATAATAAACAATAATGAGGCTGATTGGCAAGATCAGGTGCGAAGAGTGTCATAAAAATAAATAAATCCTGGCGGGAGTTTGGGAAGGAGATATAGAGGAAATTCCAAGAGAATCTGAGGGTCATTCTTCGGAGTTGATCCATCGGGCAGCAGTGTTTTCTTCCGAGCCCATCTATGTAAACATTATAAATAAGCTTTGGTTTACCAACAGGAAGCTTTCCTATTAGGCTTGCTTCCATCAGGCAGAGGGCCTTCGGTCATTTCCCATCCTAGTCTGGCCAGACCAGTGCTCAGTAGCTCAAAATACAATATTGTACCAAAAATCAAGACTGTCTTTTTTGGGCCCATTTTCGACAAAAGTTGCCTGAACTATGGGGTGGGATGTAACTTTTCGCATGTAGAATCGATAAGTACCATCTCCAGTAATATAATATAATTATAACAAAAAAATAAAAGCAATGATTTCTATTTTCCTTTGGTAGACTCTTTTTGGGCCTATTGTCCAAAATCATACAACTCTGCTGAATTTCCTGCATTATTCTGCGATACTTAGTCTCCTTTTTGGAATTTATGGAAGCTTAAGTTTTATTTTTTTTATCATAAGAACGAAGATGGATTATTTAAAATATTTGGCTTGGTGAAAGATTATTCAATTACAGAATTTGTAAGAAGAATGGGCAAACATAATTTGGATTTTCTCTAATTTATTTCAATTTACTAACAATATTACAGGGGTTGAATTTTTTCCAAATCTAAATGTAACAATTATCATTGATAAAAAAAAAAAAATAAAAATCGCCCGTGATTTTTAAATATATTTTGAAATTAATCGTTAACATTTCCGTATTTTGTTAAAAATTAATTGTTTATTTATGACTTATATTTTCTTAAAATAAAAGTCAAGCGTCATTAACTGATTATTCGTTTTCAGTTAAAAAATAACTATCACGTTTCGAGGTTTTTTTTGCTCAATATAAATCTCAAAACCCTATAACTTGCTTAAACTTAGAGCTAGAGTGTTTCAATTTTATTCAAGGTGAAAAAAAAAAGCGATTTAGAGGCTGCCATTCAACCACATTTTTACTAATACGATATGATGAATACTAATCTTCCAAAAAACCAAATATAAAATCATACTTAATCGTACAATTATATATTTTCTACCAATTTGATCTTTAATCTTTAGTTTTTGTTTCAAAATGTGTTAAAATAAATTGTTTACTTCTAGTAGTGTTCTCCGTTTCCAGTGCCATGATATAATTTTAGTAAAATGAAATAGCCATTGGGTCTCCAAGATTTTATTTATTGTTATTATTGGTTCGACATTTCGACTACTGTAGCCATTTTCAAGTATATAGTCATACCCGGTCACAGTCACACTTATACAGCCATGCAAGATAGATATGATGAACTTCATTAAGGATCTTACCACGAATGGAAACTGAGAAATTTCAATTTTTAATAAAATAACGCATTTTTAATAAAACGATAATTACTATGCGAGGATACTTGAAAATGTCTCCACTAGCATCGAAATCTCGAACCAAATGTGAAAAATATAAAATCCTGTAACTTAATGGCTATTTTATTTCACTTAAATTGCTTACTTCTATTCATACGAATGTTTATACAAATCATCTGAACCTTTTCGCAGTTTTTACAATATCTGGTGGGGCAATATGAACTTATTCGAAGGTTCGTAAATGTTATTTTTTAACGCCCTGTTTTGGTAAATTCACGTGCTCAATTGATAAATAAAGATAATATGAAGAAAAAGGATGGATTTGAGGCGAGCATTTGAATAAGACGGAGTAATGGAAGATATAAATAAACGTTTGTAAGAATATAAGTAAACAAGTTGTTTTAACATATCTCCAAACAATATCTAAGGATTAAAGATGATATAGGTGGAGAAAACATAACTTTTCTCTTTACGGTTTTATGTTTAGTTTGTCGACAGTTTATTTTTCAGCATATCGCATCAGGGAAAAAGTGGTATGTTTAAATTTTTTTATTCACGCTAAAGAAAATGGAACCATTCTCAATTCGCCAGATATAGCGTTTTGAGCTGAAACAAATAATGTTAATGTTTTTAAATAAGCGTTATTTTTAGTATTATATTTTCCAGTCGACAATAATAACATTGAGGAGATTTTTAATCTTTAGACAAATAAATGGGAATTATTTTAAATCTTAAAATAAAAATCTACTCTGATTTGATTTTTTTCCTAAATAAAACAGTTCTCAGTTTCAGAGAGAGAGATTAATACTTTATTAACCAGGAATGCCGCCCAAAAATATTGGGTTGCTACAATACACAGTACATTTATCAATCCTAATTGGATATAAAATATATACATTTTATATTTTCTATATTAATAATATGCTCAGCGGAAAAAGAAAACCCAATAATAAACTTCAATAAACCCAAATACTTCATAAGAAAAAGTAGACTTTTTATTTTCCTACTTAACTTATAACTTCTATAAACATTATCTTTCAACCAGCTGGTGAACATTTTTGAAGGATTTTTGTCTTGTCATAAGTTATCTTTTGTTGATAAACAGTTTGAACTTTTTACAATTCATTAGGCAGGCAAAATATTACCTTTTTATTATAATTCTGCTTTGTTATTTTATTCCTTTTCATACCAAATTATTTTTGGAAATCATAAATCCTTATTTTTATCTTGGATGATGTAAAGTTAATTTTTTTATAATTCGTTTCAAAGGTAATAACAGTATGATCTTCTTATTTTATGATGGTCTCATTTTTTTATATTTTTGTTTATTATAATTATTAATTGAATAATTATAGGTAGTTGTGTTAATATGTTCAAATATATGTTGATTCTTTTGCTAATAAAAAAAAGTAAGATAAGGGTGATTCCTCATTCAAAAACATAATTTTATAGGATGATGTGGTTAATTCTTTCTATAACTTATTTTTTTTTTTTAACTTAAATGAGCAATGGTATAAAGATGAAATTCCTACATACTCTTATTTATTCTTATCTGCTCAAAACTATTAGTTTTTCTTTCCAGAGTGTATTCTTGAATTACAATATAAATAAAAAAAATTACTAAAATAAATCATGTTTACGCTTTAAGTATACTCATGGCAGTACAGTGAATTTCATTTAAGTTTAACAGTTCTGAAATGCTATCACGCTTCATATTCTGCTTCGTGTATTAACGAAAAGCTAAAAGGGATCCATTAAAATACATTGGCGTACGTTAGACAGCATTGAGTTATTGCTTGTATAGTTCATTAGACAATAAGTAAATAATGGTAATTGTATTAATATCATTATATATGTAAGAATTGTGAATGAGTGTGTACCAAGGACTTTTAAGTTCACTTCGAAATCGTGTATAAATGGCTAAAACAGAAATGGAATTGGTAGAAAAATATCGCTATTTTAAATTATAATATGTTTCCCGTATGTTTAACATTAATTTAAATCTAAAAGTTTTAATTTTCGACGTTTACACTTATCCAAAATTCTTACCGATATATCCAACATATCATTTTGAACTTAGTGAATGTACTCCACTGTCATTATGAGTCTCATTAATTAAAACTTTGGTATCTGTAAACCTTCTTATTTATGGCAATTGTCAATCTTTATTTTCTTTTGTGACTTCTTAATTTTATAATGCTGCCTTTTTGAGGAGTACAGTACTGAATCTGAAGTAGCAGGCTGGTCCATTATTAAATCTATACGGAGAGGGAGTGATATATTTCAGTGTCATAAATGGGACCATCTTATCAATTCGTAATTTAACAAACGACACTTTTACGGTTATACCATTGTATAAAAAATTCCAGGTAGTTTACCCCTCTCTCTTTTTGTTTCTATTCTTAGTTTAATATCACATTCGGAGAAAGGAGATTTATGAACGTTCCTAAGGAACACCTTACTAAAAGTTTTCTTTAATTGCACACCGTTAGCTTCCCTTAATACAATTGTAATTGTATAAGCTTAAGGAAACAAAGGAAAGCGTTAGGAGCTGTTTTCTATTAACAAAAGATTTTCGTTAGTGGAATATTATAATTATTTCTGGATTAATGATCTTCCACAAGAAAAACGAAATATTCATAGATGAAAAAAAGCTGATAATACGAGCAATAAAAAAACAAAAAAAAGAAAATTGCGCATATTTAATTATTTTCTATAAAAATATTAAAATACTGCCATTAAACCATCTATTACAATTGCTTTTATATTTTTCAGTAAAAAAAACCAAACCAAATTTTTTAGTTTTCAAAAACAATAAACTGTTGTTCTTAATTGGATCAATTTTTCTTGAGTGTTCTCTTTGTTAATATTCATTTTTAAAATCTAGACCGAAAATTTTATGAAACAGAAGCACCTTTTATGATACAGAGCTTTCAAACGAATGGATTGGAAAAGGGGGAGGCTTCTTATACATCTAGAAAAAAATTAAACATCCAGCATTGTCCCTCCCTCCCTTTGAGGAGTGATCGAAATAAAACATATCACGGAATATATCAGTTATGCTGGGCTGAGCATTATTGGGTTAAGTATGCATGTTAGGTACGAAATGTGAAATTAAGATACAAAATGCATTCTCAAACAGCTTTGATGTAAGGCAAGGTTTGAGGCAGAGAGACCCGATATCGCCTGTCCTATTCATTGTAGCGCTGAAGCGGGCTGTTAGAGCAATAATGACCAATCTTGTAGGGACGATTTATAATAGCCTAACCCAATTTCTTGCGTATGCCGATGATATTCTTATCAGCACCCGCAATTTGCCGGCTCTGGCAGGATCGATCGAAGAATTCGAAAGGACGGCAATGCAACTAGGCCTGAGGATAAACGAAGGAAAAAGTATGTATATGAAATCCTCAAGGAAAAATGTAGCATCATGTGAATCAGTGCAGATTTGTCAGCATCATTTTCCAATGGGTAATGAATTCAAATAACTTTGAGTGGTAGTGACAGACCAAAACAAAATGCAGGCCGAAATAAAAGCCAGAATTACATCAGGCAACAAGTGTTTTTATGCACTAGAAAAAACACTAAAATCAAAGGAACTGTCATGGGACGCGAAGGCAACATTTTATAAAACTTTTATAAGACCAGGAGTTACCTACGGGAGTGAATCTTGGGCTCTGACTAATGTACCGTCTCAAATGGTTAGGCCATTGTAGAGAGGATGGAGGAAGGGAGGTTGCCAAAGAGACTAGTCTATTAGAAATAATCTCAAAGTAATGATGTAATTACCTTACGTCAACAATTTCTTTACTTATTTTTTATTTGATAAATAATACTCCGTTGAGTTGCTGAGGGTTACATTTCATTAAATTTTGAAAAAACTATTATTCAGCGGAATTACTGGAAAAAACCCGATCCTTAAACCGTTTACCTATAAACACCCTACCTTTCTCCCATTGCTAGCTCAGTGCGAGAACAAACCATTTAATCGATATAACATAATCGATTTGATACTTTTTTTTACAATTTTCTTGAAAACTGATCTAACGATTTTTAGGATAATTAGCTAAATTATTCTTCATATAGGCCTTTCACTTTTCATTTATGTAGTCAAATCACCAAGGAATTGCAGAGGAAAAAGTTATGATAAAAAGAATCTTTTATTTGCGCATAACTCAAAAGGTATGCCTTTCATGGTAAATTATGTATAAATTCATTGAAATTAATTAAAGTTTCTATAAAACAAAAATCTAAGCATCGAAATCTGGCGAGTATTAGCAAAGATAATGCGTAACCGGAAGTGCCAATTATATCATCAATGTTTCAATGTTAACCGGATAGTGCCACTTTATACCGAGGATTTTACAATTTTCTCGAAAACGGCTCTTAACAATTTTAATGAAACTTTCCTAAAGTCTTCTCCTTACAGCCCTTTATCTTTTCATGTACGTATTATATCAACGAGAAAATATTGGGAAAAAAGTTATAGCGAAATGAAAATTTTATTTGGGCACAGCTCAAAAATTATGAATATTATGGTAAATTATGAATGGAATCGTCTAAAAGGCAATTGAATCTCTGAAAATTAAAATCTGAATCGGACCAGCACTGGCAAAGGTACGTCCGAAATGAGATGGATGCGATCAAACTTCCTCTCACCAAGCCGCCAACCAATAGTCAACAATACGCTCTGGGATAATGTAATGTAATAATATAAATGTAGTAATTAGCTTAATAACTTATACTTTTATATTATTTAATGGAAACAATTTTTTTCCATGGAAAATAAATGGAATTTCCATGGAAACTATAAATCGATACTTGTTCAAGTTGGCCATTGAAAATCTTTTTTTTGTGATTAAAGACCCTTATCAGTGTGTCGAGGAGAAAAATGGTGCCAGGAGGGGAAAAAATGTAGACCGTTATAAATAATGATTTAAGCTAAGGGATGAGATCAGTTTATGGTTCTAATATTTTTTTCTTCATATTTTGAGAAACGTTACTATCGGTTAGACCACTTGATCTAGTTTTCATGTTCCCCTAATAATTTCCTAACTTCGGCCATTAGAGTTGCTCTTATCACTTTAGTTTCCGAGTGAGGATTAAAATGAGCTTATCGCCTGACACGGATAGCAGCGATGTAGTATATACCATATTGAAAATTGCAGTATTCAGAGTTTTGAAGTTCAACTTATAATAGTTCTTTAATTCGTACCACTCAACAGATTATTGAGGAAGAATGCCTAGTTAAATGGACGGATGAATGTAAAAACTGTTTTTTAATTTAGTTAAATATCAGTTATGTATTCCTTTCAGATATTGATAATTTACAATGTTGATAAGGATGTGTTCTTTTTAACAGAGATGTCTTAAAGTATTGGTACAACTTGAAATATAATCACCATATGATAAAAAGAATTACACCCGGTGGCATACTTTTCAAGAAATTTATCAGAAAAAGAAAAAAAAATTGATCATGATTACTAAATTTCATCTTATCAATAATTAACTTATAATTATTTAATTTCAAATACCTGATATATAAATTGCAAATTGTATTTAAAATAATCAGTCCCATTCCTATGATAGACCAGTAGCAGAGGCTAAAAAACGTGTCTGATTTCAATACAATTTTGATCACGTGGGCCGAAAGTGTGTGAGTACTTGTGTAAGGCCGAAAGTACTATCAGAAAGTATCATAGACTGGAAAGATGAACGTCTGCCACCATAGATCGGTTTCTATCGAATTTTATAGGTCAACGAATTCGTTATTTTTTTTTCAGATTTTAGTGAGTAACACGTTTTAGGTAAAACCTGGACGTTTTCAATTTTAAATAACGTTAAATTTCCTGAAATTTTGATAAGTAATACTTTTTAAAAATTCGGAACAGCTACAGAGATATGGAGGCGTAAATATTTGCAAAATGTCAGGAAAACGCAAAAAGTGAGATATTTAATTAGCCTTAGTAATTAATTTTTAGTGCAAAATGCACAATCTTTCTCTCAACAAACGCCAAGAAATAACAATTTCAGAGAAAGTGGGCGTTTTTTTTTCAGATTTTCCTGAGTAACTCGCTTCCAGTGCATTTTAGATAAAACTTTGTCATTACTAATTTTGAAGACTGTTAAATTTCCGACAGGATATTTTTTAAAATTGTGATCTGATACTGAGATATGGTATCGTGAACATTTGCAAAATGTCAAGTGAACGCAATCAGTTAGATATTCAGTGGTTTCGCCCTACTAACTATTTTTGAGTGCAATTTAGTGCAAAATGCAGAATAACAATTTACTCTCGACAGACGCCAAGAAATATTGAAATGACAATTTTCCTTTCTTTTAGATTGTTATTATGAAATTTTTCGTTCTTTAACATTAATAATGATAACGTATAACCTGAAATACATTGGAAGCGAGTTACTGAGGAAAATCTTCACTTTCCCTAAAATTATTATTTCTTGGCCTTTGTTGAAAGTAATTACAAATATTTTGTAGGAAATTTAATCCTCTACATGATTATTTATTATGTATTTTGCACTAGAACATAGTTATTTAGGCGAAACCACTGAATATATAACTTATCAGTATATAAAAAATATTACTTATCAAATTTGCCGGAAATATAACGTTCTTTAAACTTTATAATGCCCAAGTTTTACCGAAAATGCACTGAGTGCAATCTAAAAAAAAGTTACGAAAATGACGAATTCGTTTACCTATAAAATTTAATAGCAACCGATGAAGGGTGGCAGCCATTCATGGTGATAATAATTTCGACCGATATGATCAAACATTTTCCTTAAATCAGAAACGTTTTTTGACCTCAGCTCTCGGTCAATTGTGAATGTGGAACTAATTGTTTTTATATAATTTGTAATTTTGATTACAATTTATATATCAGATATTTGAAATTAAATAATTATTAGTTTATTATCGATTAAGTGAAATTATCATTAATGTTTAGTTTGGTAATTAATTACTGGTGATTTTAAAATATTTTCAATTCCCACTGAAGGTTTGGTTCAGGCAACAGACCTCATTTTCACAAAAATTTAACCTGTATGATTTAATTTAATAATTAATTTACCTCCCCATTTTGATTTTAATTTTACCTCCCCTTCCCAGTCCAACGATCTATTGTGACAATATACTTTACCTCCGAGGTACTGATTGATAGGCTATTGAGCTAAATAAAATGTTGACGATAAACAGTAATGAAATGAAAATCCTATATTCATGCTTAAATTGCGATAAAACTAATCTCTCCTCTCGAACAAAGCATAATGCTCCAGAACACGAAGTGCTTCGGTTTTTAATTTCAGTTTCTAATATATAAGGTATTCTTGGTAAAAAGTACATAAAGACTTTTGACTGCTGTATTTGTAAATATTTTAATATTCCCCGAATAGGCAGCATCAATTAACACTGATTCAAAGTAAATAAATACAGGCTATGAACTAGATACATTAATAAATAAATGTAAAGCAGAAACAGATCGCAGATATAAAAAATAAAGCGCTAAATATGATTGAAAAGAGTTAAATAAAACGTATAAAAATCTTAATACAAACATATATTCTCTAAAACCTGAACGTTATATGGAATAATATAATATAGTACTCAAAGGTTACGGATATTTTAAATTAATAATTCATAGACCGATTTCTTTCAGACTAAGAAAAAATAAATCATGATAATATTGGCGTTTCAATATTTTGTATGCGTTTTGTTGTGATTTTATAAAGAACGCATTTATGATTACATGAAATACTAAGCAAAGACAAATTACTTGGCTTGCATATTAAATATTGAATATTTAATTTGCAATTTTCTTCATCTCTACTTCTCTCTAAATAGAAATTTAGGAATAGGAATTAATAGTTTTCAAATTTGTGTGCTTTTTAAATTCACTCGTCTTTTCACTGGGCTAAGTCCTGCGATATCTTCGACATATCATTGTATTCTGCCTATATATATGCCAGGACGTTTCATTTTCTTAGACTACGATCGGCACTTGGGTTTTCTGAACTTAAATGAGGCAATATGTTAATTTCATATCTTAGTGTATGTTTTTCTGATGCTTCAGTCTTAAAATATTTTAATTTTTTTTTTCAACTAAAATGTATTTTAGAATATTTTCATAATTTATGATTGAATAGTAAGTTGCTGTCCAAGGTTTTGATCTTATTTTATGTTTTTTCGGATAAATAAATAAATAAAATCACTGTATTTTCCTTTTTTCAATTGGAATGTATTCTAGAATATATTCATTTAACTAGCCTTTGCTAAGTTCAGACAAATCGGACTACGTACGGCGTCGTAAGGATGGCATGTTACTTAAAAAGTTGCAAGAATTGAACTTTACATCACACTGGTTACAATTCTGGAACTATCAGCATAGGACATACACTGGAAATATTTCCGTTTTGTTTTTCGACTATATTTCATTATCGACTATATTATCTTCTTAATCGCTTAATATAATCATGGACTATAAATATAATATAATTTGAGATTCCTTTAGTTTTTTATTGCTATTGTTGGCGTTGCCTTGCCTATTTCTTCATGCTCATATTCAGTGGAAGTCTGATTGTCGATCTCTGATGCTGGCCTAAGCTCCATAGCCACCAAAAAATACGTGGAGGATTTAATTAGCAGATTGCGAGCTTAATTAATCATTCGTATAGAAAATCGTTTTATTACAACCTTTGAATGAAGGAAAAGTTTGCTTTACTGATCTATGGTGTTAGCCAACAAGATGCTTAAAGAATATCAACCTGAGAAATATTTTATACTAGTGAGTATTTGATTAGTGCAGGAACAAAATAATTCCAAATTATTGCAAAACGACATAAAACTATCACTCTCCTTAATATAATTCTGTTTAATTGAAAAATCAAGAGAAATGTAGTCTTTCAGACTAGCATAATTTCATACATTAATTTTGAAAAGTATATAAATAATTTAAGATGCTTATGTGGAGATTGTACTCTTTGATCCACAAAATTGAATATTGTTGGTTTTGATCTTAAAACAAATGGAAGTTTTATCATTTGATCATAAATTTTCCACAAAAAAAGATAGAAATAATTTTTTTTCTAATCATGACGACAACCCTTTACTAATAAAATGCATAAAAAAACAATACAATTTGCAAAGTTATTGAAAATAAAAAAATAATGGATGATAAATTGGCCGCTTATTAAAATTAAGCAACTTAAAAAGTGTTTCAATGAACTGAAAAATGTAATAAAATTAAATGTATAATTTAAATAAATTAGTTGAATATTTTGTCAAAGGAGAAAGAAGTAGATACAATATAAAATTTGTAAAGAAAACCTTAAATCTTGAACAATACTACTAAGTAGGTCTAACTCTAAAAAACTATTATAACTAGAGACCGGATTTTAGTGCAGTAAAAGAACAGAAAAAAAAATTAAAAATCTTGAAAAATCGTGCACTAATAACCAAAAAAATGTAAACCAGTATATATATATATATATATATATATATATATATATATATATATATATATATATATATATATATATATATATATATACATATATATATATATATATATATATATATATATATATATATATATATATATATATATATACACTTTTTGTTTTCTTTGTGCACGATTAGAAATTAACGAATATTAACGGTCTCTAACTATTACTAAAAGTAATTTATTAAACTATTAAATGCGTGGATTCATCTATTTTTTTCACAATAAAACCCATTACTGCTGTCCTCAACCACTGTAACATTTATATTTTATGGTTTTATTATTATTACTATGCTAGTTCTCTGTTGAGATGAAATTTGTCTTTTCGAAATGTGTAGTGGGTAATTGACGAGTCTTAAATGTATAATATTTCAATTATTGCAAAGCTGTAGCGAACCTAGTAGCGAAGAGGTAATGACATACGACGACGAACATATTATACTTTAAATAATTATAACAGTATTACTATGGAATAAAACCATCTTCGGTAGAGTTTGATGTTTTTCTGAAATTTTAATTTGTTGTGTTCACAGCATTCACCGTTACATAAATTGTAAATAAGGATATACCTACTTAATGATCCTCATATAAATGCCTAATTGAAATAAATACCTCCTTATTAAACTTCTATTTCTCCTACATTTCTGCTGAATTGAATTAACCAAAAAATAAAAAATAAATAAAATCCATTTTCACCCCGCCGCGTTGAGATTTCCATTTAAATATGAGAATTTCCCGAGCGATGGGGTTTGCTGAGTGCCCTCATTTGGCTCGAATCCAGGAAAAGTGCATGGCATTTAATGATTCGGTAATAAGGTGGCCTTACAGCCAACCAAACCCAACCCCTCAATTCACTCCAAACCGAGAAATTCAAACTTTCTTATTATTTCCTAATAAGGGATCGTTTTGAATTTATTTAGTGTTCTAGAAGGATTGAATTGTCATCGGTACATCAATAATATCATTTTCGCTTAATCTACCGAAACATTTACGTGACAAGAATCAATAAAGAAAAATGTTACATTTATCTAATATAGTAATTACTTAGTAAGGAATAAGTCATGGCAACATATAATTTAAAAAAATTACAAAAATTTTAAACAATCATTGGTTTTAGTCAAACACATTTTTATTCTTTAAGCAACTAGAGAAAGCCAATGCACGGTAAAACAAAAACTTAACAAAAAATAATATATAATAATAATTTGATTATAATATATAAATATTTAAAATATATATTTAATATATTACGTGTATTTATATTATATATAAACTTAGTATATGTATGCATTACGTCATATGTGCATATGAATATTTTCGATAAGTAACTGATAAAATCCTGCTAGGTAATTGATAAGATCACGGAACCTAGCAGAATTTCACTATCAAGTAAAAAATAATTAATTTAATGCAATTATAAGGATAATTTTATAATCAAGTTTCGGCAAATGGCATTTTAAGTAACTTTTTTTTTCAAAGAAAAGAAATATTTCCAAAATAAGATCATTGACATAGCTCAGCCTTATGACTGCTCCCAATGAAGAAAGGCTAAAAAAATTCTCATATAAATAAAGATTCTTCACTAACCATAACTGAGTCTTTATTATTATAAAGACAACAGTGCTTATTTACTTATTAGTTTCTTATTTACTTAGTGCTATTTTCTGTTGTTTTGCTTGAACACGATGACTGCCCTACTACAGTTCGTTTTTTAGCATTGAAGAGGAAAGAGGGTGCTCATTATAAAACATGAATAATATTTACAACTGAAATGATTTAAAAAAAAAAATCAGAAATTTATCCGGTCTCTGAGGCCCGAAAACTTTGTTTCTTATTTTTTTTTTCCTCATACATTATTACTGTCGTATGTATTGGATACTGAAACTGCTTACTTTCTCTCTCTCTCTCTCTCTCTATATATATATATATATATATATATATATATATATATATATATATATATATATATATATATATATATATATATATATATATATATATTTCAGTAAAAAATCAGGAGTTTTCTATCAAACTTTGATAAATCCTCTTTTTATAAAAAATGAGTTATCGACAGATTAAAATTCTTCATTCAAAGCTGCATCTAAGGGTTATTTATTTAGTTTGTTTTTGAACCTAATTTTTCTTTGCTTACTTCAAATATCCACTTGAAATTTGCCCATTATAATTCATTCACTTTTCTTTCAAAAGTCGATATATCCACAATCCTCCCGTGGCTCAATTTTTTCGACTTTTCATTATAATTTCTCTAGTACCTCTTAAACGGATAAATGGATTTTCACTGTTCAAACGATTTTTCAACTTTTCATTCCTTTTTTTCTTAAATATCTTGAACGGGGAACGGATTTTCGTGGTTCTAATAATTTTCTAACTATTTGGAGGTAGATAAAAGAGAAAAAGCGACTGAAAAGTCGGAAAAAAAAAAATGATTTCCTGAAAATTATCGTTTAGTGGATATAACGTTTGATAGAAAACTCCTCAATTTGTCCTTTGCTCAAAGTTTCAAATCGTCCATATAATAGATAGAGCTGATTAATGCCCTCGGTTCATTAATTTTTATTTTGCATCGATTCCCATCTCGGTTTAGTGGAATCAGTAGTGGAAACTTCGCAAAATAAAACCAAACGGGCCGAGAGAATCCTACTGGAACATACCTCTGTCAATAATAATCTTCTCCAATGGGTGGTATATTCCAAGTGACTGCTCATGTATGCCTCATTCGCATTTTTTTTTTCAGCTGTCCATGATTGTATTTATGTTTCTGTCGCAGAATACCGTTCGAAATCAAACCGAAAAATACGTTTCCACTGAATTGATTTAATTTATCTTTGAATACGGCAATACAAAGGTATTAAGTAATAAATTTAGTAACAATAAAAGAAAAGGCTAAATGAAAATTCCACAAATCAATCAAGCAATTGATAATTTAAAAAATCCTGAAAACAAAATAGTAAATTCACACCCATGCCGTAAAGAAATGAAACATTCTGCATTATAATACGGCTAGGATTTAGGGTAATTTAACACAATAATAAGTAATTATATTATTTATTTGAATACTACAAGGTTACTTGTAGTTGACAGTTACTTGTCACTGAGCAACCTTCTTCTTGGTCAAGGTTTTGTAAATTTTTTTCTTTAATATCGGCGATAGATTGACTCGGAATCTTAAATAAGTAATTTCAGTTTCATAATACATCTCGTTTTTTATTTTGGCTTTTCACAGACACACAAACCCACAGACAGTTTTGCAAGCTTTGTATTTTCATTGAAAACTCGAATTCGCAATTTTTCTCTATCACAATGCTTCTCCTTACTGTATACTTCAAGGGAAAGTAAAAAGTACTTTTTCTTAGTAGTTTTTTCAAGATGGTGGAAAACGTACAAGGTTTTGGAGGTGGAAAACTTGAATTTTTCACGAGGACTGTAGATTAAACAGACCAGAAAACCAAAATGACTAGAAAACCCATCTTTTGCAAGCCAAAATCATATCTCCCTTGAGCTAAGTAGGTAAATATTTACAAACATATTTTATAGTATTATACTTACTTGTAATATCAGCCAAGGTTCTCAGATTTACGCAGCTGTAGATTAAGTATAAGGATTTTGAATTAATAAACAAAATACTTAATTTTAATGTGATTTATCATAAATTTTCACCATTTGTCATGCTTAGGTATATTAGTGATATCTCTCCTATTATAACCTTACTAATATTGATAAAAGGATTAAGTATTAAAATAGAAGGCCTGAATGACATAAAGAAGGGTTAATGGATATCTGAATATACTCCCTAAGCTATAAAACGGCGTAATCTATACTCTCGATTTAACACATTTTATAACCGTTTTAGAGAGTTAATTTAATCTAGTAGACTTAATTATTTTCTGATTAGAAAGGTCTAATGTCAAAAGTTAAATTTTGAAATAGCATCTATATACAGTAATTTTTTGTTAATCAAAATAATTACATTATTTTCGGTCGATTCATTTAAATATGGTGTAAAACATTATTTTAAAGAATGCTGCTAAATATGTTAAAATATTTTAATAGTTGTTTTTATTTTTTAATGTTTTGTTCAACTCTCTTTTTCCATACATATGTAGGTTTGAATAAATACTGGCTGGAATCAGTTATTATAATTAATAGTGTCTCTTCAACTCACACCTCTAACCTTTTATATTAAATTATTCCTTTGGTTATATATTCTTTTATTTGGTTATTATGTGTGTGTGTGTGATATACTATATATTGGTCCTGCCTTAACATTATTGTTTTTCAATCTCAGCTGCTTCTAAACCCTTACTCATTACAAAGTGCTTAATTTTTTTCGATGCTACCAATGTTTCTAAATCACGGTGAGAGAACAGAATATGTATTTGGGTGTGTGGTAGCAGATGAAGCCAAATAACATTATGATGGAGATGTAGATTATTATGTTCGGATTATTCTGGTTCAATGAGTTAGATAAATGTGTGATTATATTTTTCTAAAATCTGGATCGTTTCTCTAAAGTGTTATTTTAATCCAATCCCCCGCACTGCAACCGCCGCCATCTGAAAAACCGCTGTATTTCAGACTTGTTATTTATTTATATTTTGTTCTTTACTAATTTAAATTATCTAATGTTTGAGACCAATTTGTAAATAGTAACTGTAATACTCATTGAATTTTAACAAACTGTCCAAAAATATGGTGTTTATATTCCCAGTTGGTTATTGCTCGGTGGAAACTATGTGAATCCTACCATGAAGTTTAACTTAGCAACATTTATTTATTGTTTTCATGGATGTACCCATGAAGGTTCATTAGCATACTATATGGATATTTTTAATAGATTAGTTTTTACATAATGATGAAATGATTTCTTTGATCACTTTTTTACATAATCACAGTTTTAATGAACTATGTAAGGTTACAGATTTGACATTTTTTATGAACTTCAATAAATTTTGAACACACGTTTCACTGTCACCAAGTGCGATGTCCAGTCTGTTGTTGATGTTGCAATGTCGCCTTGCATCCTCAAAGGTCTTGTAGTCCAGCAGGATGCGCTCCATGGTCAGAGGTGCCTTGCAGGTCCTACAGATCGGTGGATACAGTCCTTTTAAAAGTAAGGTATGCGTCAAGGCTATATGTCCGGTACGTAACCTAGCCAAGACTACTTCTTCGCGGCATTTTCTCATTTCGGCATTTTCCAGACCTCAGAGTTATCTTTAATTTTTCTCAGTTTGTCGCTTGCCCTGCTCCACTCATATAAAAAGATATTGTCAATGCTATCCTCCGTGTTGATCACACTTTCAATTGGGTCCCAGCCTTTTTTAAGGAGTTTTGAAATCTTTAATTTTGAGCGCCGATCTGTAAATAAGACTTTAAGTGTCTGGCAGCATATTCCTAAGGCCCTCTGTATTATCCTTGAATTCGTGTACTAATTTCCTGAAATTTTTAATGTTAGACGACATGTCTATCAATTTAACCTTATTATTGAAAGAGATTAGGAATTTCTATTTTCTTCGATTGGCTACCGGCCGTCTTCCAGGTTAATTCCAGAATTTATACCTACTTTTTTTACTTTCTTTGATTTTTTGCTAGCAGATTGAGCAGTTTCCATCGGTGGGAAGTCTTCGAAATTAATTAAATTTTCAATTTTTTTCTTATAATCTACCGTTAAGTTCAGCTCTAAGGTAGATAACGTGGAAGGAGGAGGGCTAGAATGACATCGTTTTATTCCTGAAAAGTACCGAAGGAGATAGTATTAAAGTATTGCTATTATCTACAGCTGTTTCTTTAATAGTTTTAATCTCGGCATTATTTTCTTTATTATAGCTATTGTCACCATAGTTATCAGGTGGCTGTTTCGTGGACTGGTCACTGTTAATGTTGAAATTTGTTTCTGTTAAGGTGAGAGTGACAAACTGGCTGTACGGTAATACTGTGATTAAGAAACATGTAACTAATAGGCAACGATCAGCATTTGTTTTTTCATTTGTATCGGAATTTGAATTAATTAATATATTGGCTTTTTCATTACTATGAGATTATTCAATGCCATCGTCATTTCCGCTCTCAGGGAAATCAGTTGATATATGAACCGGCTGCTTCTTAATGAAAAAGTGACAATGTCTTCACTGAAAAAAATCGATAAGAGACATTGTCCTGCTTTATTATTAAAGATCCACCATCTTTACTAAGTAAACTCCCACCGAGTTTACTAGCGTCGTGAGGTGGGATGTAAACTTGCCGACGGAAACTAAGTACATGGCCCAACCATGGATCTTGGTACCCAGTCCTGAGAAGATGCATGGGCGAAACTAATGTCAAACCAATGCATTTAAGTTCTTTCTTAATGGTCTAGTGAGGAATGGAAGGGCAAGCATTTGAAATTATTCTGCGTTTGGCCGGATTAACTAGTCGCTTTATAAAAATTTCTTTGTTGTCAATAAATATTGATTTATGATTCTTCAAAAAGTTATCTACTGCTTCTTTGTTTCTGAAATGTATGCAAACTCGGTGTGCCTGATGAATTTCGGATCAATTTAGGCTGCTATTTTGCTTAATACCTGGAAAAGTATGTAAAATTATGGCAGTTTCTCGTTTAGAAAATCGCTTTGGCATAACTGGCGGTTGTTTCTATAGGTTTGAGGTTAGGTGGAACTTTTGATGCATTACTTTTTTGGTTATTTTCCAGTTCTATTCGCTTCTTACTTGTCGGTTGCATCTTATTGAAAGAAAGAGAGGACATTACAGGGACTATTGATATCGCTGCAGAGCCAAGAGCCCTGGGCGCCTATAAACGGCGAATAATCGCCTGACTTATAAATATCTCAGTTTTCTATCAAATAATATAACACACGTCCTTTTGTCTAGATTGCACAAATAAAGTTTATAAAGGCATGAGCAGCACTTAGAAATTAGTAAAACTTTTGAGACTGACCTGAAGCGTGACTTTTTCGTATAGGTCCCTAACAGCTGATCCTTAGTAACATTTTTAGTTGAGGTAAATGACAGAATATAAACTCTGAGATACAATGTTTTTAAAAAAAATGTTATGGTATTTATTAAAAAAAACAAAATGGTTACATCATGATTGCTACTTTGCTCTACATATACCTAATATACAACTTTAATAAAATGTTTAACAACGTTTTATGTTCCTCCGTACTATGTTCCTCCGTACTATGTTCCTCATTGTTTCTGTTCCCATTTCACGCAGAGTAATATTCCATTACTTTCATTTCAATTTCTTCACACTCCAATAATTGATCAATTATTCGTTGTCTAAAATGAGTTCTTTTGTATTTTCACAAGACTGTATATTACAATATTTGCATAGTAAAGAACAGTACAGATGTGTTTTCCTGCATCCACTTGCATTCATGCAACCTTTTTGGAAATAAATTAAATGCATTGAAGGAGGGCCTGTGGTACTGGGTCCTTCGCTTTTCAAGAGAAGAGGCCTAGCGGAGTCTGCATCCAACTTCATTGTTAGGGGAATTTTTGTAAACCAACCATGGTGGAACCTTGAGGCACGTCTCATGGATTGCAGTTAAGCTTCTGTTGTAGGTTGCTATGTTAAATAAATTGCAGGATCACCCCCCGTTTGAAGAAACGAGAACATTTCCCCCTACTTCTGCAACTTGCTCAATTGTTGCTTGGGGATTAAGGAATGATCTTACTGCTACCCCTTGCCGCTTTATTCTGAAGTTGTTGGACGTTTCAGAAAAAGCTGATGAATTTGTGTTGTTTATTGTCGAAGTGTCCTAATGTTCCGAAACAAATTCCGTAATAATTATATGAAGGAATAAGATGCTTCGGTAAGCGGTCATAAAAATGGATCAGAAATCGTATAAATTATTAGAAACTGAGGTTTCGGCCCGCTTTGCTAATCTTCATCGGGACTTGAAGCTCGAAGTTTGATAAAAGAGGGACTAAGCAAAGTAGCAAAGTAATTTAGGAAATTAAGTTCTTTTCCTGCATAATATTAAAAGATATTTATATCAGATCGAATTTCGCACTTTTATAAAAACGTACAGTGGTAAAAAGTACAGAAAATAACAACTAACTCGCAAGAGTGCAAAAACATACATATCAATAGTAAATATAATTGACAGAAGTACTGAAAATGTATCATAGAATTTTCACTTGATTAGAATCATTTTTTTTTTTTTTTAAAACATTCCCCCAAAATGCAACTCAGAGTATCTAAGACCTGGCGAAACCAGTTTCTTCTTCAACTTCAGCAATTTACATCAAATATAAATGTTATTATGTCTAATATTGTTGTAGGATTCACTATTTAGTTGCTTCTGAGCAATAACCGACTAAGAATTTTATTTGTTTTCATTTTTTCTGGAAAACCTCTTAATATTCCAAAGTTTTGTATCGAGCTCAAAAATTAAATAATTTATATTTAAGAAAAAAAAATTATCAGACTGATTCTTTGGGAGATATTTAATAAAAAAAAAAAAAAGGGACAAGTCCAAAAATTTAGTATTTTTTTTTCCAAGATGGCGACCCCCGTAATGGTGGTGAGGATTAGAATACTTTAATTTTTCAACATTGTACCAACCCTGACAATATATTGAAAAATCGGAACTTTCTCAATTTTTATACCACTCGACATTTTTTGGGACAATTTTACAGGACTTTGTGGGGGAAAGAGGGGAGAAAGGAGGATGATAATATAATACAAAAAAAAAATAATAAAACCTGTACCACTACAACCCGTGGAGGGTCTTGGATTCAGTACTTGGTAAGGAGCGTACTGTTTCTTGGCCAACGGTTGTGCAGGGAGGTGATCACGCTCAACCGCCAGGTTTTTTCCCCAATTAAGGGTACCCACTTTATAGAGGCTGGGTGATCCCCAAGAGGTTCTCCCCATCCCACAGGGTCGATCCACGGCTGATAACAGAATAAATAATTATCTGCCTCAGCCTGTCTCGAACCCGGAACCGGGAGCCTTACAACTGAGCTACTCCGCTCCCCAGAGATTAATGGATCCTTTAAATTAAATTTTACTCCGTTTTACATTAAATGAAATGAATGTTCAACAAAATATATATAGAGTTGATCATATGGATTGACTTGGAGTTAAGTAGTGATACCGGTTATAGCTTTGAAATTTGTGGACCGAGCTCTTAAAGGGGAAGGTTAATTATGGCACAGCTATTTCCGATATACTTGTGTTATACTCTAAGGTTTTGACTAAGCAGTTTCGCTCGAAGGGATGAGATCAATTTAAAATAATACTATCACACTAGCTCAACTTATTTCTTATCCGATCTAAAAGACTATGTCGTTTATGTTTATTAATATTTTCGTTTATTTTGGCGTGAAAAATTAGTGGTCATTAATTGTAGACGAAACAAAAAATGATGCAAACGAACAGCTAATTAATGAATCCCAGTATAGGGATTATTACATCATTGTTGAGGCACAGTGTACCTCCAGGACGGAGCTCTAATAAAACAGCTGATGAAATTGAAAAAAATTTCAGACTCGAACCAGAGCCTCGATATTTAGGTGTTCTGTGTCTTAACTAATGCTATATCTTCTTATTCATACTAATATTAGTAATGATAATAATGGCATTTTAAAAACCACAAATGCATCCTCCGCAATATACATCCATGATTGTATTGCTATTAGAGACATTCAGCTTTTGTATGGAATGAACATTACGTGATATTTTACGGAAAGGTTTAAAAGCCATTCATATACCGAACTGCATAATTTTACGCAATTTTCTCAATACAAATTAAACTTGTGTAATGCATGCGATAAATAATGGGTGATGCCGTGCTGTATGTAACTAATCGCACTATATTTTAATTCCACTGGTAGATAGAGTGCGATTGTTATATCGTAAGTAGGTGTTAGAAGACTGCTAAGCACTTCATTTTCGGAACGGTGATCTAACAATCATTTTCTAACTTTAATTTCATCAATGAAGCTTTCGGTTTCGGACAAGGCATCCCACCTGTTTCACAAAACGAAATGACCTGAACAGAAGTCAAGAAGGCTATTGCATGAACCTATGAACTTTATGCAAGTGCAACATATGAACTTTATGCAAGTGCATATAACGTCCCTTCTGCAGCTCACGTTTAAGAGAACGCATTCGTGGTTTAGTCATTAAGACATGAATTACGATTTTTCACTATACATTTATAGTCCGATATATAATTGCAGTGAAGTCAAAGTGTTCTTTGTTTCCATTATGTTCATGCTGCGCGATATCTTCTGCTCGACATTGTCCGAAAGTTATCGCATGCATAAAATCACCATAACTCTTGACCGAACGTTTGGTAGGTGAATTTCTGTGCAAGTGCGAAGAAGTTCATAAATAATTGAATAATTATAATGCTTAGCTATCCTGAAATTTGATTCCGATTAAATTTGTTTTTGAAATTATTTCTATTTGATATTGTAAGCAACGGTGGGAACGAGGTTTAGAGGGCTTAACTTAACCTTTTAGGTATTTTTTTGTTTCTTCGAATTTTCTTTGAATTAATTGTATTTTTAATTTCGTTTTTTCTCTATTTTATATTTGTTCATATTCAGTTCGATCATTCTAGTTTCTCTTAACTTGTGTTCCCGACTCATTCTTGATGAAACATCTCTTCTTTCGAAAATATCTTTATATGCTATTCTAATTATCTCATGTGGTTCCGTTATTTGAAATCGGGATAGACATTCGAAAAGTTATTTTTAAAAAACTCATGACCTTAATTTATAATAGTCGAAAAAAAATTTGGTTTCTAGTTTTTTTATTTATAGTTCACTTTCTTGTCTATTGGAGAGATTAATACGAGTGATTGAATTCTCTACAAAGTGTGGGGAATCACTACTGGGTTAAATCTAACGTTTGATTTCTTCTCGATGGATTTACCCCCTTATGTCATTTCCATTCTAAACTTGGTTGTAAATTTTGTTTATGTTGGTGTACAGCACTTTTATAGGGGTAGGAACGGGAGGTATATTATTGTTTTTAAGCTTTGTTAGGAAGTAGTTGCTAGAAACAAAATTTGTATGCGATTATTATAAATTATGGTCGTGAGTTTTTTTTTTTTTAAATAACTTTTCGAATGTCTATCCCAATTATTGAGGTAAAATCTTAAACAGGTAATACAAATGTAATGTATCACATGTAACTATTACATTCTGTACCTCGGATGTATGGTGTATTTATCTATTTTTACCATTTTAGCGTTATTTTACATTTGTATTAAACTTTTTTCTTTTATAGTTTTTAAAGAACACAAACTCCTGTTTTATTCTGAGAGAAACTTCTTCTGTAAAGTTAGGAAAATGTGACGTTTCCTATAATTCCGAGGTACAGAATTATTAGAATTGTCCTAAATTCATTTAATGCGTTGATTAATATTTATAAAAGTTTTATTAACTTATATTTGATTTCCTCGCCGTCTTAAGACATGAATTTTATTATTTTTTTTAATTTTTAAACTATAAGAAATAATGTTTTAAGTGCAATATCCAAAGCCGTTCTCTCTTACATTTTATTTTTACAACCTCCAAAATTATTTATATTTCTAATTTTCATCACGTTTAAGTACGCATCTTCCTGGAAAAAAATGACATTTTTAAATGGATTATCTTTTACTTGGCGATTAATAACTTTGTTTTGTGCACAATGCGAAGTTAATATTCTTACCTGTTTTTATTCCCTACTATTTTAATTGATTGTTTTTGTTTATTTAATTAAATTTTTATTACACAGAAATTTGATTTTTTTCCCCTCCCCTATTGCGTATATTAATACTTTTTGCTTCATATTTCCATATTTTTTCTGAAGAAAAATGATATTTCCGGTAATTACAGATCATTAAACCATTGTAAATATTCATTAAGTCTTAATTTCAGGGAATGTTTCCAATTGTGTGTTTTTACTTCAGCAATAACTACTATTAGATCCTTTTAATATTAGGATTCTTATAAATAGCTAGTAGTTATTCTTCTTAGAATATGTTTTGAATGAATTTTTTTAAATTATCTCTAAAATTCCTCTCTATAACATAAGTAAGGTCCGTAGACACCCTCCGAAGTGTGACAAATTCAGAGTCCAGACTTGATGTTTCTTGTTTAAAATTCTGTTTCAATGCTGTAAATAGCCGATTCCCCTGTTAAAATAAGAGGCTATCTACAAATGGCGCCGAGCAGAATAAAACTGGTCGCGGGAAATTGGTTGAGTAGAAATCCAAATAACGAAATTTCTATTTTCCTTTTACTATGTGACATTTTTAAATGGTGTAAGACACACCACGCCATGACTGATGAGTGATGAGGTAAAGTGATGACTTTACCCGGTAAAAGTAGTCGACAAGTTTCGTGCATTAACGTGCGCAGTTAAAACATTATCGATATTTTTCAACTTATAAACAATTGAAACGCTATCGATATTTTCTAACCAAGAGCAATTGAAATATTAACGATATTTTCTAACCAATCAACATGATAGATATTTCTTTTAGTTAGTAACCCAATATCCAACGTAAAGTGCAATGGGAGTAAAGAAGGCTGTAGAAGCAGATAGAGGGGAAAAAACCCGGAGTAAATATTCTCATCACTGTGAATATAATCGTAAGCAGAAAATTAAACCAAAAATATAACACTCTTAGGTTACGAAAGATATAAGATTGAATTATTAGTAGATTTCTGTGGACCTGTGGAACCTCTCGCGCAAACGCCTATGATTGTGAATGGTATTTCTGGGTGCTACCAGGATTTTACTTCGGTTTGATTTTGAGAAGGATTCAACTTTATTATTATTCGAAAAAAGTTAACCCTTTTCAAAATCAGCGCTTCATTTATATTTCGTGCACAGATATTGGTTTTCTTAAGTAAATTTTAAAAAAGATCAATGATGGGAACTGAATCTTCCCAAGCTCCTCCACTTGGCTAAGCGCCTGAGTTAACAATATATCCTATTAAGAGCAAATCAAGTCGTAAGATGATTACGCAGTAGTAGTAGCTACATGCTCTAATTACAAAGAGTAAAATTTCTGGTTATGATCCTGATTTATTTCTCTGTGTCTCTGTTTTGTTTACTTAATTATCTTTTCTTTTATTTAATGTTGGTTATACATGCTAAATATTTTTCTGATTAAAAATCCAATTAATTTGTTTGCTTGAAGGCAACATTTAAAAAACTTTTTTATTTTGAAGTATGTGATATTTAGTACCTATCTATATTCCTTTTACTTCTATTTATAAGAATATAAATTAAAAGTATATGCGTTTGATTAGAGGACCTGTTATTAATTACAGTTCAATTTCTGGTTATGATCCCGTTTTTTTTTTGTTTTTTTATACTTAATCTTATTAAGTTTTGTTTACTTAACTATCTTCCGTATTACTAATTCAAAAACCACTTAATTTGCTTACATTATAGCAACTTTTGAAAACTGTTAGTTTTGAAGTGAGTGATTACATATCACTCAAATCGATTTGTTTCCATGAAGGAAACGTTTAAAACCCTTTTTAATTTTGAAGTAAGCTATATTTAGTACGTATCTATATTCATTTTACTTCTACGTATCCGTTTATAAATTAAAAGTATATGCGTTTGATTAGAGGACCTGTTATTATTTACAGTTAAATTTCTGGTTATGATCCTGGTTTATTTTTTTGTTTACTTATTCTTACTAAGTTTTGTTCGCTTAACTGTCTTCCGTATTACTAATTCAAAAACTACTTAATTTGCTTACATTATAGCAACTTTTGAAAACTGTTAGTTTTGAAGTGAGTGATATGTAATATCTATCTATATTCCTTTTACATCTAAATTAAAGGTGCATGTATATGTGTTGATTCGTATTTATTACAGTTGTGTAAAGCAGCATGAGGTACTTTCTGTAATTATTGATAAATTTAAGGTCATGATCCTGTTTACTTTTCGTGTTTAATTTTACTCTCTAAGTTTTTTTTACTTACCTATAAATCCAATTATTTAATTTTGGTTATACCTATTAAATTTTTTTCTAATTAAAAATCAAATCGATTTGTTTCCATGAAGGAAACGTTTAAAACCCTTTTTAATTTTGAAGTAAGCTATATTTAGTACGTATCTATATTCATTTTACTTCAACGTATACGTTTATAAATTAAAAGTATATATATGCGTTTGATTAGAGGACCTTTTATTATTTACAGTTAAATTTCTGGTTATGATCCTGGTTTATTTTTTTGTTTACTTATTCTTACTAAGTTTTGTTCGCTTAACTATCTTCCGTATTACTAATTCAAAAACTACTTAATTTGCTTACATTATAGCAACTTTTGAAAACTGTTAGTTTTGAAGTGAGTGATATGTAATATCTATCTATATTCCTTTTACATCTAAATTAAAGGTGCATGTATATGTGTTGATTCGTATTTATTACAGTTGTGTAAAGCAGCATGAGGTACTTTCTGTAATTATTGATAAATTTAAGGTTATGATCCTGTTTACTTTTCGTGTTTAATTATACTCTGTAAGTTCTTTTTACTTACCTATAAATCCAATTATTTAATTTTGGTTATACCTATTAAATTTTTTTCTAATTAAAAATCAAATTAATTTGTTTCCATGAAGGAAACGTTTAAAACCCTTTTTAATTTTGAAGTAAGCTATATTTAGTACGTATCTATATTCATTTTACTTCTACGTATACGTTTATAAATTAAAATTATATATATGCGTTTGATTAGAGGACCTGTTATTATTTACAGTTAAATTTCTGGTTATGATCCTGGTTTATTTTTTTGTTTACTTATTCTTACTAAGTTTTGTTCGCTTAACTATCTTCCGTATTACTAATTCAAAAACTACTTAATTTGCTTACATTATAGAAACTTTTGAAAACTTTGTTAGTTTTGAAGTGAGTGATATGTAGTACCTATCTATATTCCTTTTAAATCTATGTATTACAACATAAATTAAAGGTGAATATTTGTTGATTCGTATGCATGACAGTTGCGTAAAGTTGCAAGAGGTACTTTCTGCAATTACTGATAAATTTCAGGTTATGATCCTGTTTACATTTCGTGTTTTGTTATACTCTCTAGGTTTTTTTTTACTTACCTATATTTCCTATTATTTAATTTTGGTTATACATACTAAATTTATTTTCCTCAATTAAAAGTCTTTACATGTGGTTTTATTTGCATTAAAGCAATATTATAACTTTTGTTAGTTTGATTGGAATAGGTGGTATTAAGTACGTATCTATATCCGTTTTATATAGATGTATCGTCACTACGCTTAAATAACGAATATGTATATCCCTACTTTTTAATTGACCAAAAAAGAACTTCATGTCTTACTTTTAACTTCCACATCGGGAATATTTTTTTTTTATCTGAGGGCCTTTCACTTCACTGAGCCATAGATCCTTAATTATACGATTTTATTTTGCAAATATACTTCTTTCTAATTAGAAAAACTAAGATATTCGAATTATGCGATTTTTCACATTCGTTACTTAAGCGTGGTGGGAACGACATGTATAGATTTTTATTTTAAAAAATCTCTCATTTAAGGACAAGAAATGGTGGCTTCAGACATCTGCTATTCAGAGGGCAATATTAACAATAATTTATAAAGATTCCATTTTATTATAATATGCCACTTTTTTCCTATACATATTCCTTTTATCTGTACGTAATGATGAGCCAAAGTGAAGAATAATTAATTAGCAAATTGTTTTATAGCAAGTATTAATTTAAAAACTAATAGCAAATTTAACTTCGATTTTAGTTTATCTCGAATTTTATTTTTCTTATATATATATATATATATATATATATATATATATATATATATATATATATATATATATATATATATATATATATACAGGAAATGTATGAACTTTCCGATGTCTTCCAAGGTGTAACCGTTACGTCTAATTGAACTAAAAGGCTGTTACATTTACTAACCTAATTTAGTTTTACTTTCGTCTACTAACGCTGTAATATTCAATTTTATTGCTTCAGCTTCTTTAAAAGTAGCTAATTATTGTGCATCATAACCAACAACAGGTAATTGTTTCTTCCTCGTCACCTAATTGAATCTGTAGAAAGAGAATTTTTAGTTTTAGGCGTACTTCCGACTTTGTAACCTACTGGAGTATTCCTCCAGTGACGCTAACTCAGGAATTCCTAGAAGATTTTTTTTTTTTTTGGTTTTTTTACGTATTCTGATATAAAATGAAATTTTAAGACAAATGAAATGAAATTTCTCTGAAGGAAACTATTTTTTAAAGAATAATATTCAAGCAAACATTGTAGAGAATTAAAATTACTTTGAAATGAATCATTTCATCCCAGAGCGCTGTGAATTGAATGGCAATAATAAATATGAGAAAAGCAAGAAGCGTTATTTTTAAAAATATATTTATTAAATGATTATTATTTGTTTGTTATAATTATTGTATGATTAAAATGCATTAATAAAATAAATAACACGAAATTTGTCCAAAACCTATCCTTTTAGACATTTCTTGCTGTTATCTTATTTATTGTTGCTATTCTAATACTCAGTGTTTTAAAATGAAGGTAGACTCACTTCAAAATTATTTTAATTCTCTACAATAGAGTTTAATTTTTAGTACAATATTTATATAGTTTAATATATATATATATATATATATATATATATATATATATATATATATATATATACACACACACACACACACGTGTTTTTTTAAGAGAAATTTTGTACTGTATATAAAAATCGTTTTTGCGATTGGGAAATGGGAATTCCCTTTAGGCGCTTGAGGGATGTTCCGGTAGGTTACCAAGCCAGCAATACGTTTCAAACTACCTTCATCCCACCCGATTCGAATTCCTGAAATTTGATTATGACATTCTTAACAATCTAGAATTTGAAATTGGAGGCAAGTTATGTGTGACACAGATAGCTTTCCTCTTGACTCTGATAACTTCCAACAGAACGGTAAGATCAGTTGACAATCCACATGATGGTATAGAAGGATCAATCGGATTAGGGCTTGATAAATTATTTGCCACTTATATAGTTTTGTCAAAATTATAGGAGTAGCAAATAATTTAACAAGCTCTAATTAGAACAGTAAGATAATTCAAAATTTCCTACTGGTTCATATTGATTTACGGAAATTATTGAAAACTAGCACCATTCTCGCAGAAAATAGATCTCGTATATTCTGGTCCTAATAATAATTAAGATTTCAATACCATAAATACGGAAATATATATTTTACATTATATTTATAATCAACATTTTATATTTTACAAATAAATCCTTTAAAACAATAAAAGAAAAGAATAATTAATAATAAGCTTGTCTCAATTCGAATTTTGCTCATAGAAAGTCTTACATGGGCTTTCCTAGATATCTATGTGCTTCATTAAATCATTGTTTTTAGAGTATGATGATGTATGATTCTCCATAATGATTTCAATAAAACCATAATTATAAGAAGGTTGCAAATTATTAAATAATGATTTATTATTTCCAATTAGTAATATTTCAAAAATACATGGTCTGTCTATTCACAGGACTTCCCATATTTCTTCGGTTTACAGTTCAGATAATTAGATTATCTTTCAAATGAGCATTTGGAGTATTTCGGAAAAGGAACATGTGCAGAATACTGCATAACAGATATAGTATCTTCCAAGTTCAGCAAAGAAATTAAGCAGTAGGCACCAAAGGAGCAGAAATTTGAAGCTTGTCCCAAAATGATCCCCGTGAGAGTTTCGAACTGAATGTATTAAGAAGAAACTGTGTTAATGCATGTAGGCTCAGTTGATTAGGACTTGTAATCAGTGGATAAAATGATACAGAGGTAAATATTAGATGTGCACTTAAGTGGGAGAAGAAAAAGGAAAAACTAAGAAGCTAAAGGGAGTGCAGAAATAATCCGAGGAAGGATGAAGGTGGTCAGGAAGCCTAGGGCCACGATGACCTGCCACGCCACAGAATTAGTCTACGAAGTTCACTACCCTATATATCAGCTAATACTGATCCGATTTAAATGAAGTTTTTTTGTAGGGAATTGCATCTCCTTTTGATCGATCATAACAATAACCCCAAAATGGATTTTTGACGAACGGATTTTTTTCGATATTCGATATTTGGATTCTACGTATCTTGAAACGTAAACCCTTCCATAATTCAAAGGAGGTTACAAAAAAAATTTCATGTTCGATTACAAAGGTCTATTGTTGAAAAATTATTGAAAATAATAAACCGAAATTTTTATATAGATTTTTTTTTTTTTTTTATGTCTTGTACTGATTTCAGAACATGTTACGCCTTACATTTTCCCTCTATCTTAATAAATGGCCGAGTTATGGGTTCATAAAATCTCTAATCGGCTGCTATTTTGAAACAAAAGTTACCTGTGACTTTGGTGCCGAATCTCAAGAAAATCTGTCCATTAGTGTCGGAGAAAAGCCGCGGACGGGATACGGACGGATTTGTTTTTATTCGATATTTGGATTCTACTTATCTTGAACCGTAAAACCTCAAATTTTGAGAGGTGGGGGTAACAACAAATTTTTTTATGGTTGATTACAAAGATTTATTATTGAAAATAATAAACAAAAATGTTCAAATAAACTTTTTAAAACTTACTTATATTTCGAGTTATTAATAAATAAAGTTTGTGATATCGGAATGACATATGAAACTTTTCAAATAATGCGGATGAGAAGAGAAGATGCAACAGATGCAGAGATATCGACCGACTAGTACCGTAATGCCGGGTTATCATTTTGTTCCGCCTAGTGACTTAGATCGCTTAACTCGATCATTAGGCATTTGATAATACTAATTATGGAAGTTATGAGAGAAATAGTTTTTACGATATCTAACAATTTGCTAAGTTTCGGTTACTACTATACAATCTATCTGAATGTTGAAATACCGAAGTCTATATTTTGTGGTATATATGAATTTGAATCAATGTCATCGTAGGCATGGATTTGAGAGACTCCAATCCTGCTCTTCAACCTTTTTTCGAGGAACTGCAAAATTCAGAAATTAAATTGAAGTTGAAGAACCAAGGTTTTATTCCGCATATTCCTTCCTCCATAGAACCCAACCAGTACCTAACTCTAGATCAGAACACACTGACCAACAAAGCAAATGTTTCGGACTAAAAATATAGCTGATGTTGATGTGTTATTGTCTCCTGAACACGAAAATAATTTTTTAAAACATAATTAGCTCTTGTTTCAGAGATACAGTTATGTAGTGTCTATTTAAGTCATAATTTTTGGTTAAGGGGATATTGGGCTATACCAAGTACTTACTGCTGTTTTCTATGCATTTGGTATCGCCAAGAATCTTTATTACTGCTGAGGAAAATGTCCAAAATGAGCCTTTGGTTTATCTGAAAACCGTCCTATCTCCCTCCCTTTCACATCTGGCTACGTTTGATGAAGGACTTTGTTTTGGTTATAGACTAGGAAGAAGAAAGAAGTTTTTAAGTACTTAAAAGGGAAATTCCTCAGATGAAGTGAGGATAATGACAAGGACGGAATCCTCGTCGAACTTCAAATTCGTGAAATTTTTTAGTGTTCCAACTTTGATCGAATACTGAAGGGAAAAGCAAAGGCAGCTTGGGAAGTCTTCGAAGGTGTGGTGCATGGATTTCTAGACAACAGGAGAGTTTATAACTATCCTCACTTGGTCACCTGGTCCTCTTTGGTCATCACTTGGTCATCAGCTCGAAAAAAAAAAACCATGCTCCGGGTTGCAATATGTTTCTAGAAATACATTTATTTTACTCCCACTTGGATTTTTTCACAAAAAATTGTGCAGCTGTATATGATAAGCAAGGAGAGGAAATCCACTCAAATATTTTGTCAATAGTGCAAATATATCAGGGTCGTTGGAATGAATCAATGCTAATAGACTACTGCTGGGCTGTCTACAGACCTGTATCTGCCGTAGTTGACGTACAAGAGTCTGGGCTATATGAAACTCTCTTGATCCAGCAAGAAACAATATTGATAACGAATGATTTTATAGAAGATTACTTGGAAAATATCGATTCAGCGATATGTACTATGTACGCCTTTTAATTATCACGGAAACAGAAGCTAATAAAAAACAAAATCATTGTCATATTCAATTTTCTCGACTCATAATTTGTAAGAATTTGCTTATTTGGGTAAGAAAACACATTATTTTTTTTTTGTAATTGATGAGCAATGAAACCGGACAAAATATAACTATAAATTGATGCTGTTAAGGATTATTGTGAAAGTTTTTTTGAGATAGTGAAAAACTAAAAAATGCGAAGTTTGAACTGAATTGCCTCCTAGAATTCAGAATCATTAAGAAGTTAAAGGAATAAAAAGCATTAATAAAACTATTAGAAAATAGAGAAGAAAGATTTGCGTATCGTTTAGTAAAAAATACCTAAATTTTAATTGATTAAAGAGTCTACGATATGAAGACTAATATTAAAGGAAGAAATTCGGCATCATTTCATTGAGTGACAAGAATCGTCATGATGCTTATTAAAAAACATTAATCTTTTTAAGACACGTAATAGTGAACACCGTTCTCATGACTTTTACCACTATAAAAGATAGATTCCAAGATGTCAAACTCTTATCTTTGCCGCTCTTAGGTTTCAGGGTACTTCCAGGATACTTGAGGCTGCTTGGTAATGCAGGAAGCTTCTCAACTTCCTTCAGGTTTCCAGATGATGGTCAAGATTCATGGGCAAAAGCTGTGGCTAGTTATTAAAGATGCCTGGTCAATCGGTTTCTTACTGATTTCATATAAATAAATATGATTACAGGTAAGTCCTGAACTGTGTGGATATCTATCCGTTCGAAAATTGGTCTGCCCTTCTTATAATAACTGATGTTAATAAAAATTTTAGATTGTTCACTATTGTCGAATCATCCTCGTATTTTTTTTATATTTGCGTATTCGAAAGTATATGATTTTTTTGGTTTTATGTATTTTAATATTAATTTCGTTTACAGAAATTTCCTATTTTATTTACAGATTGCGTTTTAATCTGCTTACGGATCTCAGCGTAAAAACTATCCTCGTATTCCTCGTTTTACCTCCGCTTACTATTCGTTAAGCTGTCGTCGAGGAGCGTCAGTCCACCAACTTTCAGCGTTTCGCTTTAAATATGTCCAGTTCTTCATTGAGTAGTGATAATATATTAACTACTAGTATATATTTATTAATAGTAATATATATTATATATATATATATATTATATAATATATATATATATTACTATTAATAAATATATACTAGTAGTTAATATATTATCACTACTCAATGATATATATATATATATATATATATATATATATATTTTTTTTTTTTTTTTTTTTTTTTTTTTTTTCGGTTGGCTCTTTGTAGACCGTGGAGATCCTTGGCCGCGCGATGTGGTATTAATACCACACCGCGATTCTCAATTTAGGTTCACGGGGTAGGGTCATCACTCCTACGCCCGGCCTTTTTGTGAGTTGCCTCCAAGTAGGCTGACGGGCCTCACATACCCGGGGAGCGGGATACAATGCTTGAATTATTTAATTTGATTAAATAAAATTCATGCCGGTGCCGGGATTCGAACTCACAATCTTTGGGTTTGTGAGTAAGTGCGTTAACCCGCTCGGCCACCCCGCTCCCTTATATATATATATATATATATATATATATATATATATATATATATATATATTATATATATATATATACACAAGAGATAACGAAAATAATAAAGATCTTGGGTTCAGTCCTACTTGGAGAGGAACCTCTTTTAGACTTTTCATCGTAGAGCTGAGCAGGTCTAACTTCAAATTATCGGCATTATACAGGATGACAAAATCGTCTTATTTTTATTTAGTGTAGACCTTCTGAAGCCTCTTTCGATGCATTCTTACGAGGAATCTTCGTCTTGGGGAATGTACACAGCGTGAAGACTACGTTTCTCACTCTTGAAGGTTGGTAGATGCTCCATTAGTGGTTTCACTATCACTTACGTAGGATGTGACGACTAAGCCTACAATTATTCGTATCCTAGAAGATTCTAGATCAGATCGTGTTCGGACTGCCGAAGTGATATGGTTAGCGAATTTCTAAGTAAACTTATAAAGGTCTGGGTTCACTACGTTATAAGTAAATATTTTTTATTGATTAATAGTTTAGAAGGTGATGTGGTCGGTACCACCCGATGAGTATAGCTATATATTTTTTAACTTTTTATATTTTTTTTTTCTTTTGCTTGGATATTTTTTTGACATAATAATAAACTCTAATAATTCCGGGACCAGTCACTTTCGAATAACAAATTACCTGCAGTGATAGGCAGGTTTCAGAGCCTTGGAGTAGATGAAATAGGAGCGCATGAGTTAACAAATAATAATTAAAAAAATGAAAAAATTAAGTCATAATGCAGTAACATTTACGGATGGAGGAAAAAATGGAATTTCATAAGAATGGGGATCAGATAAGAAATGATCTGACAAAAGCAACGGTTCGGTGGTCGAGATTGGGTGTAGCGGAAATGTACAGAGGATTGAATTGGAGGCCGAAGAAGATAGACGGCGGGTTTTGATAACTTGGTAGAGAAAGGATGCCAGGATATAATAACGACGGTAGGAAGGGTAAAGCCCTCCTATCCCTCAAGATCCCGAATATGAATAGTAAAAAGCAATTATATTTGCATCTACATTGATATTTGTGCATGACTGTTCACATGGATTCCGAAAAATAACAAACTAACCTTTTCCCGGGTTTTTTAAATCCAATGTCTGACGCAATTAGCCAGCCAACTTTGATGAAATGCAATAAATATAAAAAATAATGAGCATTATAAGAATTTTTTTTTCTAAATTAAGTGATGGTGATTTGAAGCAATCTCTATTCACTTCGGTTGGGTAATACTCCCAAAAATATTATCAGTTTATAAAACAAAAAAGTCAAGCTCTTTTAGAGTAATCGCTTATGCGGCAGAGGTTTGGCATTTCGATCTGCCAAAGTTCACTGCAGTCCAAGGTGTGCCTTGGAGATCATTAAACCCATGATAGTTTTCCTCAATTTAATCTCCTTTAATATAAATAGCACAGACTGTGATGGCACCTTTGTTCATTACAAGTATCTCAAGACCTGGTCACAAATATTCTTAAGGAAATTAAATCTTACTACTACCTTTCCCTGTTGTTTTTTTTAGATTAACCTTTTTGTCCATTGTTTTAGGCTTGAAGCTATCAAATTTTTATGTAGCGTACGCCGATACAATTTCTCTAATCTCAACATTTATAGAAACTGTATTATAGATCTCCTTAAAATACATATCTGCAGAAAAAGGAGAATCTCCAGATAAACAGAAGTGTAATAAGGAGCTTTTAAAAAAAATAGATGTATCTAGTTATATATATTATATTATAGTAATATATGTATATATATATATATATATATATATATATATATATATATATATATATATATAGTAATATCTACTTATGAATTTTTCATGATAATTTCTACTAAATGATTTTCTATCCCTAATCGTTTTTTTAATTCCTTCTTGAGCACTGATATTAATGAAATTAAACCTATTCTTTCCGTTTCTCCATTTCTTTTATTCTTTAATAAGAGGAAGCCAAAATGGGATTTATTTCAATAAATTTTACTAAACTATATATATGAAAAAGAATTAATGGACTTGTGAATCATTTTTATCGGATTATTTAATTTCAACGGATGTTCCTCTATGGAAGTTCCTGACTAGTTTTCCATCTATTCTATTAAATATTATATTTTCAATACATTGGCAGTACTTTTTCTTTTATTTGTTTGAATCTTGACTTAGCTTCATTTCGCCTATTTTTTTTTCCAATATATGAAAATCTTAAAGAAATATTTTTCGACATTAATCCCTACTAATAATTTTCTTTCTCAATAAACTTTAAGGTGGTAATACCGTAAAATTAAGCATTCTGTACTTAGAAAAATAACAAACAACGTTACATTTGAGTAGTTTTGAACCCTACTATAGAATAAAGTTTGAGAAGCGGTCGTAGTTTACCATATGATCAGTCACTAAGATTTTAATGTTTCAAGTTGAGACAGATATATTGACTTGACTTGAGTTGCTAAGAGTAGTTGTTTCCGAGAGTTTCGACAGGAAACTTATGCGATTGTTTTTGAAGAGAGATGTTGGGTTCATCCAATATCTGCTAATTAGGATAATTGTGAAGCTAGTTCCGAATCGGCTTAATGGAAGTTGATCAATTGAAGAGCTAAGTTGAAAAACATGTTATGTAAAAAAAGAAAAAAAAATATTCTGACAAAAATTTAATTTAACGATTTTTTGTTTCCTTTTTTAAACTGTCACTCAATTTTTTATCGTCTGAAAACTACCAACATTTAAATTTAAAAAAATTAACAAGTTGCTTTATAGAAAAGAGTATTCAAAATATTCTTCCAAGCGAAAATCCCTTTTTTTTCGTAAGATTTCACTTAACATGTTTTTCCATTTTGCTCTTCAATTGCCATGTAATATGACGGGAACGCTTAGCAGCTTTACGAAAATATTTTGATCCTAGCTCTGATTTTTATTATTATTAAATTACTGTATTTTTCAATTTATTAATAGTTTTTTTAAACTTATTTGTGACAAGGTTTAGGCTTACAATAAAGTCTTTTCTAGATTTTTGTTGATTATATATTTAAGGAAAATTAGGCAATTAAGTGCAATGCACCATTAGCATATTTTATAATAAAATATATATTTTTTAAGCTTCTCCGTTTGGTTTTGATGTTAGTAATTCTTGATTTTTTTTTTCTCCAATAGGATAATTCTTCCTTCTAATATTTTGCTGTCAACATTCAAGGTACTTCTTCAGGTTCTGATGCTCAGTTAGTACCCTCTGGCGGGAAAAGTAAAGCAATTGAATATTAGTTTAACTCGTCGATGTTTTTATATGATGACAATGAAAAAAATGAATGACGAAAAAAAACGCCAAAGTCCAGGTTATTCTTATCAACGTACACTTTAAAAAAATTATTCTATAAAATTTACTATCTAGCCAGTTAATAATATACAGTATGTGTGATAAAATAATTATTTTTTTAAAGCTTTTCTCTGAGTTGTTCACATTTGCGGATCTGGATTTTTTCTTTCCTGTGTCTTATGTATTATTCCTAATCTTTTTGATGGTATTTCTTCGAAGAATGATACTCTGCACGGATAGCTCCTGGAGAATAAACCAGACAATAAGGGAAGACTACGGACTTGGCATCACCGATTTCAATGAAACTTTTATTGGGGATGCTAAGTCGCATAATAAGTTAAATACAATAATTATTATCCACCATTATTATGTAACTGTCTAAAAATAGTTAAATACAATTATTATTATTTATCACTATTATTCATAATTAAAATTATCTGTTTACTATCGTAAATAGGTAAAAACTAGAATGCAACAAACAAATAATAATTGATGCTGCAATTTCGAATAACAAGTATTACAGTATTTTTCACATGTTGGTAGAATTCAGACCACTGAATGATGCTACAAAGTGGGGTAAAATATTTTTTTAGGGTGAAACAAAGTTGATATTCGTTTTTCACTCCTCAAGAAATCCTTAAACAGGAATTTTCATTGCAATCGAAAAATTAAATTAGTTTGCTCAAAATTATCGCCTTTCGTTACTTTAATGTTTTTCTAAACTTTTTCAAACAATTTCTTAAATTACTGTTTTCTGCATTTGCTCTGCACAGATTTCAAGCTTATTATACATCGATCGATTTGTTTTATTGTATAAAATTAGAAAACAAAATATCGCCAATTGTAATTAATGAGTTTAAATGTGCACAAAATTCAGAAGACGCTTCTAGTAAAGGAGGCAAACAAAAATTTATTTTTAAAAATGCAAGTCAGGTTCTTTTTTAGCGTAATTTGAAAACCTTGCATACGAATTTTCATGTCAATCAAAAAATGAAATGTCCAAAAATTTCTTTTTTCCTATAATATTTTACTTCCTTGTACGAAATAAAGGAAGTATTGTAATCGCGAAAATTTTCGGGTTTCAGATTTCAACGGAAATATCCATTTTGACCATCCCTGAATCCATTTTGACTAGTTTCGTCGTGGCGTCTGTACGTACTTTCGTATTTCGCATAACTCAAAAACGGTAAGCCGTAGAAAGTTGAAATTTTGTATTTAGGATTGTTGAAAAATCTAGTTTTGAACCACCCTTTTTGGTCACTGCTTAATCACCGG
Source organism: Rhaphigaster nebulosa (assembly GCA_948150685.1). NCBI lineage: Eukaryota > Metazoa > Arthropoda > Insecta > Hemiptera > Pentatomidae > Rhaphigaster > Rhaphigaster nebulosa. The sequence continues at coordinate 32,506,843 of OX411308.1, forward strand.
AAGTGGTAATTTACTTGAAGGTCATAATTGATTTCCGTAAAAAATCATATTAAAATACTTTGCAAAACTTCTCAAATTTGGTATTTATAACTTATATATTTATTTAAATAACATACTAGGTCTAAATTGGAAAACCGGAAACGGTACTTTACTTGAAGGTCATATTAGACTTCTATAAAAAATTATATTAAAATATAATGTAAAACATCTCAAATTTGGTAAATAGGACTTGTATATTGATGTGAATGTATTTACTATATTTTGGTTAAAATTGGTGAGCCGAAAACGGTACTTTACATGAACGTCATAATAAGCTTACATACTGGTTAGTTAATTGCTGTGGTTTGATAGACTCTATGCCTTGGGATTCCAATTATTCTATAATATTAATCATAAATTATTTACATAGTATAATATTTTTTTTTTTTTTTTTGTTTCGGCCTTATTTAATTCATTTTTTGTATATTGTGTCACCTGCGTCCTAAAATATTCTTAATTTTTACTTTGCTGAACTTTCACGTATTTATTGGTTTATTCGATTTTTCGCTGTGGCAAGGCATTTCTCAAAAAAATTATTACAAAAATTCAACAATTTTAATAATTTATAAACCGTAAATTAAATTTTAAATTAAACGTTGGGTAAAATTTATCATAATCTCAAATAAAACAAGTAAAAACATTCTTATTTTTCAATTCTTAATAAATTCATTAAAACACAAAAATATTGCCTATTGAGAACCTTACTTCACTACTATATTTAATATATATATAAGTATCGATTCTAATAACATTTGAAGATGTGATGGAAGACCTATCAAATTCACAAAAAAATAAGCTAAAGCGCATTGATCCGTAAAAAGGGAATCATTTTCTGTAAAAGCAGAGCATTATCAAGATTAAAAGTCACAAAAGGGGTCTATTATTATTATTTCTATAGCTCGGCTAACTGCAAGCAGCTCTTGGTTGGTTCCGCCGGGTATCAATGGACTGCGCTTTCTTTCGGTTGCTGTCACCCATCAAATTGTCTTCCTCATCTTTTTTTGGCCTCATCTGTACATCGCAATTTTTGCCTGCACTGTCTTTGAGTTGCGCACACAAGGGATGTATATGTATGCATGCTGGTGACCTCTCTTGTTTTGGAAACGCTTATAGCTTTCAGTAATAAACTATTATTATTATTATTATTATTTTTAATGTTTACTTTCATTATTTATTGGTAATTATCGTACGGGATAATTGCTACTGTTGTTTCTTTTACACACCTGTTGTTGACGGTCGAGAACTGTCGTTTCCGGCAATGCTTAATTGCCGGTTCGATCATACGTAATCAAAATTGAATAAATAATGACATTTTAAATCAATATTTTGATCTTTTGTTTGCTTTGTGCTCCTCGAATAGACTTTCGAACTTGGATTAGAAAAGCTAGATAACTTGCCTAGTGTTTTATAGGCTGTTATTATTTGTCTTATTTGAATTAAAGGACGTATGCTAATCATACGGTAATTGCGTTATTTTACGGCAATTAAGTTGTATATTTTTGTAAAATCCTACCAGACCAGGAATTGTAGCGTAGGTATGGCCAAATATGAATATATTTTTTAAATTTTACTATTTTTTGAGTGAAATTTATTTACTTATGCTTATAGTTTGAGGTACTTTGTCTTAAGAATTATAAAAATCAGTTTAGATTCCTTTAAATTGAGTTAATTTTAAAAGTTAAACTAAAGAAAATTGTTTCTAAGATGCTACGTTATAATTATTTTGATTTGTTTTACATATCAAAATAATGTGTATATTGCATCGATGTATATATATATATATATATATATATATATATATATATATATATATATATATATATATATATATATACATCTATGCAATATACATCGATAGTCAACTTTACAGATGCTGTATGTAATTACAATGTGGTCATTACAGTTCTAAGACTTGGAATATGTTTAATTTGTATTTCATATCTGTTTGAAACTAGTGCTATAATAACATCGAAGGATGCTAGTATACAATGAAAAAAATCTAATTAAGAAATTAGGTATTACTAAATGCTATAAAATATATATATATATATATATATATATATATATATATATATTTTACTATTAGATACTATGCACTTAGTATTTTAAAGTTATTTGTGAAGTAATCGGGAACCATATCGATGTAAGACTTCACATATGTAAGTACTAACTATGTAATAGCTGGAGCTCTGATTTGTAAATTGTCTAGTACATATATCACATCTGTTTGCAAGTTTAAATAACATCAATGTAGTGTGATATAAAACAAAAAGAGAATCGATAAATTATTGGATGCTAAAAAAATCTGAATTTTTTTTACTTGAAACTAAGCACATTGTACTTACAGCATCTGTGAAGTTTACCATCGATATTTGATAAACCAAAAATTCCGTGTTTTATTTTATTTTTTTATCATCCGCTATCTAGGTTATCATCAAAAGGAACTCTAATATCTATGATGCACACTATTTTCTTCTGAGTGCTATTAAAATATCAGACCTACTTTGGGTTTTAGTATAATCTTTAATTACAGATCTGTTGTTACGATTTGACATCTTAGTGATGATTGTCTCCCGAATGATATTAGTAATACTGATATTTTCAGTCAGTGGAGCCCATCTTGCGAGCTATGGCTTGGTGCACTACTTCGAGTGAATTATTATGTATTTGCAGGTAATTGCTTCCTCACTAACGAAAGTAGGGAAGCTTTGTATTCATTCAGGAAATGAAAACAAATTTGTACTCAAAATCGATAATTTCCACTCGTGTATCATGTTTTATATATCCAGGATCAAATTCGTTTCCGTGCCTGTCTTTCTGTAGTGAAATGTATGTGACGAGTGTAATACCAACTACCGTTAATCGGATTTTGATGAAATTTTCAAGTATTGTGCGGACTGGTACCTGGATGATCCCATATCACTTTTATCAAATTTCATTCACTTAAGCATTTTCCTTGAAACACCCATATTTCGAAAAAGGCTCGTCAGATTTGATCTAAAGTAGGGTGAAATATTGAGATTAGTATATAAATGATTTCTTATCAATTTTATCAGATCCCTTACCCTACTTTCGCTTACACGATTTGGTACAAAGTTGGAGAAAAGTTTGGGATTGTTGTTAAATTGGACCGGTATCAATTTTGTCAAATTGCATTAACTAATTTCGCATATGCATACGCAAATGTATTTTCTCTGACACACATAAATTTCAAAAAGGAAGTTTTTATCTATAGTACTTGAGATTTATTTCGTGTAATTTTCTCTGAACTATCACACATTTTTACTTCCTTGTACGAAATAAAGTAAGTATTGTAATCGCAAAAATTTTCAGTTTTCAGATTTTGACGGAAATATCCATTTTGACCATCCCTGAATCCATTTTGACTAGTTTCGTCGTGACGTCTGTATGTACGTTCGTTCGTATCTCGCATAACTCAAAAACGGTTAGCCGTAATAAGTTAAAATTTCGTATTTAGGATTATTATATAATCTAGTTGTGAACCTCCCTTTGTGGTCACTGCATGATTACCAAAAGTGGTGCTTTACTTGAAGGTCATTAATGATTTTCATCAAACGTCATTGAACTTGAAATATATTTAATAATGTATCCAATAGAAATGGTGAGGGAGCTATGCCGGCCTACTCAGCAGACATATTTTTATTTTATATTGACTTCTAGATTATTGATCCTTTATTTTTATTTATTTAAAATTTAAAACGCAGTTTGTTTAATTAAATTATCTTTCCATGTATCGTTTATATCCGAAGCTGTGTCGGTTTGAGTCTAGATTGTTATGATGTTCTTTGATCTATTTAGCAGATTAGTCAAAGCTCGGCTGTCTTAATCTAGAGTTAACGTACTCAGTCAAAATGGTTGTTTAGAATTACTTAATATGCATATTATATACTTGACTGCTTGTTTACACTAAGATACACGTACTTTTATCTCTTTGTTAAGTGGTGGGAGGGGGGGGGGCGGAGAGAAAGGAATCGGATACAAAGAACTGAGAATAATCAGCTCCAACTTATAACTTAATAACTAAATTTAGTTCTATGCAAAGTTCTATCATGGTGCATGATAAGTACATATGATGGTTGACACCTATCAAGCTGCTGTTTAAGTAGTCTGCGCATGTTTATAGTTGCTTCTTAAAAGTTCGGTGTGAATTTAATTATCTTATGTGAGAAAGATATCGAGGGGAAGCGAATAGATACAAAGAAAAAATATCTGATGTGGGCAACACATGACTTCCTTGTACGCCTATTAAATTATAAATCCGTGGCTCAAGAAGTGATACTGAATTTGGTTACTAGTTTCCGAAGATTGCAGTAAAAACGACACTCGGCGTCCCGTCATCGATCTATTGACACAAACACACACTCTTGTCACTGGAGGTCTCATTCCGTTATTATATGTCGTTTTCCTTCAGTAGGTAACTAGTTTCCAAGATATTTCTTCATGTTCCATGACAACAATAAAACTGTCAATATCACTGGATAAAGCATTAGAAATGGACAGTTTCGACATTTTAAGCGGAAAAAAGCCCACTTAACTAATATCTTATTCTCATGATGAAGACTTGTTGATCTCACAAGGGAGGAAAACCAGTATATTACACTCAATTTTAACGCTTAAAACAAGTAATAAAAATGTTTAATTGGATTGGAAACCAAATTGCGTTTGTAATTGTTATTACAATTACTTTATTTTCGAACATGTATTTATTACCGAACTTTATTATACTTTAATATTTTACTATTTACTACCTTTTACTATTTAATACTATTATACTGAACTTTTTTATACTTCTCTTTCTTCTACAGATTTCTCTTTTAATTTAAATATAATTTTTGATGTAAGCTTATTATGACCTTCAAGTAAATCTAGTAAATACATTTATATCGATATGAAAGTCCTATTTACCAAATTTGAGATGTTTTACATTATCTTTTAATATATTTTTTGACGAGTCTAATATGACCTTCAAGTAAAGTACCACTTCCGGTTTTCCAATTTAGACCAAAATCTAGTATGTTATTTAAATCAATATATATGTTATAGATACTAAATTTGAGAAGTTTTGCAAAGTATTTTAATACAATTTTTGATAAAAATCAATTATGACCTTCAAGTAAAGTAACACTTCCTGTGATCAAGCTGTGACCAAAAAGGGAGGTTCACAACTAGATTTTACAACAATCCTAAATACAAAATTTCAACTTTCTATGGCAAACCGTTTTTGAGTTATGCGAAATACGAACGTACGTTCAGACGCCACGTCGAAACTAGTCAAAATGGATTCAGGGATGGTCAAAATGGATATTTCCGTTGATATCTGAAAACCAAAAATTTTCGCGATTACAATACTTCCTTTACTTCGTACAAGGAAGTAAAAAGATCAAGCCATATGTTTTTGACTACACTTTATCTAAAAATTATTTATAATAATTATATTTATAACAATAAGTTTTTTCCACAGTAAGCCTATGAAATCCGTTTATCGACTTTACATACAAGCTTCATGGTTAGTTTGTATATCGCATTGAAACGACGGATTGATTGAATGTATTATTATTTACAGTTGTCAAAAATATTTTGGATTGATTGCAAACTGAACTCTTTTAAAAAAAATCTATAATATAAAATTTTCTATTAAATGTTACATATTGTTGGAAACATCTGTGCACTATTCAAACTCAAAATGAAAAAAATGATTCGGAATAAAAAATTACAGATAAATAGACACAAAAAAATTAGAAATTTTAAGAAATAAATTAAATGTTAACTTTTTATACTTAAAATATTACTTTCTGGTTCCTACATAAAAATAGTTTTGCGATTAAATAATAATAAGTATTTCCTTCCTTTAAACTTTATGTTATTTTCTGTTATATGATGTTTGTTTTTAATATGTGTTTTCAGGAACTTATCTGATGTGCATAGACAGCAGGTGGATACTGAGGTGACAGTGGATGCAAGAGGTTGCCTCTGTGCCTTCAGTATCGATCTATTTTGTCTGAGGTCATTAGTCTGAAACCCATACTGAGCTGCTAATAGTTTCCAACCAATGCATGTTCATTAAAAGGTCAGGAGGTCGAGAAATGTGGGAGAAAAACAATTAGCCTTTCAATTCATTCAGGCTATTTAGAAAACTCGGAAAACTGACATTCCCTTTTTAAAATAATAATACATTTTCTTTTATTTCCTCCCGTTTTTTCATTTTTAATCACTTCTGGTAAAAAGATATTCTGATTTAGATTTTAAATGAAATTAGTTCTATTAACTGTATTTTGTTATTTTTGTTAACTTAATATTATTCAATAATATCAAGGCAGTCTTGGTATGGTATGCTGTGTGATGTATTGCGGTCCTTGCACAGTTTTTTTTTTAAATTTTATTTGTAGCTTATAATAAATAAACTTTTTTCTTACTTCGGTTATATATTATTTATCTTACAAATGTTTTTTCACTTATCTAACAGACGGAATGAGAAACTGTCTAAATTGCGTGCAATCGCAAAACTTTCAAATTTCCATACCTTTTCTTTAATTATTGTTTGTTAGTATTTCATTCTATAAAGTAATCCCTTTACATTCGTGAGGATCATGCTCCAGTAAAATCATAGAAATCTCGAATTCGCAAATGCTTAATCTGTCATCCGTGTATACAGCGGCGTTACTCTTTATTATGACCAAAAACGACAAAAACACATAGTTGTTTTAAAATAATGTTTTTATTATTTTTAATTAGTGTTTATCCATACATAATTTACAAATTTATGTATACATTTCTCAATTTAAATTTATTTTTGCTCGTAGGTTATAAAAAATAACGTGTTATCTATGATAGTGTCTTTTAAGTTCAAGGTATGGGACCGTCGCGGTCTCGATTTTCCTCTTAAACTTTAAACTTTGAACAAGACATTCCGTAGCTTTTTGAACGAGTTGTTGAAGATTTAGTATTTCTCTCAGCTCTTCCGAAGAGAACTTTTATCTACATACAAATTCGAATTGAAAAAAATAAATAAATAAAAGCCGCATTGAATAGCCTCAAGACACAAATAAACAGAAATCTGAATTCGCGGATGTCAAACCCGCGAATATCGGGGGATTACTGCATTGCCTATTAACTATAATTACAATATAGTTGATATGCCCAACTATAGTTTTAAATACACAGATTTATGGTTGCAATGTGACAACTTTGACATGGTGCAACTATGACAATTTTTTCTTCCAACATCATCAGTGAAACTTATAAAATGGAACGAAAAGTAGAGACAGTTGGTATGCATAATTAAACAAAGGATTAGTCAAAGTAAACAACTATATATGCATTGTTTACATCAGTGTTGAATAAGGATTCAAATGGATTAATGCACAAAGACTTTTGTAACAACCTAGTATGTATCATAGCCATCTTACTTTTTTGAGAATACAAAGTGCTAGTGGCATTCCTAATTTTGAATCATGAAACTATGTAAGATAGCTGCGTACAAGAAACAAAAAAAAAGTTTTAAATGTAAACCAGATCTTACATAGAAATAAATTAACACATTAATTAACATTAATTAATAAATCCAATCGTGTTTTTTGGGCATAGTAATTTGTCACTGCGTTATATTTCGTTTGAGGTTAAAGAATCGTTTTTTGCTTACAACTAATTTTAATTGCCAAAAGGTTAAAAAATTTTGAATTTAAGATGAACATGAGTATGGTAACTATTTTCAATGCAGATTTTTTTTATTCTAGTGATTTTTCACATCATTATTAATTTTGAGTTTTTATTAATAAAACATGAAAAGATGATATTTTAATGTGTAATTTAATTTTTCTTAAAATTCTCAGCGACTTCAAAAACTCGAGAATCATCATAGTTTTGTTTAGTATAAAGAAAAAATAAATAAATAAATGATCTAAAATGCATATTCAAACATTGAAAAAGTTGGCGAAATTTTTTATGGGTGTTTTCGAATATTTGATGGTATCTTCAATTGTTTCCCAAATTTTATGAAATTATAATATCACAAACTTTTACTCTTGACAATAAACCTGCCCTCCAATATACCTCGGCAATATAGTAATTCCGCAGACAAACAAAATTCGATAATTTGCTCTGACATTTGACAAAAGTATGAAATGAGACCCACACATCAAGAACAAACCAAAAACGCTAAACCAAAAACTAAAACTATTATACTCACTTCAAGACGTTCGAAATTGAAACTTGGGCATAAAAACTTACTCAAGCCCATCTGGACCTATGCTTCGCAGCTTCACGGGACAGCCAAAAAACTCGCATGCAAAAACTTCAAATTTTCAGTTAAAAACTTGTAGGACTATCACCAAAGCTCCGTGGTATATGAGCAACATTACCATGCAGACCTCAATATGTCAACAGTTAATGAACACGTACGGACCCACGACAAACGATTCCACGAAAACTTACACGGACATCTTAACGCACTCATATAAGACATGCGACAACCAACATGCCTGACAACACCCGCAGAAGAGGAGCTGGATGAGGGATCTTCTAGCCTAACCATGCACGATAATCACGACAGGAAGACGTGCTGCTGGGTACTACTCTTTCTCATGCCTTTCATGCCACGATAACATTTTTGCCTGAGCATTCACTTTTTGTCTCGTTGACAGTTGTGAATTTAAAAAAAAAAAAAGTAAAAACAAAAAATATAATTTATAAATATTTAGTACATATTTCGCTACCAAACATAGGATGGCAATTGTTTGAATCCAAATGGAAGAATTTTCTAAAGTGAATCGCTATTGTATCGGCAATACGTGTACGCAGTTCGTGTCCTCCAGAACAGAAGCCTACATTGTTCAAGGTCGACCTCGGTAATACAATAACAGAATTGTTAGTTCAATAGAGGAAGATTAAGTTCTAGACAAACGTATTCTTTTACTCTTATGGATTTTACGTAACTTATTAAACGCTTATTACAAAGAAAAAAAATGATGAAAATGAACATATTTTGCAGCATATATCCTACAATTGCATTATATGAATGAATTGTTTTTTATTGCATTTGCAATTGCATATGATGGGTGTTAAGTAGTGATTTATAAATATAAGTGGTTTATAAATAAATAAACAACAATAAACAACTAAAATTAACTGCAAAAGCGCTGTAATTTCTTCTTAACTGTTTATTTTTAAATTACTCGTATATTTATCTATTTTTTATTTAGGGTAAAATAGAAAAAAAAAATATTGTGAGCATGCCGACGAAAAAACGAAAAACACGAAAAAAATTAACGATTTCTTCTGGCATTGGAGCTTAACATTAATAAGCCATTAAATATATATAAACGTAATTGAAAAATACTTTTGTGCGTGATATAAAAACTATTACACTAAACGTGTACTAATTTGAAACTATAATGCCGATTTAACAGAATATTAAAAACAAACTATTTTACTTCTAATGCCTAATTTTAAGTTTGTTAAATTAAATTTTTGTTTATAATTAAATGTTTTTTTTTTTTAATTTTATTTTTACTTTAACGATTGTATTAAAATATTCACGTTTAAGAAGTTGCACAACAGCAGATTTTGATGTTAAAATCTGGAGCTTGAATCTAATGTAAGTCAATTTTGATTGGTTGGTGCATATGATCTTAATTGAGCCATCCCATATTATCTATTTTAGGACTGAACAGGCACATTGATGACAGATTTAAATTAAATTTCCAAAGACATCACAGCGTTTTATTAATTATAAAATTGATTTAGACAATGGGTGTTAAAATGGTTAAAAAATAATGTTAAAAAAAACTTTGTTTAAAAGGGGTAGTTAACGAGTAATCATAAATGAAATCGTATTTTATATAACAAACAAATATAGAATACTATTTCTAAATATTCAACACCATTTGGTGAGAAAATTGTAATAATTACTAAGAGAGGTAGAAGGCAGTGCGGATTCTTCGACAATCTTTGCAATATCATTTTTCTGATTCGAATTTCTTCATTAAAACGCCCTCCCGGTAAGGAAATTTTGAAATTATTAATATTCCTGGTGTGAAATTGGCATTTTTGATTTCCTAACCGCCTGCAGAGGAGGCTAGATAAGGAAGTTATTGTAATCAAGTCAAGTTTTTAGTTATTTATCTCATTTACTTATGAGTACTATTAATCACATTTTTCAAACTAAATTCTCAACATTTCTTAATCTTCCTAACACTCTGAATCTGAATACGATTAAATTTTATATGAGATAAATTGCTGTTATATATATATATATATTTGTTTATTTAAAGTCACAATTTCCTAAATTAGTTAGATTCTTGCCAGCTAGAAGTGGCTCGTACTGATTACTGGTTATGTTGCTACACAGTGGTAATAGAAAAAAAACATAAATAGCCATATATGAATACTTAATTTAAAAATAAACATATTTAAGATCTCATAGTTTGATAATCGATATAGATTAAAGGATTTGGCTTAGTAGATAGAAATCGGCCATAGTTCATGGATTTTATCTGTTCATAGTCAAAAATTTTACTTCGGTTTATGCTATTATAGCATCAATTTTACCTTAAAAGAAAATTAGGGGATTATTTTGTGTGTGGGACCCGAGACGTAGAGATAGACCTTCTTGTTGACCTATAGTGGATTATTCAAATGTTTTGTGCAGGGTGCTGGCAACTGAGGTATTTACACCCAGGGAAACTCCAAGCAAATACATTAGACACCTCTATCTGTGACCTCTCACCTAGCCCTAATAAACTGATGCTGATTAATTTATTGGATATTACATAATAAAAAGCCTGCGTACGTACGTACGTGTCTGTATAATAGTTGAAACAACTTTATCTTCATTTAGGCCACTTTGTGTTAACTACACAATAGGCAATTTTTTATTGGTTTGAAATTATTTTTTGAAAACGTGATTATTATATTTTAATTATTAACTAATTAAATAAAGCAAGTGTAATAAAGAAATATTATTTTCAGCTCTGTATTTTCTTTTATGGTTAAAATGTGATTCTTATATCCGTGATATTAACTAAAAATTTCTGTCGTATGTTGAATTTCCTAATAGTTACGGTTCTGGTTGGAGGAAACGATGTGGACACAATTGCAATTTTTAATTTTTTCTGGGCAATATCCTTCTTGGATTTGTACCCAGAGGCAGTCTAGCGTTCACATCTGGCAGCCATTACTTGATGCTAAATTGGCGCTGCAGTGGGCTGTTAACGTTCCCAGACGATATATGTCTCAAGTAATTAGAGCAATATATATAAGGCAATCCTTATTCCCCTTCCATTCTTATTTATTCTTCTATCTTTACTCTTCATTTCTTTACAAGGTTTTATTTTATTTTATTATTTTTCTTTATTGTACAGTATTTTTACTATTAATTGGACTGTGTTCAAGTCAGTTCATTATTGCCTACGAACTTTTCACCTGTTCTATTATATATAGCTCTAGGGTTTTATTAGGAAGGTGAAAAGTACTAAAAAAGGGATGAATCTGAGTGGTAAAATATCTGCCTGGATATGCTGATGAATCGGTACTGTTAAGTTAAGACGCTGTTAAGTTAAGATCCAGCTATTAGAATTTTCGGAACATACAAATCTCTTAAAAGTTTGTGATCAAGGCATGAATCGTTATCCATATGTGAATTTTACAGATCCAATGATTATTTTCCGTTATTGGTAATTATGTTCCGGGTGTTTTTCAATGAAGAGCTTGAAACAATGTTTCAGATTTTGAAAATAAATTAATTCCGATCTCCAAATGTTTCAGCTACAATTGTTTGTGTCCTCTACGATGATTATATTCGCTAAAATTTATTAATTTGTTTTAACATTCTTTTATTTCGATCCTATCCGGGGCACCGAATCGCTTGCAACTATACTTGTTTATCAATATAGCCAAATAGTTATTTTGCTATGATAGCCCTTGACTGCTCCAAAGTATTTGATTCTGTAGCACATGGTCTACTTTGCCATCATCTAATCAGGCTGGGGTGTCCGGGACAATTATATTCGGTCATCTCACCATTTTTAACTGCTATGGCTATATGGCAGTGAAGATTTCCGAAGAACTCTCGTCCCGTATCTCTCACGTGTGGTGTTCCACAGGGCGCTGTACAGCCATCTTGTAGTATTGTTTTCCATTTTTACTGGCAAATTTGTTGGAACTAAATACCAGAATGCCACAATATGAGCTTTTGCAAATTAAAAAATGCATTTATGTCCACATCGTTTCCCCCAACCAGGATCGTTACTTTTAGGAAATTCAACATACGACAGACATTTTCAGTTAAAATTACGGATATAAGAATTACAGTTTTAACCATAAAGAAAAATACAGAGCAGAATATTTCTTAATTACACTTCGTAATTATTCTCCCAGATTAATTTATTTAATTATTTAATAATTAAAATATATAAATACGATTTCAAACAATAATTACATTCCATTAAAAAATTTCTCATTCTGTAAGTTGCTTTAACAGGTAATGTGGTCTAAATGACAATAAAGTTGTCACAACTATTACACACACGTATGTATGCACGCTTTTTATAATGTAATATTCAATAAATTAATCAGCAGATTATCTTATCGTCACAAGTAGCAGCGTAACTGCCAGGAAGCCTGTAACGCAGTCGGTAACTGCTCGTAAAAAAATAGTGGAATAACTTAAACATTTGAAGATAGACGTGAATACAGATAAAACGAAGGCCATTATATTTTCGTTCCAGAAAGGAAAAAAGAAACTCCCATCACAGTTTATAATAAATAATTGCATAAACAAACTATCTGAAACTATCGTTAATATTGGAATCACGTTTGACAGGCATTTAAGGTTTTCGTCACACGTTCGTAAAAAAATCAAAGCTGTAGGAATTAAAACCTACCGGCTCAATCTTTTATTTTCTGTCTCACGCCTATCATATCGCTTAAAAGCTTGAATATATAAAACTATTTTACGTCCTGCCCTATTGTATGGCGCACCATTATTTTCACACATTGCTAAGTCGACAGAAAAGCTTCTACAATCATTACAGAATCGAGAATTACGAAGAATATTAAGGGGAACTTCACTGCAAAAAGCGAAAACATCGATTGCGGAATTCCTAACCGAGAGAAATAAACTTATTTACGAATCTATGTTACAAATAACAAAACCCATATTGAGAGAGCTCATATCTTCTGGAGTACCCTAGCGTTGGCATAAACTATTTTGAACCTTGAAATTTAGTTTTAGTTTAAGATGATAAGATCTACCCAAAATGCAAGGTAAGTACCTATCACCTATGTAATCATTCGAAACATTAATAAAAGCTGAAGATGTATAATAGGCTGTATAGTAGAACTCCTTAAAATGCATATCTGCAGAAAAAGGGGAGTCTTCAGTCCAGAAGTGTACAGTGTTCAGAAGCGTAATAAGGGGATATGGAAAAAAAAATGGTTTTCCATTATATCCGATGTATAAATCATACAAAAAAAAAAATCAGAACTACACGAATCATATTTAAAGTTTTTTTTTGTTTACCCTTCTGAATACCTATTTATTTAAACACACACAACATTCATAAATCCCTTTAAATAAGTATTACGAATGTTCATTGTTTTTAAATGAGAAGGTATTCAAAAGTGTACAAAGAAAACAACTCTAAGTATGATTTTCCAATAATATTTATTTTGTACGAAATTCAAGAAGGGTAAATTATCTCTAATTTCTATTCTAAACATATTTTTGTTCGGACGCTATTCGAATTTTGAGGTGGAATGTCTAAATTGATCTTTGACCAAGGAAGGAAAGTTTTAGAGAAGTTCCGACTAGTTGATCATTTTTGTTTTTTAAGACACTGATTACGAATTTCAAGTTTGATACCTCGAATTTTTCCTAGATGTACGAACATTTTTTTTTATTTCTTTTCATTTTGCTTATACCTGAAAAACATGTATCATTCGAATAAATTTAAATATTAGTTATGTTTGTTTTGTACTAAATTAAAGAATAGTTAATTACCTACAATTTTAATTCACAGGATTTTTTTTGTTTAGTCTCCAACTCTAACTCGAGGCTCTTTCCCATGTCCAGTAACAAAGAAGTGCCTCTTCGCTTCTTCAAGAAAGCAGGGATTTAAAAAGTATTTTTTTTTTTTCTAGGGCTGCAGACCCATCTGAAAACTATTTAAATCATTTAAGGGTGTATTTGAACTTTAGCTGTCGGAAAGGGTATGAGTAATGAGTGCTCAATATTCAAACTTTCAACTCTGAAGTCATGACCATCCTAAATTTTTATTTTACACTGATTCATTCAAGTCTATATCAATACTACTCCAGTTCCAAAATTCAAGAAAATCCTAGATGGCGAGGTTTATTTAGACTCTGTGTTGAGTTGGCATTGGAGTTGCACAGTCAGTTTTCGACTTAGGACCATTCGGACTTAACTACGAACAAGAAAAAAAAAATAACAATTTTTTTGTTTTATCATTAATTCCGCGATCTTGGCCTAAAACAGGATGATGCAGTCGATTTCTTCCGGTATCCCGATGATACCATCGATTTTCTCAGCTAATGCCGGTCAGTTACCCAGTGTGTGTGTCTGAGGGCGGTTGTCAAGATGATATTAGTAACAACGAAGATGATAATATCCTAAAATAAATGTTATATCCAAATAAAATATGTTTTATAACTATTTCCACATACATTTAGCAAACAACAAAATATTTTGGCGTTAATGCTTAGATGTTATATTTTTTGTCCGAATTACGACCGACGTGGATGAGCGGAACTCTTTCGTACACGAGAACTGACTGTACTATTTACATAATATGTCTTAAAACCCTCACAGCCGTCCAGTATTGTGAGTAATGTATAGGCTACCCCGTGTCTATTTCTAAGTTTTATATAGTTGCCACCAGATTAGATAACGAATTCCAATATATCACTTATGTTTAAGTTCTCCGTCGTAAATCATTTTTTTATCTCTGAACCTTTTTACTTCTCTGAGTTCTCGATTTTGTATAGCGAATATCCTTCTGGTAAATTAATAGTACGAAGGAAGCCGAAAAACGCGATTTTTCACATTCATTACTTGAACTTGGCGGCTATAATATCTATAAAACATGTATGATCATCTGATAGTGAATAAAGAGAATATTTGTAAACAAGTTTATTGTGGTAGGGGACGGAAATATATAACGTTAAATAAGTAATAAATTAATCATTAAATCAAGGCTTAAATAAATAATAAATTAAGGCTATATAAATAATATATTAATTCTGAATATATAATTATTATTAATATTTTTTTCCCTTGTGATTAAAGCCGTTCTTGGGACGAGATTTTAAAAATATAAATTTCAGGCAACCTTATTCAATAATTATATATCCATATTTTCCGCCAAAGTGGCATAACAAAATCGAGTTAATTTTTTATTTTTTACCTACATTTCTGCACATCCTTGTGTGCCATCTTAAGAACAGATTAAGCACAAAACTAATTATATTTATTGTTACACAGTGCCTCCCCTAAAGATAACACACAAGCTTGGCCCAAAACGTCGAATCTAATTAACAAACAAAACGACGTTTGTTTATTTAAAGTCACTTCGAGTGGAAACCTGTTGAATCCAAATAATATAATGTTTAAATTAAACCGTACATGTTTCAATTTGAAAATATCTGCTACAATCAAAACATGACATTTATATCTCGAGATGTTTATCGTTTCCTAAATTCTCGAATAAGAAAATAAAACAGATTTCACTTAAGTTTTGATTTCTGAGGTTTAATGTTACTGCGATGAAAGTGTTTCCTTATCAGCATACTATCGTACAGTAACAAGGGCTGTTAAAACAGACCATCCTACAATCAGAGGGATTTCATGCCTTTCTTTATCTCTTTCAGCACGACCTAAGTGTTCTCAATTTATTCTATTTCCATTGACTCGCCAATTAGGTCTATTTATACCCTAGTTTATTCACTGACCGTTTGTAATCTAGTGTACATAGAAACTACTATAATATTCTGTGAAAAATATTTTGGGCGAATGTTTAAAGTAATCTTCCTGATAGTTCTTTGAAACTGTTTAGAACTCCACTGGGATTCTAAGTGTTTTGTGTAATTTTAAAGTACATCGTAATTGTCGATTATATTGAAAAGTATTTTTATCTTTTTGGGTGCTGATTACGAATTTCAACTTTGTTATCTCGAATTTTTCACAGATTATGAAAAAAAAAAAGTTTTCTTTTTTTCTTTCAACCTGATAAATATTTATTATTCGTATGCAATTTAATATTCATTTTATACTAAACTAAAAAATATTTAATTATCAGCAATTTTTATTACAATATTTTTTTTTTCGGCCACTCCGTTTCGAAGAGAGCGAAAATGGAAACAATCCGGAATGCCGAAACTGATTCTTTGTGTTTTTTTTTTTTATTTTATTTTTAAATTCATGCGATAAATTTGAAGAAACAAAGTAAGAATTCGTAATCACCAACAAAAAATACACATATCAGCAAATTTCTGGCGGTGGTCGTCCCCAGTGGACTACCCTAAAGTTTGTGTGACCGGTTCTATAAATATAATGTTTTAATCTATATTTCTCTGCTGAAAACTGGAATGGAAAATATGTTTCTAAATTGTTTTTTCTCAGACTTTACTATTTACGGTAATTAGTTTTATGTTTACTACATAATTATTTTTGTATTCTATTGGAAGTATTACCGGTGGTAACACCAACTAATCAGTATTTTCTTTAACTTATTATCGAAATCTGTTGCTACATTGCTATGATGGTCGGTTCTGTAAGCTAATGTATTTTCATTCAGCCATTTATAAATATATAACCATTTAACACGCTCATGTTTAATATTTAAACATTTAATTGTGAGACTATTGTCGACCGTGGAAATTTATGAAGATGAATCTTGGTTGGGGCTGCGATCAATAAATGAATACACAAATAAGAAAAAATATAATTGTAATAAGTTTTTTCTTATTTGTGTGATCGTTTATTGACCGCTCCCCTAACCAATATTCTTCTTTAAACATATAACATTGTTATAAATCGTATATCATTGTTAAATATTTAACCATATAACCTGATTATTGCTTACCTATTATTTCTATTGATTGTTATTAGAAATCAAAACAAAACTATTAACTTAACTTAACTATTAGTTTTTAACCTGTTATAAACAGATTGTTTACTATTCATTTTTATATTTATATGCTTTCTGAGTATTTTTCTAAAGTGTATACGGAAAACTTCATAAATGCTCTTAAAATGAAATTATCAAATTCCTATTTTGTGTTTAACGTTGAATATAGTAATTTTTAAAAAGTCTATCAACAACCCCTTGACTTAGATAGAACTCTCTTTATTATTATTATTATTTTTTTAATTAATAATTAATATTTTTTTTTATTTTAAGGTTGAAACTAAAAAAGATGAGGAATTCAAAAATTTTGGGGGTGCTTGGACAGTACCGTATCACTCTCGAATCAGAACTGATCTCGTTTCTTTTCCGGCTTATGGTGGTTCACTTTTATTATATTTATATAGTGGGCCCGAGTTCACGCTCAGGCTAGAATGGGTTTGTTGCCTTTAGGAGAATTCTACCTTTCTGTCCTTATTTGAGAACCTAAGTTCGTTAAACACAATGATGTTTCTTAATTGAACTAGGAGATACATTTTTTTTTTTAATGCAAATGGTGTTATACTCCATGTATTTCAAGAAACTTATTTTGTGCTCCCATTTACTCAAATTTGGACAGGAACTACTAATTATTCTCCACACTAATAGTTCTACCGTTTTAGTTGAAACTTATTATTTGCAAAGTAAAAGTCTTAACTACGGGTAGGATCCCACTATTTTTTTTTTTACTTATGACTTATTTACTGGACTTGCAGTCCGATACCCGCTTGATCATGATATACCGAGTGGTTCGTCTTATAATATTAAAATAACAATATTTATTAAACATTGCACTACTGTTGCATTTTTTTATCTAAATGGAGCATAATTCACAGAGAATTTAAATCATCAGGTTATAACAGCAACTGTTGCTATGTGAATGTAAATGATACTTTTGTGTCTATTTCGATTTGCAAGATAGTTGACAAATTGGTTTGGGACTTTAATAAGTTATTTTTCTACCTTTGAAATTTAACAATAAACTCAAGGCCATACTATCTCATTCTCCATTCTTTCCTTTTCGACAGATTTTTCTATATTCGATAAGGCTCGGAAATTTCCTAAATTCGACCAGTCTTGCCAAGGAGTGCCATAAGGATCAATACTGGTTCCGTTCCTGTACATTATAAATGCACATGACATACGTACTAACTCCGTATCACTGATTGCTACCTACGCTGACGATACAACGATTTTAACAATACACCTGACTTTACAAAATCACTAAGTAGCGAAAAACCAGACACTCATTTTATCTGATGCTAATAAATACGATTTTCTATTCTTTAATTTGTGGTAAGAACTAGCTGCTTTATAATTTGAATAACGCGTCGTTAAAAAAATTAGGAATGTTAAATGGTATAAAACCTTAGATGTTGAGTTCGGTAAAGCAGTCTCAAGACAAATGTGCGATACCCCAGGCATTATCTTATGCCCTATTAATTCTCAAGAGTTATTTCAATGGACAAAGTTCAAACCTACCGTTGTACCATATTAACCATAAAACGACCAAATTACTCAGAATCTGCCTTTAAATTGAAATACATAAGTCTTTTTTGTCGTGCTTAGTATCTTTGGGAATATTTTCTAGTAAAGCTCTCATTAGATACTTAAAGAATGGTACTATTTATTGTTTTCTAATAATTCATTTAGCTATTTATATTTTTCGCTAAGTGTCTCAGCGCGTGTAGCTTCTAACTTTAAAGCTCAATAAATTAATTAATTAATTTATGACTACTATTTCCTTTTTGAGTATTTTTTATTTATCTTGTACATATGGCATAAATCAAAGTCATAATATCATTATTTCCTATTATCTTTAGAACCCAGATTGCAATTTTTACAAAAAGAAAAAAATCTGATAACGAGAAATTAATAATCGCAGATAACTTGAATTTTGGAATACGTATAATCGGATCATTCAATGCAATGGGGACATTTAATATTCTATTTCCTAACTTTATGTTGTGTTCATGTCGTATTTTATGTAATTCTATAAATAAATGTAAGAAATGTGCACTATTTATAATAGAACATTACAGTTCATTGAAATCTCACAATATATTCTTTTGTAATCCTAATAATTTGTTTGAATGAAAACGCATCGAGAACCCCGATTAAAAGGTAGCTAATATTAGCCAGGCTTTGTTTACCGTTTGTTATGATAATAAAATCATTTTTCTACGATTAACAGTTGTTGGTTTCAAAAATGACATATACGTATTTCCATTTAGTCTGGTTTTATCTATTTGATTTCGAATAGTTTCAAATAGGCTGTTCCCTTGAGCAACGATCGTGTACCTAACATTCTATCGTTGTTATTAAGCAAACGTCATAGAGTTTTCATAAAAGGAGGAAAAAAAACTTTGTTGTATTCGTGAGCACGTTTTTTTTTTCCTGTCGAAAAATTTTTATTTGACAATTTTCTGATCTTTTTTTTTTTCTTTCCTCTGTACGCCAGTGAATTTCTGCTACTATGGTTTTATTATATAAGCATTGATATCAATTTAAAAAAACCTTATATTTGTCTTACATGGGGAGTGCATGATGTGTACGTCGACGATTTTGATCACAATTTTTTTGTATGATTCTACATTGAAAAAAATTAGACTCATATCCTGCCGTATTGTCCAATGGGCCCTAGGAGCTGAGAAAAAGAATAAAACATGATAGCATTTTTAGTTTACAACTTGTGTTGTAAAATTGATATCGACATGACTTTTCCAGCTAAACATTTTGTTTTTTAGAGTATATTATAGAAAAAATAAAAATATTAAGAAGTAATTGATTTTTGGTAAAACAAATCCCTTCCAGAAGTGTTTCAATTACTAACTGGACTAGCCTAATAGATTTTTTCACACCAAAAATTATGGTTGATTTTTATTCAGAACATCGAATAATCGGAAAAAAAAAATTCAGTTCCCAGTGTGCTCAAATTTTTAAAGCAACATAATTACCTATGGGGCTGTAGCTCAGTGCCTCGTCTTCTGTTTACGTTCTTGGACTCGATTAAAAGAAGGGAGTTTGTTCTTTCCACACATATAAACAATTATAGCATTATCTTAGATCTGTGTAAAAAACGGTGATTTTCAAACAAAAACAAAATTGAAGTTTTTGCGGATAACTATAGCTTTAAAACGCGCAAGAACATCACGGTTAAAGTAAATCGTGCATTTTAAGAACCTTTACCACTGCCCAAAAATTTGGTTTGAATCGTTCATAGCATTTCATATTTATGAGCGATTATTAAAATCTTAAAAAACAATTTGAAGGGTAGACCCTCGGCTTTTTTTTTTTTTTTTTTTTTTTTTTTCATTTTTGGGTACATTCGAGAATTTGAATACCATAAGGGTTTTTCAAAGTGCTAAAATCAAATCTGACGTTAGTTTCGGATAAAGAAGTACAGTTAAGATGCAGTTTTTCTTTTATGAAATTGAAGAATATGACCAGTAAGAATACAAAATTAATATTACAGGTAGGTAATAATATTGAATACATGTTTGTGTACAAACACATATATATTTTATGTTTTAACTGATTACGAATAACTACGCATTATAAATTACTTGTTATTAATCAAGTTTTAATCCAAGTAATGTCAGATCTATTATAAAAGTTGAATGTCTAAAGTCTGCAGGTATCCATTTGCTGGCCAATTACTTTTTTTTGAATATCCTTGAATTTGTATTATTTTTTGTTTATTATATTAAAATAAAACAATTTTTGTTATTATGTTATTATTATTTATAATTCGTATAATTTTAGACAAACATGAATATAACCTGTTGATTCACGGGTTTTTAACCCCGTCGATATAATATTCGGTTCTGAACTGGGAAATATAGATCCATCTGGAATATTTAGCGGGCAGCCGGACTCTAAGTGAAATCCGATACCTGTAGTTATTAGGAATTCCACTTAGATATATTGATGGATAAAAATTTCGTTACATACTGTAATTACAAGCATACGTTTCCACTATAATACAACTTCGTAGAGAAGCTACAAAAAAAAAAAAAAAAAATTCAGTTAGTATTCAAAAATAAGAAACGGAAGTTTTCAAACAATTTTCGTAATTACTGAACCTTAAAGATTGCAGATAAAATATACCTTTAGTAATTAAAAAAAAATAGTACGATAGTGAATGGTTTAATCCATTATATACCGGTTTCAAGGTCTTCCCAATTCGAATCAGAGTCTTATGCATTTGGGGGTTTCGGTCAAGAGCTTTGCAATGAATTGCCTTGAACAGTTTATTAATTTCAAAACAACCAAACTTGCCAAAATTATTTTGGACATGCCTTCTGCAAGTAAATGCAAAAAAAAAAAAGGTCGACATTTTTAAAAAATAGATATCGACCAAAACAAATAATAAAAAAAATAGCCAGCTAATACTAGTTTTAGGCATCGTCTTTGAAACGGTAAAGTGCTATTTACGGCATAACATTCTCGAATGATATAGTTTTCAGCGAGATATATAAGAAGCAAGGAATTTAGCATTAACAATATATTGTAAGAATGGGTCCGAACAGTTCGTTTTTATTTGGTTTTACGCAGAGAAGAACTATAATAACAATCATTATGTGAACGCTTTACGAGTAGCCCAGTTAAAAACACGGTCTACTTTTGGAAAATTTTCCACTTGCTTCGAAAAACCGTTTACCATAGTAAAAAACATTAATAAAGCCATTTTTTTTTATTTGTATACCAATATGTAATTGATGTTAAATGAGTAAATTATCTCATACATTATATAATAAGTTTATTAGTTATCAATAAAACTAAATTAGACGTGCCCAGCTTTGTAACCTAAGTGCGGACGTCATGATAATAAAAACTGCAGATACGATACAGAAAGTGATTTCTTGACGCTGTTTTTTAAAAAGATACACTTATAAAACTATAATAAAACACTTCTAACACTTATAAAACACTTTTTGATTACAAGCTTTCTATTTGTTAGCACGCTTTTTTTTACTTAAGCACAGAAATATTTTTAATTTATAATTCCCTGAACCTCATCACTAATTATCATTGTTGGTTGTACATTCGCACAAATCCTCTTCATCGTTTAGTTATGGTTCAGAATCATTTTTAATCATGGAACGTATGTGTATTTTGTTTTTATACCATTCGAGGTAGTTTATTTCAGACCAATCGGCCCCTTAGTTATTTTCTAGGAGTTTTTTCTTTGACAACTTTTAGTTGAGCAGATTGAACAACAAAATATATTGATACCAGTTTCTTATGATTTATTGATGTCAATTTCCTACCAGGTTTGTTAATTTTGAGAGCTTCGGTTATCACATGGTACCGGGGATATGGTTAGTAATCATCAACCGACCGTCTGAGTGACTCTTTTGAGCCTAAATTCAAACTTAGTGAAATCAAAATCAAATGAGCCAACCAGGTGCTATATTACTGCTATTAAACAACATAATGTCATTTAGAAAATTATGGGTAAACTACTGCATTAAATAAACCTTTCATTAATTATGCTACCGAAACAGCTGAAATAGAACAATAAACACTCAACGAAAGGTGTAGTGCAGCTGTCAGAGGAATATTGTGCTGCGAGTGGCTTCTGATTGATACTAAGCGCTTGTGGAGCTGGCTTTTATTTATTTATTTATTTTTTTGTAAAGAAGTCCCGGATTTGAATACATTTTTAACACTTTTCTTGGCCTTTTTAACGAAAGAGCTTCATTATTACATAGACCTGACGGAAATAATGTCTAACTTATACAAGAAACACGTGTAACGATTTTTTCCCAAATAACAATATATATATTTTTAATTTTATACTTTATCATGTAGAGTAAGAGTTTAATTACCAGACAAAACATTTATAATTACAATATGTTTTTAAGGCTTCTAACAGTTGTTTAGGCCAGAGTGACGACTGAGAGTCGTATTTGTATTTGGTGCTTACGTCACCAATATTCGATTTTTAGACCTAATTTTTTGTTCGATGTATCGTGAGCGGGAATCGATAGATGTGTTGTTTACGTCCCATCATCAATTGAATCCTAAATTTCCTTTTTCAAGAAACTAAGTCGATATGTATAAAAAAAAAAAAAAAACTTTTAAATTGTAAAATTCCTGATTATTTTAATATAATGACAGGTAATATAAATGTTGATTAAAATAATATCAGATGGACACATTCATAGGTTAACTTACGTCCAAACTTGATTTGTATCTTATGTACCAATTTTAAATCTATCATAGTTCATATGCTGATGAATGATGCTTTTATTATTGAGTGAATGATACAGCAGTTTATTTTAACCATGTTACATAAACAATGGTACAGCTGAAGTTAACCAACGAACAAACTTAAACCATTATATATAATATCTTTGCGATCTTTCCCTATGCGGTTGAATAAAAATACGACCTACCATTATTAATTAATAGTCTTAATTTACATAATTTCGCAAACGAGCAATTTCAATAAGTCAAATATCAAGGACCGGATCTGATTTTATTTTTGCGCATTCGTGCGTTAACGTGAAGGAGGCACCAGCTGAAGCATATCGATTCAGATAGAATTCTTCTTTCCAAGCCCCGCACTTCATGTTTATTCATTTTGCATGTAATTTCTGCAAAACCTCTCCTTGAGCCGTAATATGCGGCTGGTTCATTTAGCGGCATTCAGTATTCTGAATAGTTACCAATGAAATATACAAAAATATTTAAACGATGTATAATTTGTTTTTATATTTTATTACAGATTGCCATGAGCTTCTTAGATAACAATGTACGGATATCTATATTCTCAGAAATAATCGCATCATCTGATATTTTTTTGCGTTTTTTGACCCACCTGGATTAGAGTAGTTCAACCCGGAATGTTTCTACTGAAAGTTTTTCAAGTCTAGTTTTGACCCAAATTCCTTAAGTAATTTTCCCAAGCACGGTTCGGTTTCTATGAATTATCTATGGTAGAATTCCTAGAGATTATGCCACTGCGTACTATTTCCATTATTCAGATAACAGGGTGTACCATAATCTAATCTTTTGATAATAATATTTATAATTCGTCTTCATAAATAAGAAAATACAAAGTGATTAATATAAGTTTATTTTATGAACAAAAGAATATATGTTACAGTTAATATTCTAAAGAAAATAATAAATTGAAAATAAAGTTCAAAAATCCCCAATCAAAAGTTTTTCAATTTCTTATAACAGTAACAGAAAGAAAGCTGAAAACAGGAACATGAAAATTATTATGAAAAGTCTCAACATGTTCCCTTAGAAGCATGTTGTTTATTTACCATCAGAAAGTCTATGTTTGGCTTGAAGGATATGGTCTTGATTCTTAAGTCCTCTTCAACACTAAGTGATTTCGTCTTTAATTAGTAACGATCCTAGATTATTTTCATTAATAGTAGATCGTTTTTATTTATCTTCTGATTTACGCATTCAATAATGATTATTAAAAAAAATATTATTTCTCATAGAACTTATCATTTGGATAATTTTATCCATGACTCTTCTTACTTTTTTGTTGTCGACCTTCTACAACATCCTTGCGAACCACCGTCTGAGAGCCCGTGATCTATAGTTTCGGTAAATATTACTAAATATACAATGTAAAAATATAATTCGGTTGTTAGTTTTTTGTTTTTCAATTAGACTTTAATTTGAGCTGGTTCATAATAGTATTATAAAATACGAAAATTCAAAATTAGAAATTGCCTATTAAATTAAGTTTACCATATATCTGGACTTATATATATATATATTACTTTCCCCCCCCCCCCAGAGGTTTTTACTGTTTATTTCACATTACAATACATACAACAATAATTCATGCATATATATACACACACATATATATATATATATATATATATATATATATATATATATATATATATATATATATATATATATATATATATATATATATATATATATATATATACATACAAATTTCTGTGTATCAGCTAGGTAGGAAATATTGGCTAATATATCTGAATAGAGTAATTGTAAAGTAATTACTTCAACCTATGATTTAGAATTCAACAGGAATGAGCAATCGTGAAGATCTATAACAAGTTGCAGCAAATTGCCCTTTACCTTTATCTTCTTTGACAATCTACCACATCCTGTTCTTTATGGTACTTTGTGATTGGATTAGTTCCGGCATGCTACTTTGGACGTTACCTTGATAAACGGCATACTTGGAGCTTTCCTAAGAGATGCTATCAAGAAATTGCATAACGAATAGCATTATTTAGCCATTTACATAACGGATTTCGAATTCAAGTATTTGATAAATTATAAATATTTTCCAAGAGAGAGGTATAAATGAGAAATATGATGTAAACAATTAAGTAACTATGCTAAGTTAAGATTTTCTGCTAGAGTTTAATACTATGCAATTTTTCTTTATTGTTTACCTGCATCTACCTATAGAGGCTCATTAATATTATCTAGACAGTAAATTTTTTATTATTAATATTAAGGAATTATTTGGAAAATTAAATTTGAGGACTTGAGGGATTCAATAGGTAAATAAAAGAATTTTATTCACCTGCGACACTGGTACCTTAAGTTTCGAACTAACCAATGGTGAGAGTTGATTCAATAATCAAATAAATAAACGTAAATTATATTTACAGAAAAGAATAAAAATGGCAAAAAGTATTATTGACATGGCAAATTATAACAAGATTAATTTAATTTGAAAATAAACGGGCAGGTGAGAAGAGCAAATGGGCTAGGTTGACAGACAGGTGACCAAATTTGGGTACAAAGTTACACTAAACCCGCAATAGTCAAAAGTTCTTCAACTACCTGCCTATTTTTCTATCCAATTAAATTTGCTATTATTGTTTGTGTCAATGACGCTTTTTTTCCTTTTTCCCAAATATGGCTTATGTTTTTAATTTATGTTATGACAACTTTCGATAATTTAAATTAAAGGGACTTCAGAAGTAGAAATACAGATTAATTTTAACACTTTGGATATCCTCTATATCGCGGTACATTATCGGGTTATAATATGAAAATGAATATATTATGGATTTTAGGATCGCGCGCTAACCTGCATAATTTAACATTTTTGATATTGAGATCGGCCATGATTCGCTAGTGAGGTGTGGAGTCGAAGAAGAAAATGATGTTGAGGTCGATCATTGTGTTATAGAAAATGCAATTTTGTCGACACAGCAAGCGTGCATTAGTTTTCGAAGATGCTAATTTTGATTTTCCTATCCATCGATTTATTATAACTTTTATAGAATTCTTTGGTTCAGGGATCGTTTATCAGGATTTTAGTTTAAAACTAAGTAAAGTAAAATAAACATTTTAGACGCAGGGACACTTATATGCAATATTTTAATCAGCCAGCGGAACTATGAACTAGGCTTGTCCCTCCAGATGTGGAGGTAAAAGCAGAAGTTCGCTTCCACTGGTGCACTGTAGATGAAGCCAATGTATTTTTCTGGATATTGATCAAAATTTAAAAATTTAAATGTAAACCATGTTTTAATCTAGCATTCTATACTTGAACACTATTTATCGAGATTTTCCATTGCCGAATTCTACATTTAATCTCTGGTAGTGAAATGAACAAAATTATTAAATTTTATTGGCCCGCTTTGGTGCAAAATACTACAACACTTGATATTAACGTTCCGAAAATTTCAAAATTAAATAATTATTTGATTTATACTGTTATGGAAAATTTTAATTTAATATGTCGGCTAAGAAGTTTAGTTTCCTTAAATATTACAATACTGTTCGTTAAAGTACTGCAAAATGGAGGTTTACCGATAAAAAAAAAATCAAAGTTTAACCTGCCCAGTTTCAGTTAGTGGAATTTCTGCTATTTCGAGGTACTTTGGATTTTGATTTGGTTCATTCGAATTTTTATTTACGTTACAATGCTTTAACCTAGAATTAACCTTTTTAGAAATATATCATAAAACAAACAACCGAAAAACATGGTCTCCTCTCCTTTTTTTGCTTCTAGATTCCAGCACTTTCAGTATGTTTACCTCTAAACTAGTCCAAACAAAGCCCGTCCCGTCATTTCCGCCTGCACTCTCCTTTTGAGCAATGGTTGACTGGACTATATGTTTCAACCTGTAGATTTGAGTCTTCACAGCATTCAATTGACGGAACAACAATCGAGGGTAGTATCAGCATTCAACATTAAGCTCCCAACAATTTACCTAATCGTTGTTTTTTTCAACTAATTCCTGAAAATTCTTGTGAATACTAGAAGTGGGGGTTAAGAAACTATTGGATCCCTTGCCCTGGGACTAGTATAATTAGGAAGGGAGAAGAAAGGGTTTGTAGGGTCACATATAGGTTTCGATCTAATTGTAAGCTGGGGCACCTACTATTTATAGCTGACCTTTTGTTGCCTGCTGTTCTCTTCTCACCTCGTTTACCTCTTTGTCTTAGATGTAACATATTCATTTTTTTTTAGTTTTATTTATTTATTTTATTTTTTATAAAAACTATTAATTATTCATATACCGTTTAAAGTTTTTCTGGCCTTAATTACGATCTTTCTTCAAGAAATGTTATCATCCTTTTGGTACATTTCAACTTAAGTACGAATACCATTGGTAAAAAAATCGATATTTTCAATATTCCTATCATTAGTATTACAATCGTAATGTTATTACGGAGATAAGTACTAATTATTTTAGAAAGGAGAAACTGTATATTCGAATTAGTTATAAATCAATCGTAAAACTACTGCAGATAATATCTGTAGTAAATAAAATGTAAAATAATAATAAAAATAAATAAATAAAATAGTATATATGTTACGATTAAATCAATGATGGGGGTTTTCAATAAATAATTATAGTCTAGGCATACGGCAATTTTGCCTGGAGATTCGCTCATTTATGTTTTTTGGGATAGTGATTACGAATGTCGATATGGCAACCTCAAATTGTTCGGAAATATATTTAAAAATGCCAGACATTTTTTTTTTCTATTTTATTCCATAGCTTGAAAGCCATGCCTTTTTTGTCTTATATAAACCTGTAATAAATAAAATAGGAGTGAACTACTTACATTTTTGCACTAAATATATTTTTTTCGTCCGGTGCATCATTTAGATTTGGGAGGCAATCTTTAAGTGAAATGTGGACAAAAAAAATATTCTGGTGGAATGTTCTGAAAATTGTCTCTCATTTCTTCAAAAACGTTTATCGCAAATTTCAACTTTTCCATCTCAAATTTTTTTCCGGAAGTATAAAAAATGTGCAAAACAGATAATCTTTTTTTATCTTAAAATGAAAACCATGAATTACCAATGATTTTTTTGATCGAACGCTCCGTTTTGAATGCAAGCGGAAGCCGAAATTAATTGTTTGAGCCTATTTGCATTTTATTTCTGTAGTACCGACAACAATTTGAGGTGAAGTTGCAATTCGTGGTCAGAAAAACATAATGTACAAATTTTATAAAGTTCTCCAAAACTCTCCATCGCAATCCCTTTCTTGTTCTCATTTGATTGGACTATTATTTGTAATTGAAAGCCCTTAGATATTTATTATCAATTCAAGAATTGAGTACGGCTGTTGTAAAAATTTTTTTTTCTCGGTTCCTCCAGTCGTCTATTGACTTGGTGTTCGGTAGACTACTTGGGCACTATCTGTTTCTTTTAATCGAAGCCTTCGTTCGATCTGACGTCAAGAACATGCAGTTATCCGTCGCGGTCGCTGAGGACCTTAAGCATGCATAAATTCATGTATATGTCAATCGCGGCCCTGTAAGCATTTACAGAAAATATTTAATTTAAAATATAGATTTCGGTCGGGCTTCAGTATTATTACATGCTTCCAAAATGTAATAAAGATAATGGAGGTGGTTTAGTGGGCTTAGCCTCAAATACTGAAGGGAGTTTTCACCGCTTTATACTTTTCACACATTATATTCTCTAATATTTGTTGGAACTTGTCAAGCAAGAAACACTTTTTTTTTTTCTATATTTTACTTTTTAAAACTTACTGCAGTGAACAACCGCTATTAGGAAATGTCTAATAAAAAACTATATCTTGCTATTTTACAAGATTTAAGAATCTTAATCTATTTAGTACGCTGTAAAGAAAACGTTTAAGCAAACCTTTAATCATATCCATCGCCGGCAGTATTATTTTTTGAAGTTTGTTGAAGTTTTTCTTATTATTTACCAGCATTCATTAAAGTATTTGTATTTAATAAGTAGTTGTTCTAAAACGTTAGTCCACCTCTGCATTATCTTGGGAATTATAATTACAACTTTAGCGACGAATATTTAAGCACTGAATTCATTATCTACTTTATCCGCCATTTTGATATATCGAATACCTAATTGTCAATTTATACATGTCCGTGGCGTGTCAGTGAGCGTTGCTTCTTTCCGTATCAGTGAAAAATTCTATATTACTGACTCTAGTATCTCAGAAGAAGAATATTTACACTGAAATCGAAATTAGGAACTGTCGACACGGACATGTGTTGATTGATTCTGAGTCTGTAATTGTGATGTCAGATATCCATTGTTTCTTTCACCTTTGCTTTAGACAAATCCATCTCTAAAATTTGTTTGAGTAATCAATATTTTTTCCTTGACTTTAATGCTTATGATAAAATCTTTGCTTCGATTTTACTAAGCCAATTATCCGAACATTCCTTGTTTGTTGATCCAATGCGTTAAAGAATAAAGTTTTAAATCTAAAAAAAAAACTTTTATAACAATTTAAGGTTACAGAAACGTATAATGTTCATAAAATAGAAATTAATAGGTCTAATCTGCTGGAGATTATTGGCATATTTAAGTAATGTTAATTTACATCTTTTCATTGTTTAAATTAACAATTGTGATTACAAAATATTTATAATAATTAATTATTCATAGATTAAAATAGGACCATTATAAATGCCAAAAAAAAAAACAATTTTATTAATAAAATTCCATAATAAATTTAGTTGAGTTACATTATAAACATTGTGACGTTTTGGCCATTTTAAAACTATTGTAGTTGATTTATATAATGTTTATAGGAAGTACTTGTTGATCATTTAAAGTTTTTTAAAACTTTAGCCAAAAGTAGTTATAATTTGACTGAAATAGTATAATGAAATGGTGTCAACACAGTTTAAAAAAATTCAATGTTAAAATACTTTAAATGATCAACTAGTACTTTTTAGAGTAGTAAATATGCTTATATACATATTTTATTTTATGGACCATAATGTTAACATTTTAATTATATAAATGGAGTAAAAAAGTTTTTTAAAAAAAACGAAAATAGGTAGAAACGTCAACAATTTTTTTTTTTTTTTAAATTTGTAGTGGTCCTGTTTTATTTTATGATTAATTAATTATTATAAATGCTTATGTAGTATATAGGATCAGATTATTTCTGTTTAATAAGATACATATATTTTCCTCTAAATATCTTGGAAAATTTAGTGGAAATTAACATCGCGACCTAAAGAACCATTTTATTAGTAAAAGTTTTACATTCCAAAAATAAAAACATGTCTGCCTTACTTCGCTCCTGAAAATTCTGCGATTTTCATTATGCATTTAATTAAATACTCATTAAACGGATTTTTACTGAAATATATCCACTTAAGTTGCTTGAATAAAGTTTCATTTAAATTTTATTTAACGTAATAATATTAAATCGGAATCATTGCCGACGTAGTTCCGTGATTCAAACCCCGTCGAAATTCAAATATTAAAAATATCAATGCTTACAAAATCTTCTTATTTGGCTTATTTGGACGTTGTATTTGGCTACCCCGATGTTACCTTCTTCACTATCTCTACTCGCCAAATATGGCATTATGTCATGATTTATTAGAAACTATGGTCACCGGAATACGACTTCAGGTGATTGTCTATTTATATTTTTATGTGTTTAAAAAATAATTTCTTTCAAAATAATGCGCGGCGTAGAAATTATTCATTTTAAAGTATTTCCCCATATCTATTTAGTTTGTATGCTCTTTTTCAACTCCAATTTATCCATTTTAATATTATATTTTTTCAAATTATTCTTTAAAATTATTTATGATGTATAATTTTGGGGCCTCTTGCCTTAATAGTATTTGACGTAATAGCTTTAAATAATAATAAAAGGCTTAGCGAAACCGAAGGTTCGATGCCGATACCACTAATCGCTGCCTACAAATCTCGGTCCACCGACTACCGTCCAAACCCAAATTCATTAGATCACCCTTAACACAATCCTCCCACCTACGTTTCGGTGTACCCCTCGGACGTTTACCAGTCGGCTCAGCGTTTATTAACTTTTTAGGAATTCGTTCGTTACTGAGCCCAACAACTTTGCAAGCCCATTTCAACCGTCGCGATGATATCACATCGATTATATTAACCGGGTGCATGCTCCGCAATTCCGCGTTGTGTAACCTCCTAAATTCTCCATTTGACTAACCCTTTTTCGGACCAAATATTTTACGTAGTAACTTATTCTCGAAGACCTTAAGGCGTTGTTCGTCCTTCAAGGTTAGCGGCCACGTTTCACACCTGTACAGAACTGTAGGCAAGATAATAGTTTTGTATATTCTAAGTTTTAAGTTTCTGGACAAAATGCGCGACCTAAGTAATGTTAATACCGAAAAATAACAAGCATTATTTAACACCTTTAACCGCGCCTTTATTCCCTTATAGTAAAATTAAATCATTAGCACTGCCAAACACGGATATGTTAACGCCAAGATTCAAACTTCTAATAAGGAAATATTTTGCCTATAACGGATTGAAGCGAATAAAAGAATTGAGAAGGATAAGCCACGGTAAAGGAATCAATAGGATCTAAAAGATTAATACAAGATAGTATTTGGTCAAAAGCTGTTGAAGTAGAATTATTGAATAGTTTATCATCACTAAACCGGCAGGTAAACGTATAAAGGATGGAACTATACGTAGATGGGAATTTGTCGTGGAGGAATGGTCTCCAGGTCTTCGAATTAATATTTGTTATATTTAATAATTGATATTATATTAATAAGTTTAAATTATATAGATATAAGGTTTGAATTCCACAATCATGTAAATTTTATTTTTTTCAGTATCAGGTCTAGTACGCCGGAAAAGATAGTTTCACCCTTACTATTCCATTCCTTCTTTTTCTTGAAGTTCCTTTACACGGGGTTTATAATTTTGAGACACTAACAAAATATTTTTGCTAACTATAATTTTATTATTGTCTGCATTACTATCAAATTTTACAGTTTCGGAAGGGCTTTTTAGGCTATTCTACTTACCTATGACTCGTCGCTCCAGTCTCAAAGACATTGGTTCTCTTTATAAATATAATAAAAGAGTATTGTCCATGGTGGATGTTAAACAAAAGAACTTTTAAGTTACGGAACAATAAGATCGCTAACAAAAAATTGTTTTACTCGTCTAACCAAACAAAACAAAGTAAAACCAGTATGTTCTGTATTGATAGTGATAACAAATAATGACATCATAACGGCGTAGTTATGAACAAGTGGAGTTCGCGGGATTTGTTTATAGGACGAACGAAGAAGCCTACAAGCATTCTACACCTCCATTCACGTTCCAACGGCAGTCCGATCAAGTGTAGTCCTGCAAAGTAGACATGAATGTTGGACAGTGAATGGCTTTCTTAATAAAACAACAAACGGAATTATTGTCGTGTTATTATATTATTTGTATTCCCCTATCGTTTTGGATAAATCATCGATATTAACTAAAGCATATAATATGTATTTTAGTTTTATGTTTCAGCCAAGGGCTCTGAAAACTGTTAGTTGTGCTCTGATGGTGCTGAAAGATTTTCTTTGTTTCTGATATCTGTAACTCGGATGTATAAGAATCAGGCGCCACATTTTCCTATTTATACAGGATGGCAGTTTGAACAGATGTTTCCTTATCGAATGAATGCGAGCTTAGTTTCCTTTTAAAAGCATGTTACTCTCCTTAAAATTGGTCTAGGACATACTCATCTAATCCTCTGGGTAGATAAATAAATGTTTAAGTAAATATGCTGACTTGCTAAAAAATAGACATCGTTTCCTATGCTTCCGAAGCACACATATGTATATTTAAATTTAATCATACATGCTATCCCTAAAACTGTTTTGTTTAAATTTAAGTACCATAGTGGCTTACGGCTCAGTTGTTCTGCTGTTTTTCATAACTGTATTGAAACTTAGAGGGAGTACTTACCTGAAACAGAAAAAAAAAATGATTTATTCTAAAATACTCAGCATTGGTGATGAAATTTTAATTCATATTCATAAATATAAAATTATTACGACTCCGCAGACATACCAGTGATGCATGATGCAGCAGAATATTTATAATAATGATAACCTATTATGGAAGATCTATTTCATAAATTTTTTTAGGGTTTATGTTAAGTATAAAACTCTTCCTTATATCTTTAAATACATGTCAACATTAAGTTCAACGTTTCGTGGATCTTGCAACATCCTCAGGGTTTAAATTTTACATTGGTTATGAATTAGGTGATTTTTATTTTTAAAAAAACCATTAAATAGAGAAAACAAATACGAAAAATTTAAGAATACATGAAGCAATATATACAACTAAAAATATAAAAATACTGCTAACTTCAAGACAAATATTAATATCCACTAAGCAGATATTATTAATAAATTAAATATAGACTAACATAATAATTACCTTACCATTTTTTTAATTAAAAAACTGAGTTATAAAGTGTTGAATTTTAAATATTGGTGAAAACAAAAGGATGTCGAGAAGGAATGGGATAGATAAAGAAATGGGATTAGGCAGTTTATAAAAGTGTATGAGATATTGAAAATAATATACTGGCAGTAAGTTGTTCTTTTAGAAGTTTTTAATATTTATGAAGGAATGAGATGGCCCGAGAGGCGGTAAAAAAAATGGATCACAAATTTGACGCAAAAACTATTTGTGATCCATTTTTTTAACCGCCTCTCGGGCCATTTCATTCCTTCATAACGTTCTACAGTCAACCATTGATTTTTCAAAACTTAAATATTTAACTGGAAAAAATGACAAAATATATCTTTCTTTTGGATAAATGTTTTTCAAAATGATAATACTTACACAATTTTTTAATATTGTTTGAACCTTAATTAATATGGTAGGATTGCTTGGTTAAAATTTTAAATTATTGTTTCTTTTTTTTTTAATGTAAATTTTATATTTTTAATTTTATATTTTATAATTAGATGCAGACCTTGAGGATGTGGCAAGAGCTGGCTGCTTAAACCTGTGTTGTAAAAATGTAATTCCCCCATAAAGCCAACTCATGTTAGAGCGAATTAAGGGATTAGTTGAAGTAAACATTGACATAAATAGTAAGATGAAAAACATTCTTATAGGTTTAATAAGAGCGTTGGAATTAAAGGTTGAGTTCATGCAAAAGGACTTTTGTAACAACCTTTAAAAACTCTGTTTGTAACAAACAGATATATATATATATATATATATATATATATATATATATATATATATATATATATATATATATATATATATATATATATATATATATTCGCATGTTTTAGCATTCCGACAGCCCATACGGACCTAGGATAGCTAGAAGTTCTTGATTTTTGAACTTGATAAAAGTTGTGTTCGGAAATGTTCTTTAACCGTAGTTTTGCACCAGTTCGTTAATTTATTAATCGTTATTTATATATAAATTAATTACTTTAATATAAATATCAGTTATGTCTTAAAATTACGAGCAGTCCTATTCTTTAGATTACTTTTCTTTATTGCGCTGCTTATATAAAAAAATCATGATTGAATTTGACATAAGATCATCATATTTATGATTAAAAAATTGTTGCATTGGACATATGTATGAATGGGTCGATATTATAACAACAAGACCGAAATGGATGATAGGTGGGGCGTTAAGTGGAACCTCTTCGGTTCTTGTGCCTTTGATCTTCTCTGAGATTAAAGCTAGCTGTGTAATGCGTGACCATTAGCGACAAAGGAAACTATATAAGCAGGCTCTTATAGATCTGCCGGCAATGTTTTCAAGTCTTTTTGGGACTGCACCTACGAAAGAATGTGTGCAGCATTTTAATATTTTCTGGTCAGGAGGCAACTTATGGTTGATTATAAATAAGTGCTATGCTTTTTGAAGCATTGCCATCTCTGTAGAAAAGCAATGTTTCTTTCACCTCATATAATTATCCCACAAATATAAATGGAAGTAAAATGATGAGTCTACGAAAGTGTAGATCGGCATTTTACTGATTAACTACTCACATAGTGGAGCATGTTCTCAGTTTTATTCACTAAGAAAGTTGCAAAGGTGCTACGAATAAAATATTTATAATGCGTGCTCCATACAGCTAGCAAGTATTCCGTTGTGTTTCTTTATTCACATCTAACCGGGGTATCTGCTCAGTTTTATTAACTTCACCTAGTATATAAACTGGAATCATATTTTCAATAATAATCAAGACTATTCCGGCTTATTGAGCTAACTCCTTCAGCATCAGGTTTACTATCCCGTATAACAAACTACCTGAGACTGTTGTTAAATTAAACAGACTGGTTGCAAACTTTTCTACAGTGATGTTTTCGGTTATTTCTTTTAGATAATTGGACCGGAACTATAAATAAATAGAAGGACATTTATAATTTCGTTTATTTATCATCCTCAAAAGGTTCATGCACATGTGCTGACTCTAAAACACCCAACAACCTATGTAAATATTATTTTTTAATTAATCATTTATTAATATCCAACTATTTTTCCAACTAGTCAGGCAACTGCTCAATATCGTTCCTATTTCAATTATTGATAGGTTCGTAAGTTATTTGTTCTATTCATGACGTATTGATTTGTTATCGTGTCGATGTCCTGTGTTTTGCCGAACTGTAAAATCGAACAATGTGAATGAGTGTGTTATCCATCTAAAAATAAATTACTATTGGAAACTTTTACCCGAAATAATTTATTAGAGAGATATATAAATCGGAATAGTTCAATGTGCTATTCGGCCTTTAATAAATATAAAATCAACACGAAAATAAAATGTATTTAACTTTAATATTTAATAAAATATAAAAATATGATATCCTTCTGCATGGGTGAATTTAAAAGTGTTTTAAGCTCTTTTGAATGGGCATCCAAAAATGTCTTCTTTTTGAATGACATGTTCAACATGGCCAATAATAACGATTTTATCACTTTCCTCTGGATTTTAGTTAACAGGAATTCCTTTTAACTCTTTCTTTGTCCTTCAAATTCGAACTATTTTCACTGTTGTGTTATGTTTCTTCGACGGACTCATCTCTAAGAAATTTTTTTATGATCTTAACTTATACCCCTAATGTAAAAAGATGTTTATTATTTTTATTTGAAAAATAATTCAAATTTCGGCACTCATGGACAATAGGTTTTAGGACTGTAAGTGTCCATCAATATCATGTATACAAAGGAAAATAAGTAAAACTATATTAGTTCATTATAAATGAGGTAATTAATAGATAGATAAATCAAATAATAGCAAAATAAAGAAAATTAAAGTTAAATAAATAATCTCTGGACTATACTTAGCTCCCGCCTTTTGTCAAGAAACATAATAATTAGATTATTGGCAACTAACTTTGAAGGACGAACAACCCCTTTAGGTCTACTAATATATGGTATTAAGTAGAATAATTGGTACTAAAATAGATGAGTCCACTGGAGAACTTAGGAGGTTACTCAAAGCGGAATTGTTGAGCTTGCACCGCGTTATTATAATATAAATGATACCATTGCGACGCCTTTAATACTTGAGCCTTAAAACCGGACAAAATTATTTGAAGTTTTTTCACTTACATACTACATACTAAGAGTATTTGAACCTTAAAACCAGACAAAAGTCC
The DNA here is from genome assembly GCA_948150685.1 of Rhaphigaster nebulosa. Lineage (NCBI taxonomy): Eukaryota > Metazoa > Arthropoda > Insecta > Hemiptera > Pentatomidae > Rhaphigaster > Rhaphigaster nebulosa. The sequence continues at coordinate 32,543,962 of OX411308.1, forward strand.
GAATCAGGAAGTTTGTTAAAAATCCCATTAAACCCATCATTCTACAAGCTTAATAATCTATTTTCATTCCTACAAATTCTTTTAGGATGTCATATAATTCTGTTCTGGTGAAATTTCGCACTGTTTCAATAAAATCTGGGATAAAAATACCACAAAAAAAATTAGTTTAGTAATTGTATTATCATATTTGAGGTAATCAAAACCAAAATGGCGGAAGAAGGAGGATGATTTTGTTGTTCAGTTCATTAATATGGGCCTAAATTTTATGTTTATAAGACATTTTACATGACGCACAAATAAGAGCACCTCTGCATTAAGTAAACAAACAGAATTATCCAAACATCCTTCATGAACTAGATTCGTTAAAGAGCAATGTACACAGTAAATCAATAAAATGATAATTTTAAATTAAACTACGTTAATAAACACGCAATTTAGTAAGGGAAACAGCTACCACCGATGTGAAACCACCAATAACTATTAGACTTGAAATTCTAACTATGTCTAATTTTCGATAACTTTACAAAAAAGTAGCAATAGTAGGGAGAATTTATTTAATCATTCATTTGATGAGCCAACTATCAAACCTGAAAGATGATGGGTTTTTTGGAGTTTTTCACACACTGTCTTAATTCCGAATTCAGTCCGTTTTTAATACTCAAATGCCTCTATAGCTGTAACAGTAAAATTGGCTTGTAAAGTTGTTGACCTTAATAACGAACATATCCCTAATAATTTAATAAATCCTGAATTAAACGATTTTGAGGTACATCGAATCGTGGTGGGAGGATTGCGTTAAGAGTCGACTAATGGCTTTACTTGGTCGGTAGACGAAGGTTTGTAAACCGCGATTGCTGTTATCGGCATCGAATATTCCGGTTCACTAAACCTTTTATTATTTTCATTAAAATTAATCATCTAAAGATTCATTGAAATTGAATTGAAATAAAAAAAAACAAAACATTATTGTATGTATAATAAAAGATATTATTATAAATAAAAAAAAACTATTGTATGTAAAAACATTATAAAACTACTGGCATCATCATAATAATATCACAGTCGATCAAGCAAAATCTATTCTGACATTATTGTCATAATTATTCAAATAATAGTCCTTTTTTACATTTTTTCGTACTCTTTTTTTCATTTTTTTTTTAATTTTCATAACCTTGGTTTTTTTGACCAAGTGTAAAATGTAAAGGAAACTTTGTGGAGTATTTTTGTAAATTAACAATTTCACCAAATTAGTTTTTCAATCAATTTGTCCAAATAAGCATTACATACGTTTTTGTTCTTTTTAAGTGCAAAATTTAGCTGAAATAAATAATAATTGCAAGAAAATAATGTTACAAATGAGAAATTAATACAAAATCAGTAGTCATGCATATATTGCCATTTCTTTACAAACAGAATTGAAGACCCGATTTCTTTTGATCCTTTCTTAAAGCAGCATGCACCTAATGACTATTTGGATGATAAATGCATTCCCAAGAATTGAATTTTTAACTGATGTACATCGATGGCGGACTGTGAGTTTGTTTAATTTATTGAAATATTATTTTAGGCGTGCGTTTGTTGCCAACCAATGCAGAAGTTGAACCTTGAGCTAGCAGAATCGATTTACAAAGGAAATCGAACATTATTAATAGAGGTGGCAACAAAGCCCCAAACATTTACTTTCTGTTTTAGGTCCCTTATACTCATTGCTTAAGAAATTATACATGTCTGTCACATTCATTTTTTTTTTTTTTTTAATAATAAGTTTAAATTATTCAAAAAGAACCTGTTTTTATTGCTTGCATTCCTTCATAAATCCTATTCCTTTGTTCTCTGCAATAATTATTGTCATTGAGAAAATGATCATTTTTATTTTTAAAATGTGTAATTGTTTATCAAAATATTGATCCAAGTAATCTATTTAGTATTTTTTTTTTCTTAGGTCCATGGGAATGTGGTGTTAATTTCAGAGAATGGTAGAATGGTTTGGACCTACCCATCGTAAAAAAAAGAAGAAATAAATAAATAAATATAAAAGAGCTAAAACTTAACAAGAGACATAAATTACTTACTATAAACAACTGGAAAATTCCAAAATACAAAGCCTTAAGTCTCTAAAATGCCGGCAACCAACTAACCAGTCAACGTTTCGCCAATTCAGGCATGATCAGGACATAAACCAAAATTCACATCTATGAAGATCAAATATAGCACATGTCACATCAACCGTCCAGAAATACGCATCAGACCACTCCATGACATCTAATCACATATTCTTATGTGTTTGATTGGATATCTTGGAATTTTCCAATTGTTTATAGTAAATAAATAAATTATGAATAACATTTATTAGGATCAATGAGATAACAGATTGTTAATTTTATTCTTTTTTTTCGAATTATTTACTGCTAATGCTGAAAATGCAACTTTATATTAATACAAAGCTAATTACAACAATCGAACTTATTCCAAATGATTCTCCTTCCACTTGCGATTAAAACCGGAAATGGATGTTGTATTAATGTTAAACAGATATCTTGTCCGTTCAACATTTTGGTAGCACGTACTCCCACCAAACACTTCCCGTACCTCTGGGACATACCTACCCACAATTTGCAAAACTGCTCTAATTTAACCATACCCATCCATCTGCCTTTTATCGAAATCTTCTACAAAACATTTTATTTTCGTTAGCATAGCACTTTTTTTTTTCCTTGAAGCAATTCATACGCAAAGAAGTAGTATTACTTTTACTGTTTCTTTTTTTTAAATTTTGGAAAAATATGTTAGATCGCTATTCTGCCAGAATAAAAAAAAAAAAAAAAAAAAAAAAATAGAATTTTGCCGCTTATAAGCCTTGCCTAAATTCCCGATTTTGGATTCATCAGTTATTCTGGAACTCAATTAATTAGATTCCCCTGTTCTCTTCATATTATTTTTATCCGTTTGGTTTATTTTTGCTAAATGGTTTAGATATGCATTATTATTTAGTTTTTTTTTTAGGTTTTATTTTTTTTTTTTTTTTATATTGTATATTCGGATGATTTTATTGCTTAATTGAATTATTTTGTACTTAGAAATTAGACCTCTGATTATAACATATATATCACTTAGAAATATTGCATCTTATAATTTTACAGTAAAATATTATCCTTTGTATTATATTTTTCTATTACTGTCATTGTATTATTTCTATTTATGCTAATTTGTATACCTACTCCATTATCATAATGATTTTTATTTTCTTTATTGTCTTGATTTTTTTAATTGTTGATTTAAACTGTTTCATGATTTAATCAAACTTTTTATTTTGATTAACCTTAGATAATAGATTTGTCGGATTTCTAATTTATTGACTAAAGAAAAGATAATATATTTAAATATCTTAAAAGTCTCTAAGGTATATTCTACCATCTAATATTGATTGGTTTGTAATTTCCACTAAACGCTTAATTATGTTTACGATTTTTATTTTATATTGATATATTTATATTAAATTTTACACTTATTTTTTTTTTTTTCAAATTTATATTACCTACTATATCTATCGCAAGGGATTTTTTAAAATGATAATTTATTATGAAAACTTGCTTCTATTTTATTTCTTGCAGTGAAAACGTTTTCTTTTTTCTTCAGCCTTGTACAGAAATTTTTTTGTCCACTATTAAACCATCGAATACCAAATATTTCCGTATTGATTTATAAAAGCTTACAAATATCTACTAGTTTAGTATGATATAGAGGACATTGTTTTTTTTTGTTTTTTCATTCAGCCTAATTAGCATTGGTCAAGAAACTACAACCTTAAAATAAGTACTGATCCAAATCTCTTACATGTTATTCTTCGGTACAGAATTTTTTAATAAATAATGGTAGATTAACCATTTCATGAAATTACGACACGAAAAAATTCGATCTTTTGCGGTCACATAAACTTCTACCGAAGGGAATTTTGTTGGAAAATTTGTTTTTTTTCTATAATTGCCTCAAAATATATAAATCAGGAAAAATAAATCTTTTACTCAAACTTTTTTGAGGTAAAGCGATACACTATAAATTATGATAAACTATAAAAAATAAATAAATAAAATCGCGCCTCTGGGCGGCGAAGTAGGAGGTCCTGACAGATGGTGCATGATTCACTTCTGGTATTCAGCACCATCCTTCAACAATCTTCATTTATGCCGGGTAATCATTTTATGGCATCTTAGGCGTGTAAAGTTTTATTCCAAAATACTGTTTGTAGCTATCAGCATATAAATAGCTGGCAATTTGTTCTTATTTATAAAGTGCATTTAGCTCGAGATTTATACCGTGTTCGTTCGATTTCCATAGCCAGTGATGAAAAATTGAAATATTTACCTTATCAATCTTACTTAATATAAAAATAATTATTGCTTTCACATATTTTAATTAATGCTAAATATCTTCTATATTATAAATACCACTTTTTTTGTATATTTGCATTTATTATTGTCTACGGTTTTAAGAATTATATGTTGAAGTATATGAAGATTTATGATTGGTCGTTTTATGAAATATAAATCTTTGAAGCTACCGCATAAATCACCGGTCTTTTGAAGGACTCTAATAATAAAAGTTAAATAAAGCAACGAACTGGCTCGGATATTATTTTTTTAGAAAAATTAGTTATTGCTCTATGCTGATGAATAATATAGAAAAATCTTTTAATAATATAAGAACAAAAGAATGATTATAAATTTAAATTAACAGGCCTTTAAAAATATAAGTAGCAAAGTCTAAAATAAAAAATATTAACATGTAACAAAATTAGCTAACGAATTGAGGATGAAATATCGCATGCGTCTAAGATTAAAAATTTAAATTGCTAGAAAATCATATTTAACGTTATAGTTCTACATTTTTTAATAAACCTCATTAATTGAAGCATATTAAACATTCATACTACTTGGCTGGAGGGAGAACCAACTGAAGCTTCCTTATATTCGAAATACATACAAAACGGACTGCTTCCTCAATTTAAATAATATTCCTAACTCAAAGTTCGAATTTTTGGAGTTGTACGTTTATTTTACGACGAGTGCAATTAGAAGTATTTGTTAAATAGGTAATGGTGATATAATATGATACTAGTTTGTTGCGCTTCTGAAGGGTTAAAGATACTATACTCAGATGGAGCAGGCGCACTGATATATTTTTGACCACTATCAGTAAGTGTCGGATAATGCAATGTAATGCTATTTAATTAATATGCTATTTAATTGCACCTGAATACTAAAAGCATACTGTCGGTCCGTAACTAGGCAAGGCAAGGCCGGCTTTCCGGCCACCGAAAAAAGGATCTAAATTTCTTCTTGGTATGTCATGAAAATATGGGCATGATTCGCAATCGCTGGATTTGGCGATGTGATGTGACGTGAACATATACTTTTCCCCGTCACGTGCACAAATATTAGTTAATTTCATTCGGTAAGTTAAATATCTAGAGCTAAGGCTTCTGAAGTCGTTGCTGGTGATGAAGATCCACAAAGATATTAGAAGTGATTTCTATGAGCGGCTGTAATCCTCTCTATCAATAGTATAATCAGTATAGTGTGGATTTAAAATATTTTAGTATAAGTGGATTGATTGCAAGAAAATAGATGTATAAGAATTGGGAAATGAGTATGCTATTTTTAATTAATGAGGCTTAATAACGCATAATATGAAAATATATGTAAACATAATATTCAACGACTAAATTTCATTTTTCGCACTTACATATTTTTTTAGGTACACTTTTTGTTTGAGAATTAATAAATGCTGCCACACTTGAAAACAGTTTATAGCTATGGGTTTATAGCTAAATGTTAACCATTTATATGATATTAGAGTGCATATTTCGTCACCTGTTTGTAAATGTTGACACTCAAAAGTTTCAGAAGAATGTACAAGATTTTTACACCAATAATAAGAATTTATCTACTAAAGCATCATGGCTCATTTGTAGAAATTAAGTGATAAATTATTATTTTTTTTAAAGTAGGTTTAATAAGAATTTATAGCTGTAGTATTTATATTTATAGTTGTTATTTTTTTAATTATTTCTTAAGTCTCATACCCCTAATCGGACCATTTCCTTTCATTTTGTTACCTCAAACATAAACAGGCCAAGTTTTTTTTCAAAATTGTTCAAACTGCTCAGAATCGATGGTAGACACTCCTCATATGAAAGATGTGGGTTGTACTCAATTTATCACCGAAATATACGTTCTGAGTCAATCGAAATTATGTTTACCAAGTTTCAGGGGTATTGACCGGAACGTACAGAATTGGTGAAACGCACTCTCCTTCTAAATGGTAGGGTAGTGTGGTTTCGTTACCTCGATAACAGCCAACAGTTTTACAATTATCATCTAAATGTGCTTAATCGCTCGAAAGATGAAAAAATTATTTTATTTCCTTTAATTGGTACATTGTAAGCATTCAATTTATCTTCTGTCTCCCTCATTGTATTATGGTTATGAGTTAAACTAAAAAATAAATCATTAATTCAACCTAAGAAAAGCGTACCTACAGTTCATTTACTGGAAATGGATTTTAATCGCTCGTTTTTACTTTCCCTTACCTATATATAAAATATATAATAAGGGCGATATAATATATATTGCGATCGTAAAAATTTTCGAATTCGAGTTTTCAACGGAAATACAATTATAGTCCTCTGAGTCCAAACCACTGAGTCTCTCAAAATGGACTGTATGTCTGTTTGTGCGTATGTGGACCACCTAGCTCAAAAACGAAAAGCTGTACGGCACTGAAATAACGTATTTAAGGTCTATACGCCTGTGAGTTCGCAACAGCAATTTCGTCAAAATTGACTAACTGGAAGAGCCACTTCAGATCATCGATTTTACAATTTTTTCGAAAACTTCTTTAACGATTTTGATGAAAATTGCCTAAATTATTCGCCGTAAATCGCTTTGACTAGTTCATCACCGAGGAAATGAAGGGAAAAAAGTTATGATGAAAAGAATATTTTATTAATGCACAATTCAAAATCTATACATTTTATGGTAAATTAAGGGCCCAATCTTGTGAAAGGTGATTAAATTATCAACAACACAAACTAGGAATCTTGAAAATCGGACCAGTATTTGCAAAGATACAGCGGATCTTTTAACTACAAGATCCTAAATGGAAATCCAAGTGCGTTTGAAAGGAGACGGATGTGACCGAATCTCTTCTCACCAAGTCGCCTACCAGTTGTCAATAATACACTCGGTAATCTAGTATCAGCAAATGAGTAGACATCCGCATGATGGTATAGAAGGATCAATCTCATTAGGGATTGATAAATTATTTTCCACTTCTATAAATTTGTTTTATTGAAAACTAGTTTCGAATGTTATACATTCATCCTCAGCCCTGAAAACACACAAAAATTCAAAAATAAGCAATTCAAAATATAGTTTGGTATTATTATACATATTAAGTTAGATTAATATGCATAATAATACCAAACTATATCTTGAATTGGTTATTTTCGAATTTTTGTGTGTTTTCAGGGCTGAGGATGAATGTATTACATTCGAAACTAGTTTTCAATAAAACAAATTTATTCATTAGGGATTGATAAATTATTTTCCACTTCTATAAATTTGTTTTATTGAAAACTAGTTTCGAATGTTATACATTCATCCTCAGTTCTAAAAACAAACAAAAAATTCGAAAATAACCAATTCAAGATATAGTTTGGTATTATTATGCATATTAATCTAACTTAATATGTATAATAATACCAAACTATATTTTGAATTGCTTATTTTTGAATTTTTGTGTGTTTTCAGGGCTGAGGATGAATGTATAACATTCGAAACTAGTTTTCAATAAAACAAATTTATAGAAGTGGAAAATAATTTATCAATCCCTAATTAGTATCAGCAAAGATACAGCGTGTTGGATCAACCGGTAGTGCCAATTATATCCTCGATCTTACTTTTTTTTCATAAACGATTTTGATGAAATTTACCTAATGTCTACTACTTAAAGCCTTTTAACTTTTCATGCATTTAGTACATCACCTAGAAAATGTAGGAAAAAAGTTATAGCCAAAAGAAAATTTTATTTTCGCATAACTCAAAAAGTATAATTAATTACCTTTCACATGATTCACCAAGAAAATGGTGAATCATGTGAAAGGAAATTAAATTAACTAAAAACCAAAAAAAGGAATCATGAAAATCGGACCAGTATTTGCAGATATAGCGTATCTTATGACTACAAGATCCAAGATGGAAATCCGAATGCGTCCGAAAGGAGACGGATGCGACTGAATCTCCTCTCGCCATGCCGCCTACCATTTATCATTAATACGCTCGGTAATAATGTAATGCAAGAATGTAAAAGTAGAAATTAACTTAATAAGTTCTACTTATACATTATTTAATGGAAACAAGATGTCTCCATGGATACTGAATGGAATCTCTATGGAGACTTTTAAAATATATTTTCGGCTTGACAAACATCAAATATAGTGTACATAATTGTTGTACTAAAATAGTTTAAAGAACTAGTTTATTTTACTTTTGTGAAAGAAGACGTTTAGAAGTGACTCCTACTGTATTATAGAGTGGTAAGTGAATGTCGTGATTTTTTTCCCAATCGAAATGGGAATGCCATATAATCAATAATTATAAATTTATTATTTGTCATGATGATTTATATTTATGGCATTTTAAACAAAAATATAAAATCATAGGCGTCACTATGTCATTAAAATTATTACGTTTTTTATTTTTAAGGAATACTTAACAATGACGCGGATATGTTGTGATTACCGTTATGTTTAACTAACCAAAATATTTCAGGTTTCTTACGAAGCGCATTACGTTATTGATATTGGATCATTCACCAGAATTAAATATGGCCTGATTTACAAAGATTTGTTGAGATTTTCCTCAAGTTGTTATTGTAATCCAGCCGAGTGTTTTCGGACTTTTTTTTATTCAACTATGATTGTCACATGATACTCTTCCAATCTATTGAGTATCATGAAAAACAGAGATTACTATTTATAGTTCTTAAAGATGTTCACTCAATCTCTTATCTGCCTCAATATGCCAGATTTGATTATTCTTCATTTATTTAAGTTTTCGTTTCCACCATCTAAAATTAATTGTAATAAATTTGAATTCCTTGGATTTTGCTTGAGCTGGTAACGAAAAATTTATTGAAATGTTTCAAAAAGTTTTAGTTTGACTGTTTTAGAAAAACTTTTACGAATGTTAATTTAAATGTTCAGCAAACACGTTTTGATAAAAAGTTTCTTAAGAGCTTGAGATACAAGTTCTATTAATATTAGTCCTCGCCATAACTGTTTCCTGAAGGTTCAGGTAATTGGAGTTTCTACTAGAAAACTTTTAATATAATCTATCGCATACTTGTGGGCCAGGTCTTAAATTTATTTTATAATAAGCTTATTTTTAGATATCATTTGAATAAGTGCTGAGTTGTCCGCTAAAAGCCTAACAAACAAATGCTTACATAGAACTGTAAACTTTAATAACGTAAGCTTTTATTATAAAAATTCTCACTAAAAAGTTTTATTGAGAATTTTTATTACATAGAGCATACTTATGAAAGTCAAGACCAAAAAGTTCTTGGAAATTTTTTTATTGTAAAAGTTTTCACGATAAAGTTTTCGAAAGAACATTTGCTATAAACGCGTTCTGAAGTAAACGTTCTCATATAATAATAATAATAATAATAATAATAATAATAAAAGGCTTAGCGAACCCGGAGGTTCGATGCCGATACCACTAATCGCTGTCTACAAATCTCGGTCCACCGACTCCCGTCCAAACCCAAATTCATTAGATCACTCTTAATACTATCCTCCCACCTACGTTTCGGTCTACCCCTCGGACGTCTACCAGTCGGCTCAGCGTTTATTAACTTTTTAGGAATTCGTTCGTTACTGAGCCCAACAACTTTGCAAACCCATTTCAACCGTCGCGATGATATCATTTCGATTATATTAACAGGGTGCATGCTCCGCAAATCCGCGTTGTATAATCTCCTAAATTCGAAAGGGTACGAGCCTGACTACCCGAGGAAGCCTGAGGACCGTGGTACGAGCCCGACCACTCTGAAAGGAAGGGTAAGCTTGCTAGTGCAACCTAGTGGAAGCTAGTGGGACCTCGGCAGCTGAAGGCGCTAACTAAGCAGGTAAAGGAAGGTGTAAGTTGAGAGCGAGAGAGAGGCCTTTTTGATGGAATTATACAATAAAAGAGAAGGGTCCTTTTTTAGGTTCTTATATTTACCATTTCCTGTAGGAAAAAAAAATTAGTAAGATTTTTTTTTTCAAGCGTTAGTCTCTTATCATTACACAAAGCTAACATAAAATACTAAGTTAAATAATATAGTTGACTTAACCATATACAAATATTACATCCTAAGCATTCTATTTCAAACAAATTCATTTTTTTTTCAAGAGTTAGTCTCTTATAATTGTACAACGGTAATAGTAAAATGAGATGAATTTATACATAAAATACCAAGTTTCATAATGCAAATATTACTCACTAAGTAGGGTTTTTTTTTCACAATTTTTTGTCAAGAGTTAGTCTCTTATGATAGTACAAAGTCAACATAATGTAGTTGATTAATCATCTACAAATATTACATCAAGTAAATACACTAAGTATTAGTGTTACCAAGATATATTATAACAAATTTATTTTTCAATATATATTCTTTCTTTTTTAAATATTGTCTGGGTGACTTTATCATTTTCTCTGCTGGTTTCCTCGAAGAAAGGTTCCCGCTGAAAATTCTTAGAGAGCCACCAGGTTGGAGTTTGCGTCCGTTCATCCTTTAGTTTCCTTTTTGGGATCGGAACGTAATCCGCAGATTTTTTTTTCTTTTCATTTGGTCTGTAAGGTAGTACCTTTGGTGGGGACGAGTTAGTCCCCGAGGCATCTTCTCTTTTGGGGTTCCCCGCGATCTTCTTTGGCGTTCCCCATTTTATCGCCGGAGGGCCTCTGATTTCGGTAATCCATGAGAGATTCACCTCCCTTATAAAATTATTCATATCTCTGAGGACGTCTCCAAGGGTGGGGTCCAGTCGTTTTGGCCTTGACCATTCCATAATGAAGATTGCTTAATTAGCTCTTTTGTCTTGGCCTATTTATAGGTCGTTACTTCACCTATCGGTGAATCCAGGAACTAATGTTGGTCTTTATTGTAAGCTGGCTTCTGATTGGGTCAGCCTTGTACCGCTGCCATTTAAATAGCCTTATTTTAATAATGTTTGACCCTCGAAAGGGTTTTAACAAATTTTTATGAAATTTTCCTCTTAGTTTAATTAATGCTTCGTATCCAATTTTAAACTGGTATATCTGACGCGAGTGATCCCTCATAATTTTATTCTTCAATCAATTGTTTCTTATATTTGACCTTGCTAAGCTGTGTAGTCCTTCGTGATTATTTAACAGTCGTTTCCTCTTTATAAGATTTTTCCATGGGGTGGCTATGGATTCGCCCATTAGAACTTCCGTTGGATATGCATTTATACTTTTGTGGAAAGTATTGTTCAAATAGAATTCAATTTCTGCAGTATATTTTGCCCATTTGGTATGTTGTCCTGTTGTCAGGATGCGGAAATAATTTCCTAGATCTCGGTTTACTCTTTCACTTATATTACCTTGTGGGTGTCTGATTGATGAATATATCACTTTAATACCTAACTTCTATAGTGCATTCCTCCACTTATTGTTATTTAATTGTGATCCGTGGTCTGAGAGTACCAATTTCCTTTATTCGGTAAAACTCCAGAATCGTAACCCCAACATGACGAAGATCTAGATTTTTAAGATCAGCCAGGTCCTAAAAATCTAGATGTCCTCTATGTTGGGGTTACATTCTGGAGTTTTACCAGTAAATAAACAACAAACAATATTTAACAATAACAGTATAACAATAAACAATATTTAATTACCAAACAATAATTAGTAGATAAGATTTAATTACAACTAATGTTGATTAATCGTATAAAAAGAAAACTTGATGATTTATATAAATAGTGATGGAACTGAGATGTATATCAAATTAATTACATGCTTTTAGATGAATGTTTGAGAATGCCCAATATAGTCGGAAGAGTTATAAGATAAATAAAAGTTTGAAGGTTTTATTATTGAAAAACTTCTAAAAGACTATAATATGTAAAATACGGTTAAAAGTCTAAAAATAAATATAAAAAAAATATAAAATATATAAATAAAAATCTGTTATAATATTTTTTTTTTCTTTGAAGTATAATTCTTTTCTATCTTTTTTTATAATGATTCATGGCTCATAAAAATATTGTTTTATAACTAATACTCATTTGATGCACTTACTTTGCTTTTTCATTCAGTTCCTTTCGATATATCGATAATTTTTTAGCGATTATCGGTGGATATCGATATTTGGTTTTGCGATATATCAAAATATCGAATATCAATATTTTCCTTTCGATGTTCCAACCCTAGTCTGAAGGGTTATAATTGTCATAAAATTTTTTTATTAAAGCAAATATTTTATCTTGTTTCTCCTGATGGATAAAGTTTAACTTAAAAATGTTTTGTCTTTTAGTTCCGTTATATCTCCAATATTTCTGCTCAACACATCTGGGACGATATTATCTTTTCCTCTGATGTATCATCTCAAAATTAAATTGTTGTAACCATAAACACCATCTCATTATCCTGGTTTTGTATTTTTGCAATTTTTGATAAAGGTAAGAGCGTTGTGGTCTGCTCAATAAAATATTTTCTATCGGCCAAAAAGGTGATGAATTTCTTCGTTCCATATATGATGGCTAGCAGTTCGAGTTCGGTTGTGGTATAGTTTTTCTCTGCCCCTTTTAAAGTTCTGCTGGCATATGAGATTACTCCTAATCTTCCTTCCTTATCTTCCTGGAGTAATTGTCCTGCGACCGCATAGCCGCTTGCGTCTGTCTGTAGGATAAATGATTTGCTAAAATCAGGGTGGCTTAACATGACCTCTCCTAAGAATGAGTTGTTTAGCTGATTGAAGCCATCTTCTTCCTCTTGAGACCATTTCCATTTTGTTCCCTTTTTTTAGTAAATGGATTAATTTCGCCAGATGTGCTGCATATCTCCCGTTAAAACGTTGATAAAAATTTGTGAGACCTATTAGACTTTTTAAGTATCTTACACATTTTCGACGCGGAAATTCCTTTATTGTCTTTATTTCGTCATACTGTGGCTTCAGGCCATCTGTACATAAAATTACAGTAAAGGATCTTACTCCATCTTGACCCCAAGGTGTTCTGATCTGGCCAGTGAAATGGAGCTCTATTTATACTAGTGCGCAACGACTGCCGGGTAATCTCTATTCTGAGAAGTCTAACATTTATATAATTTTCTTGGCCATATCAGCACACCTTTTAGTCTTATTTTTATTGTTATAATCACAATGTATATCACAGTACATTTGAAAAACATTAAATGCTGATAACTATATTACATATATTTTAGTTGTTGATCAAAAAGGCAGGTATGCTGAATTTCAGTGAGTTAGTTCGCCTGATCGGACCTAGATGGCGCTGCCAACAGACTCCCGCGGTCCACAGCTTTTGTCATTTCTATACTGGCCTTCGATCTAGGAGGTTCTCCCTAGCGCTGGCTCGCCTTACAGCTGTTCCGCATGTTTTAATATTTTTTTGAATTACATTGATTTACAGTATCTAATTAAAATAACGTGTTCTTTTAAAATATATCACGTATTAATTGCTAATGACATAAAAAGAAGGGCCTTTTTGAAGATATTATACAATAAAAGAAAAGGGCCCTTTTTTAGGATCTTACATTTACCATTTCCCGTAGAGAGAAAAAAAAATTATTAAGATTTTTTTTTTTCAAGAGTTAGTCTCTTATCATTACACAAAGCTAACATCATCTTCTGAAATTGTTAAGTGGATTGAATTTTGTATAATTATCTGTTATCTATTTCGGCGTCTCAGTAAATTTGCTTATTAAATTCTGATTACAGTTTTTAATAACTCGATTCGGAAATACTAACAATTGTGCGTTTATGATTGACCACAGCACCACTGTCGTTGCATCTACACCCAACCCAGATTTAGTCTGAATAAATGAGATGGACATGCACCTGAAAACAAATATTGATGGTGGTTGTTCGATAGAGGCGGAACATTTCGGGTTATAGCTGCCCCAAAGCTCTCGTATCCTCATTATGTGATGATCTTTGATCAATATGAAAGTCTGCTTAAACTAATTGGTTTGTTGAAATAATTATTTTTTACTTATACTGCAAAATCGAGATTAGTAGTTCAAAATTACAGTAAAATATTCTAATTTGTCTGTCAGATTTTAAAAGTGTAAATATAACTTTATCCAAAACACTGAATTGTTAATTTATTATTTACAAATATGAATTTTGGTTTTTTATTGGCATCTTCAAATCTAAAATGTGAAGTTGTTGTTTTTACCTGTTGTTGAACAGGTATAGATGTTCTCCTTTCAGTTGAAAAGAGTTTGAATTATATTAGATATAATTATATATATATATGAATACAGAATTTAAATAGTCTATTGTTTTTAATTAATTAATGAATATATATATATATATATATATATATATATATATATATATATATATATATATATATATATATATATATATGTGAATACAGAATTTAAATAGTCTATTGTTTTTAATTAATTAATGAATATATATATATATATATATATATATATATATATATATATATATATATATATATATATATATGTATATATGAATACAGAATTTAAATAGTCTATTGTTTTTAATTAATTAATGAAATCTTTTAATTTCTTATAGCTGGTTTACATATCTTTAGCCAATGTATTCAATCAATGGAGTATAAATACTCTCCTCTTGAATCATTCATTATCTGAACCAGATTTACCAAAGGTTTGCGAACCTTCAAATCCAATAACTTAGTCTGCTAATCATTTCAGTAAATAACATATAATATAATAACTATTCGTCCCAAAATATTGGAGGTACTGTCATGAAGGTAAATGAATTAAATAAGTTATTTCAACCATTATTTATTTTTATTTACAAATATTTGTATGTATGTAAATGAAAAAAATAAACAAATTTATGATAAACTAAATAATCGTATTAAAATTTAAATGATTGTTTTTTTTAATAAAGATAAAGATTATTTTTATGCTTCCTCCCTCCAAGCCATCCAACATGTTAGCAACAGTATACTCTGTAATAATATAAAAGTAGAAATTAACTTAATAATTTATGTTTTTTTTAATATTGCTGCTTACATAATTTTTGTTTTTGATCATCTGACACACCATCATCAAAAGAAAACTTTTGTGAACCCCAATGCATCTAATTCTGAGTTATCATAATGATCTTCGGCACAGCATATATTGGGGGCTCTAATGTAATAGTGAAACTGTTTGATTAATATGTGTAATTAAATCTTTATTATTTATTTTACCTGTCTATGAATTTGAATATTTTTAGTTATATGTGAGTAATGTTGTTGTGTATGGCCTGCTTCCTATTTGTAATTGAGCTCTTTTTCTTTCTTAATGGCGATATATGTGGATTCAAATGGCTTCTGCTTAGCACGGGAATGAGATTCATATAATATTTTTGTATTCTCAAACTCCATGTCTCAGGTTTTTAACGTGATTTCACGTGGATGTTTTTGAGGTAGGCTTTAGTGTGCTCTTAGACAATTAAAAATAAAAATGCTTTCAGCTGTAATAATAAAAGCAGTCTATATGACGTTATAGTGAGTTATACCGAACTAAAAATGTCATTCAAAGCAACTGAAGGACTGTTCAAATAAAGTTTCTTCCTTGTGAGGGAGTAGGGATGTAAGTATTAAAGTTATAATAATATACATATACGAGTATATATATATTTTTTTCTGTTTTTTATTATAGAACATAGAAACTTTTGGCCGCGCGATGTGGTGTTCTTACAGACATTTATTGCTTGCAGGAATATATATATATATATATATATATATATATATATATATATATATATATATATATATATATATATATATATATCCTGTAAATAGGTGTAGACGGATATCTAATTATGATTTAAATGTCTGCAATGATTACATACTCCTTTATTTCAATTTATTATTTTATAATTTGACTTTTTCTTAATAATTCACTGTAAGAAAGACAAATTGTACAAGTACTGAATATTTCTGTTATTCTAAGGAGACTGAAAGTCCCAGAATAAAATTGATTTTCATTCATTCATTCAAAACAAAGATATTGAAATCACGGATAGCTTTTCGGAGCCACGGCCGGCCTGTGTCAATTGTGAGATGGGCGCATTTCAATAGATAAAATCTTAAACGGAATTGAAAAAGATTTATTCTTTAGAAGGGCTAGAGTTAAATTGAGTCCTATTATGTCCGCTCTTCTCTCATTAATTCTGCCGGAAGTCAAATGACGAGAACCTCAGTCCAAAACGATTAGTCTTTGTCGCGATGTATAAATGAGTTTGTGAGAAACTTTATGTGGGATTCCTACGTGAGTGAAATTATTTTTGTTTCTTACTGAGATTTGTCTATTATTTGTATAATAAAGATTGGTAATTAAAGAATCATAACAGATGGATTTTTATT
Organism: Rhaphigaster nebulosa; assembly: GCA_948150685.1. Classification (NCBI taxonomy): domain Eukaryota; kingdom Metazoa; phylum Arthropoda; class Insecta; order Hemiptera; family Pentatomidae; genus Rhaphigaster; species Rhaphigaster nebulosa. Next base: position 32,560,625 of record OX411308.1, read on the forward strand.
TAGCCAATGACCTTCTGCAATTCTTGCGTTCATAATCCTCTCACCTGGATCTATTGTACTATTTTAGATCACATATAATAGAAAATAGAAGATGAAAGAAGAAAGATCGAAATAACTTTTTAATATAACGGAATAGCATATGATATGAAAAGAAAATATCAATGTAACTGTATATTATATTCCGTTTTTGGTTGTCCAACTGATTTTTTCAAGGAGGTAATGAAGAGATCATACAAAATTGTAGAGTTAAGATATTATAGATTATAGATACTATATTATAGAGTAAGATTCTATTAATAAATAGATATAAATAGTTCTATAAATGAACTAAGAAATGATAAGTGCAATTATTTACAAACCGGGATATACCTAGATACATCAAGTAGGGCAATAGATTAATTTATTTATTATTTTTAGTTATGTAAGGCCTATACTGTTTACGTATATAAATATATATATATATATATATATATATATATATATATATATATATATATATATAAAAGGAAAGAAAGCCGCCCGACTGCCTGAGGAGTGAGGTACGAGCCCGATCACTCAGGAGGAAAGGAAGAAAAGAAAGCCGAGAGCCAGGGTACGAGCCTGACTACCCAAGGAAGCCTGAGGACCGGGGTACGAGCCCGACCACTCAGGAAGGAAGGGTAAGCTTGCTAGTGCAACGCTGCTTTTACCCAGTCGGGTGGCTGCCGGGGTTAGTTTCAAGGGACCTCGGCAGCTGAAGGCGCTAACTAAGCAGGTAAAGGAAGGTTTAAGGTGAGAGCGAGAGAGAGTGGTTATAGGTAGGAGGAGGAAATAAGAGCACTGCCGGTCAGTCTGACAGGATCTTACTCTATCTTGACCACAAGGTGTTCTGATCTGGCTAGTGAAACGGAGCTCTATTTATGCTAGTACGCAATGACTGCTGGGTAATCTCTATTCTGAGAAGTCTAATGTTTATATAATTATCTTCGCCATGTCAGCACACCTTTTAGTCTTTTTTTTATTGTTATAATCACAATTGCTAATGACATAAAAAGAAAGGCCTTTTTGAAGGTATTATACAATAAAAGAGAAGGGTACTTTTTTAGGTTCTTACATTTACCATTTCCTGTAGAGAAAAAAAAAAAAATATATATATATATATATATATATATATATATATATATAGAGAGAGAGAGAGAGAGAGAGAGAGAGAGACAGGGAGGGTGAAGCCAATTACCAATTTATAAAGGCAATCCACGACAAGTTGATGACTGCCTACACTCAACTATGTCGACTATCAATGATTGACCGATATCAGTTCACACCGATAGGCAGAAAAGATTAAAATATATATTTACCTTTTCTGCCTGTCGGTGTGAATAATATTAATATAATATAATATAAATATAATAAATAAAAATATGAAAATTAAATAGTAATGAGTAAAACAAAATAAATAAGTTAAAATAATAGAAGATACCTTAAAATAAAACATTTATATATGCATGAATAATTACAGCGGAAACAAGGAAAGATATAAGAACTTTAGCATTATATATCTCTAATTTTAAATCGATTCATATACGTCGATTTAATAATCGTAGTAATGTGTGGACTCCTGTCATTTAGTAAAGTTGCCAAATGGTTTGGTATACCGGTTTCAGCCAACTTTCTGCAGTCAGTAAGTGTTTTACTGTCAGGTTCGTTGCACTAGGCACATATCTAGGTGCACTTAGTCGCACTAGGTGTTCCAGTCAGCAAATTTTGATGGGTGAAGCTTGTGTGTACAATTCGTAGTCTTGCCAATACGACTTCTTCTCGTCTGCTGCTTTGAGTTGATGTTTTCCATAGTGTTTTTAAGCTCTCTTAGTTTTTTTCTACCGTGTTGATCCATTTTATTTGCCATTTGTTTATTACTTGCAATATCACTAGTGAATACACATCATTATGAGGGGAGGGATATCTAAACAATCAGAGGAATTAATGATGCAGCTTTTGCCACTTCATCGGCTTCGTTGAGTCCTGGATTCCAGACAAGAATTTGTAATTTATATTAATACTAGGAATATGCCGAGGTGTGATTTTTAGGTACATATGTCGGAAAATTTTCGGAATTTTAAAGTTTAGATCAGTGAGTAAGAGTTTAATTTGTACATTGAACGGTTTTGGAGATCTTTTTTTGGATAAATATTTGTGAAATAATGGTTTTCGACTGATATATTTGAGCATTTTGATCCGAGAAGAACTTTCAGTTTTATAGCTTGTTTTAACATTAACTTATGTCTCCCAGATTCTAACGGTGGTTCGCCATCCTCGACACACAAACTTTCTATCGGACTTGTTCTAAACGCTCCCGCTGCTAAATGGATTCCGGCTTAGTGTGCTCTATCTAGTAATTATTAATTTGTTATAAATAATATAAAATCGGTGCTTAAGAACAGGTAGTACTTATGTAAGATAGTCCATATGTAATACGGTTAAAGTTGAAGGAAAAAGAAATGAGCTTAAAAATAGATATAAAAGATGAAAAGACGAAGCTGGTTGAAAAAATTATCTTTTATGAAACCTAAATTTAACCTCTAGTAAAAAAAAATGAAAACTATATTTTACGAAGCATAATTTTATCCTAGCAATATCCGTATTTCGCGATGCTATGAAACCAGGTTTATAATATAAACCATGAAGATTTTAATTATAAAAATGAAAAAAACTTACGTTTGAGATGCTTTCCAGTTTTCAATATGACGATTAAGTTCCTCATATAGATTAATTGAGAAAAATAAATTCACGAATTTATTGAAACAATGTACATCAGAGAATGATTCAATGTCGAAAACGTTGGTTAGTAATGAAATAAACCCAAACAATGAATTAATTGAGTTCGTTCTATAGTCGTACAAAAATTATTTCACAATAATAATTTTTTATATTGTTTTCTAGCAGTAATTACTTTGCTTACTCTAACAAATACTATATCCGTATATTACTTTTATATTCAATACTATGATGTGATAATTCCTAATCTTCCTTAGGGTGGTTTTATTCAAATCTCATAAAATGTCACTCTAACGTTTTGGGTTTTAGCTCGAGGATTCGAGGTTCGTAGGACTTTGAAAATCTGAAATAGAGACACTCCTACTAGTCCAGTTTTACAATAGAATAATACTATAATGGCGAAATAGTTATATGGATTTATTATTGACAAATTTGATTGGATAAATTGAAATAAGTTTAGTTAAATCATTAAGATGCCTTCGAACCCCGACACGTGGTTGTGATGGTATAGATTTTGAATAAAGCCACAATAATGAAGATTGGGAATGTTCACATCCTAATATTGACAATTAATATTACAAATTTTATAATATATTATTTAACTTTTTATATACATTTTTTGGGAATTATCACATCCTATTATAGACAATTATTATTTCAAATTTTACAACATGTTATATAACATTTTATATTAATTTTGTTTTCATTCTGATCATATGATTTATTTATTATTAGTGTGAATTCCTTATTGTTATGAAATGTATAATACCTTGATTATTTTAGCCTATAATAAGCTTTAAGGAAACAACTATTGATTACACAACATATAAAGTTATGTATAATCATCTAATGGTTATATCTAGCATATCACAATTATGAGAAAACATGTAATCTAAGTTACTTACAGAAGATAATATATAGTGGATAAGAAAGGCAATCCACGACAAGTTGATAATATACTATATATATATATATATATATATATAATAGATAATATACAGTCATTTCGATTACAATACTTTCTATGTATGCTTTATCCATTCTTTTTCTCCAGGTTCTTGGAAAACTGAAGTCTACGTTGTAGCCACGTTAATCCCAAGACAAGCGGAGTTCTTGACTGCCGTAAATGGGGCAATTCAGCGAAGGAATTGCCGGTAACTACTCCACGTCTATGGGCCGAAGCGAATCAAATTACATTGTCTCGGGTTCTTTCAATGTATTTAATAAGGTTTAAAAAAAATAAAAACTGCATGGGTATAGGTGTTTCTATTTAAAAACAAATCTTTATCTTTGTCTGGCTAGCGAAAATTTAGATTTAGATTGCAACTTTTCAGAAATTGATATATTGCTGTATTATAAGATTATAGAAATTTCCTCAGGTTCCTGATTCGTGTTGAAGTGAAATTGAGAAGACACCCAAGATGAAAATTCGTGTCGTGACAGGAGTTGTGACGTCATACCGACACGCTCAGTCTAATACTTCATTGAATCAATATCAAATTTCTGACAGTCCCTAATTTTCTCTTTGACCTTGATCGCCGATTTTTGTTATTATATTTTTATTAATTTCTTTGAAAGGCAGTAATACTTGATAGTTGTAAAGAAGAAGCATCTCGTAATCAGTAAGCCGTAGTATGTACATCATGAATTTTATTGTATATTCCTGTACTAGAACTAGATCCATATACAACGTATAATAGTGCGTTGGTACTTTTTTGTTAAGTATGAATTTTAATGCATGCATGTTAATTATAATAGTTTTACTCGGATAAGCCAATTTTATAGATTTAATTATTGGATTAATATTATACATTATTTGTTTATTTTATCTCCTAGAAATGAAAAAGCTACAACTTGAATCATTGCAATCAATTTTCTGAACTGTTATTCCTCGTAATTTACATAACAGCTGGTTAGAGCCAAACCGCTTGGCAAGATACCAGAATTTGATGAGATGATGGGGATATCCTTCGACAATATATTATTTTCTCGGAGCGATCATTGCAGATGCAGTACATAGCTCAATTTTTGAAATAAAGGCCTTTTGTTTTTTTTTTCTTTTTTTCCTAATTGTTGAGTATAAATACATGGCTGGTATAATGATGCATAATAATAATTAAAGGCTTGGCGAACGCGGATGTTAGATGCCGATACCATCAAGGGTGGTAATAAAAAAAAAAAAAAAAAACTAACGCAATCCTCTCATCTACGTTTCGGTCTACGCCTTGGGTTCAGCGTTTATTAGCTTTTAAGTCATTTGTTCGTTTATCATTTTTTTATTGACCTGAAATACTTGAAGTTGTCAATATCACTAAAATTGCAGCCGTTTCTCCTACTAACCATATATTTCGTTTTATTCGTATTTATTTCGAGACATACTTCTTTACCGGCATTCATCAACTTTGTAGTATTTAATTTTGTTGTTTTTGTGTTTTCACTTAATAGTACCAAATCATGTGCAATCCCAACCACAACTATTTTATCACTCAGATTTAAAAAAATTTAAGTACGTATTACCTCCGTAATGACATACATTGCAAAATGAAATAGAACAGGTGAAAGGGAATCACCTCACCTTTTAGATACCGAGCGAAACCCCAAGCCTCTCCGAAAAATAATTACCGATTCTAACTTTATTAAATGTTTGGGTCTACAGATTTGCGAACTTCTTGGGGATTTCCCAGCTCAATCAATATATACAGCCTCTGGCGATCGATTGAATCATAAGCTTTTTAAATCTATAAAATAAATATAGAATAAAACAAGTGTAGTTTTACCCTTTTATTTGAAAAAAAGGTTAATTTGAGGCCCTCTTGAAATTATTTAATAAGTATCTTCAGGCCAAAATGTACTTGAACTCAGAATTAAACACTGGTTTAAAGAGTTTTGTGTCCGAATATGAGTATAAATACATGGCTGGTATGTTCTAATGACGTATAATAATAATTGAAGGCTTGGCGAACGCGGATGTTAGATGCCGATACCATCAGGGGTGGTAATAATAAAAAAAAAACTAACGCAATCCTCTCATCTACGTTTCGGTCTACCCCTCGGGCTCATCGTTTATTAGCTTTTAAGTCGTTCGTTCGTTTACGGAATTAGGTTTTTTTATAGACCTCAAGCAAACCTCCTGCATAGTCACTAGAATCTCTTTTGTATTAAAATATTCATAATAATTTATTTCTTAAACTGTCAAGCACTGAATCTAGATAGAACAACAGGTTCGTTCATTGAAGCAAAAGGACTTTTGGGGGACTAAGAGAGGGGGAGAGAGTGAGAGAGAGAGAGAGAGAGAGAATTTACTTTTTTTTTTTGTTTCATTCTACGTTTTATTTTATCTGAATTTTGGGGAAGAAACATTATATCTGAGCATCACTAATTATTCTTAGAGAGTTAGCTGGAGTGAACAATTTGCGGAGTTTTCTCAGTTGAGTTTATTTCTTTATAACCAATCCTATAGACAATATTAAACGGAAAAAAAAAAGAGAGATGGACGGAATAAGTAGAATATATATATACATACACCCCCTCTCCCCTCTGCAAGCCTAATTAGCTTAATGCAGATGGCGATGCAGGATTTCCAGTGAATCTAGAATAATGGTCTCCGCTATGCTCTTTAACTGGTTCTTTTCCAACACGCAGCTTCTCCAAAACTTATTTGTTGAAAGAAGGATTACTTCCCCTACTTCTTAACCCAGAGCCCTTTTAATGAAAATCTTGAAGTGAATCATATCAACACACTTTTGAATGTCATCCTCCAAATAAAAAATCGGATAGGCTAATTTCAATTTTAGTTTAAGGAACAATGCAAAATTATCAAATATAATTTTTTCAGAGATATTTAAGTAATTTTTTTATTGTATATGTTCTAAAAGCTCAATCAAAATATGCACATATATTTCGTTTTCAGTGACTTTAAAAATATTACTTAAATTTTTATTAGCAACCCGTTTGGTGTTATATTAATTTTATATAAGGATACTGGATCGTTAATGTTTTTTTAACAAAACTGTTTCTTTAGATAATGCAACTTTAGTATAAGAACAAATGGCAATAGCCAGGAGAGAAGAATATAACTAGCAAAAGTTAGCAGATTTTTAGTTTTTTTTTTTTTTTAAACTTATCCTTTTTTCTGATTTCCCATTTTTTCCCATGTTTGCTCTACAACATAATTCATTCTACATTATTTTCTATTTGCTGGTAAAAAAAACCTCATATATATATATATATATATATATATATATATATATATATATATATATATAATGGGATGATTTCAAAATTTGTTTCTTCGTTGAACCATTAATTTTTCAGATATAAATAAAAATTAGAGGAATTGTCATCTTGCTTGCACTTAAGTTCGACAAATATTCTCCATTGAAGTTTTCTCCATGAGTCTTACCTGGAAGTTTTGCATAACCCATTCCAGCATATTAATAAGTCTTTCTAAATTCTCGTCATGAATGCGTATTTCGATGGTTTGGATAGTTCAGGGCGAATCGGTCTCAAAGCGTTGTTAGTTACCCCATTAAATAAAGTTGCTGGACGTTAATTCGGAAGAGCGAGGAAGCTATTGGAATATATGCATTTCGAGAAATTATTAAAGTTTACGTTAATTTAGTGCTATAGAAATACATAATTCTATTTTATGTTTTTCCGCGTATTTCAGGCCAAATGGCTATTCTTATACTCTATATTTATATATGAAAAATAACGTTTTAATAAGTGTATAAAATTTGAAATCTACATTCTCGCCATGAATGCGTATTTTGATGATTTTACTATAAACGTAAGATAATCCTCCACTGTCTAGGTCTACCCGTGTGTTCTCGGCTTAAGTTAATAAAGTTAACTTTCAACAACTTTACAGAACAAGAGTTATTTCATTATACCCTTTGTTGGCATTACAAGATAATTTGGGTTTTCAGTCAGCATTAGTTATTTCGCGGTCTTTTAAGCTACGTCTCCAATTAAAGGGATTTTTCTTTTTCTAGGGCTGTATTCGCTGATGGATAATGCTCTGAGAGTCTGAAAGTATTAGTAGTTCACTCTCGAGATTGCTAGTACGATTTGCTCTCAAATAGGCTTGTTGCTTTAGATGGAACAAGGCCATTGACAAAGTACCTCTTGTTTCTTCAATATGAATTGATAGTCATGAAATAATGATTTCTTTCTAAATTTGTATAGGCGTTAAAAAGTTTCTAATAAACATGTATCTGCGTATGATGTGCAATGAAACCCAAACAAGAAATATTGCTGTATGATCAAGAGTGCCTTTAAAATGAAGGCTTTGGTAGCGAAACGTGAGTGCATGACTTAACTGTGGGTCATTTCCTGACCTTTTGGCTCATGAAATCAATACTCGATCTCAATGTTCTTTAAACGGGCAAAACTATTTTTTCTTTATTTTATTTTATTTTTTATTTATTTCTTCCATTAGATTTATCGTTTCAAAATATAATATAAAACAAGTGCATTTGCCAAAAATAATATTTTGTATCTTATATTAATAAGAATTTAGTGATTATAGAATATTATTAAGAATAATTCGATATAAATTTTAATTAATAATCGAACTCTTTAGGATTGAATTGCATATCAATACTAGTTTAATTAGAGCTTCGAACACTATTGTATCAAGAAATATCTGAAACGTAAAATCACAGTTCAGTCTGAAACGTACGCGTGCGTTTAGGTCAGAAATGCACGATGCTGAAATTAATGTTGCCCTCAGTCTAAAAAAGAAACCCTCTGACTTATCAGACATTTGTACGTTAAGAAACGAACTTTGGCATCGATTTAAATTATTAAAGTATATTAAAAATAAAAGGGATCCATGAATATAAAAAAGCTTGATGAAGTTTTCTCTTGTTCCTCTTAATTAAGCTTTTATGAACTTGGGGATAAACTTAATTAGGGATTGATAAATTATTTGCCACTTCTATAATTTTGTTATATTGAAAACTAGTTTCGAATGTTACACATTCATCTTTAGTTCTAAAAACACACAAAAATTCAAAAATTGGCAATTAAAAACGTAGTTTGGCATTATTATTATAGAAGTGACAAATAATTTATCTATTCCTAATTAGATTGATTCTTCTATACGTTATATATGTTGATATATATATATATATATATATATATATATATATATATATATATATATATATATATATTATATGTTGACATCCGATGGGAATAAACGTTGCAACTTAGTAAATTGAGGTTTTAAAATCATAATTAGAATGTTTCTAAGGCTGCATTATTTTTTCGTAAGATAAGGTAAATTTATTGATTACCCAAACAAGTAGCCATATGTCGAATGATAAAAAATAAAGAATAAGGGGGTCACTTTATATTAAAATTGAGAATAAGGATATAAGAATACCCTCATGCATTTATGTAACGATATCTGCTTTCCCTACCATCGAAGGTATATAAAGAATGATGATTGATTGAAAATTTTGTTGGAGTTTCTGGCTTTAATGATTCGTTTTAGGTACTCCTAAGATTATTTTTTATTTTATTTTAATGCAGTAGTTTTTATTGTTATCTGCTAGTTCTTAGAATCTTGATGTTTTCCTAAACTACTTCAGGAATATGTAAGGTTAAGCTTAGAATAAAAATTATCTCTGGTCATGAGTTTAATCAAAATAAAACATAATTTTATAACTTGATCATGAAATTTTTATCAAACTCAAAAAAGATTTATTAAACTATGTATTAAAAAAAATGATTACATTCGATAGTTTAGGACTGAAATTATAACACGAAAAACTATACTCGAAAATAATTGTAATATATTGTTCTTTTTTGTTAATATTTCGAAAAGGCTTCATGTCTGAACCACAATAGTTTAGGTCTATGGTATTTTTTGTGGAATGTAAAGAATGTTTTTAAAATATAAAATAATGTGCATGACACTTAATGTCACAAAGTTGAAATCGTTAGGGGCTATGTTTGTATGAGTTTTTTTTTATAATTTCATCTAGATCAAACGTTAATTTTTCGAGAATAAAAACATCAAAACTATAAAAAAAATTGTAGAAAAAAATATATGTGGTAAAGAAAATATTGGCATTATAATTTATGACACTTATTCCAGAACAAGTCCTTTCAAAAGTTATTTTTATATTTTTTTTCTGTATAAATAGAGCAGTAGTTAAAGTTAATGACAATTAGCATTTACAATGAAATTGCACGTAACACAAAGGTTTTTAATTTATTGTATGTGTTTTGTAAATTCTTTTATACTGAGTCATGTTTTTTAAGTCCCTTATTTTTCCTAATTTACTTCTGAAGTTGATTATTCAGGGACTAGACAAATTTATTTCCGACTCTGTTTTAGTCTCTGAATAAACTGGTCCTGAGTTCGGTAATTCTTTATGGAAACCTATACCATACCAGTAAATACCGAAAATGATGGGGTAGGCTTAATCTTGAAGTATCAGTAACATCTGACTCAGACATATTTGTTTTTGTTTGGCTCTATCTAGAAAATTTAACTTTTTTTGTTGTTGTTTGCTTCAAGTTTTAATATTACAGTTCCTTTAGGAATATTTCCTTAGATTTTATGTTTCCAACGTTTATAATAACATATACATAAATATTATTTTGATAAATATTCCAGTTAGTAGTATTGCATTGAATATCAAATTAGTACAGGAAAAAGAACCCAAATCGAGAAAATAAACAAAAAAAGTTTGTGCATTCATAAAACTTTGGTCTTGGATGAAAGAATCGAAATCTGCAAAGGCCGCCCTAATTTTCGGAGGACTAACCTCTTTTCCTTGAAATGATGGTCGGGATATTCACAAAATAATTTGTATATATTTGGTCGAGTAAGGTATATAAGTTTCTTTTAGTTTATAAATCAAATTTTCTACACCTCGCCTAAGCCTCGCCTAGTTAATAGTTTAGAAGGTATTATCGATTTTAGGTTGAAAACCCAGAAAAATCACATTTTGCGGCAGGTTGAACTGTACACAAGATATCTCGTAAAAGACGGGAAATATTTGAAAAGGTGGTAGTAGACCTCAAACTCGCAACAAAAAAGCTCATATTGGCCCATGAATAGCAGAAAATTTATGTTTCTTGTTTTTTTTTAATTTAGTGACGTTTTTTGTTTAATAGAAAGCGTTCACTCAAAAACTCATTTTATTTTAATCTATGATATTTTGTTTTATTATCGTGTGCTATGATATTTTATTGACTGGTGTTTTCATTTAATCTTTTTTGCAAAGCAGGAGCCAATTCTAGACCAATCCCAAAATAAACCTTTACTTCATTATTAGGAAATTAAAGGCTTTAGTAGAAGTTCCTAACATTCACAAGCAAAGAGTAATTAGCAAAATTAATACAACTTTTTGCTATTGGTCCTCCCGAAAACTCTTACGATGGATTTAGTCAAGCCAAGCAATATTTATCAAAGTTAATTATTTCTATTTTACGATGGTGAAATCGGAACTTAAAATTTTTAAGTGATGGCTGCGTATTCAATAAGAAACGTGACGTACTTAAAAAAATACGAAACATGGTCGGTATAAACTTTTGCGATTTATCATCTCCTGTAAATATTTCCCGTCTCTTGCTGGACACCCTATATATATTTCAGCCGCAAAATGTGATTTTTCTGTATTTTTTACCTAAAATTAGTAATCACTTTCATATTATTGACTCAATAGGCAAGGGGGTGATCTCATTCGATTTAGAAACAAACAAAAAAAACTTTAAGAAACGATACCTTACTCGAATTAATTTCTGCAAGTTATATTGCGAATATTACGGCTCCCATTTCGATTCTTCCTCCCCACGCAGGATTTTCTTCCGAAAATTTGGGCGGACTTCCATGACTTCGATGCGCACTACCATGACGAATTTATGATAAAAGTTTTATGAATATACATATTTTATCTATTTTACTAAATTATGATATTGATTCAGTTTTTGTTGCATTGTCTCTGTTCCATTGCGGTGATAGGAGGGGCTGTGTGAGACAATTACCATTAGGGTAAAAAGCAATGGGTGCATATAAATGGGACCGCAACGTGTTGCTATATGATAACGAATCATTTTAAAATCACGATTCCCGATTCATTTCTATTTTCTTTATTATCTCATCTGTTTAATAAAGAGGCATGAGCTTTTATGCGGTAATAAATTCAGGTCACGAGAAATTTCAGATCCTATTTCATACCATCGACCTATACAATTTCATTATTATTATTATTATAACATTATTTCGTATGATTAATTATATTAATTCTTAGAGAAGAAATATAAAAAACATTTTCCATTACGTATGATGTCACAAAATTCAAGTCACAGATAGCGATGGTAAGTTTTCTCAAGAAGTACTTTATTATCAGTTTTAATAATGATTATCTTTTGTCAGTCGGGGATTATTTCGTGAATTTTCAGTACATTAAAATAGTGTTTTTAGTAATGCAGATGTTGTAAGGAGTAGTCGCTGTATATACTGTCCTAATTTACGATCGTCATTAAGCCCTTAATTGCCGATATATCTAGCTCTAACTGCTTATCAATGTTGGCGACTCCGCTAACTGAAAAGAATCCCCAATTAGTAATGAAAAATCGTACAGCGATATTTCTCTTTGCCAAAGGTTACTAAAAGGTATTTTATTGTATGCTTTTTTCTTAATTACTTCCAAAACACAATTCTAAGTTTATTTTAATGAACAGACATACGGCAGAAAAATTCATACTTAATTAAATTATTTAATTTGATAATTTTTTATAAAAAAACTCTACGATTTATTAATTTCTTATTAAAATAATGGATTATAATTATTTTATTCAACAAATAAACTAATCATATGAAAGGTACAGGGAAAAAAGATTTCTTTGTTCTGAATTTTTCAGGAGAACGAAATTATATTGTTGAATTAAATTATGTTATTTTTCCTCGGGCCAGCAATAGCCTCGTTTCAAACAGAAAATAATAATTTTCTGTTTGAAACGAGACTTTTATTCTGTTTTCTGCTGAACAGTACAGACTATCCGATTCGTCTTTCTTAGAGCTACAATATTGCGCCAAAATCACGAAATCGAAAAATGGAATTAACTTTTTTACTCTATGTAATTTTTGCTTGTTCATAGTAATGACATTTATATCAAATATGGTCGTTATCATTATTTAATTTCTTACTTTTTGTCATCTTAATTTTACCCAATTGATTGATACTCGTATTATGCTTGATTTAAATTAACTCTAGACTCGTCTTTATTGCAGTTATTATAGTGGAATAACTATAAAATTGCTATTAATGAATAATCTGTTTTTTGGATGGTTCTTTTTTCGAACTTCCACCTTACGGAAGGAAAAGGAACTATTTCTTATAGCCTGTTGTTTCTCTCTAGTCTGTTTGAATAATGAATGTGTGTTTCAGTGCAATCTGCAGGAAAATTTATGATTAAAAAGTAGGTCATGTTTTATTTTTTTTTAGTACTTATATCGGAGTTGTTTCAATATTTTAGTATAAATCTGATTTTTATATTAAAAAATAAGATGAATTAATATATTAAGAATTATAGTTGTCCAATTAGTTTCAGCGGATCTTAGTATTTTTGATCTCTAATTTTTTTTTTCGTATTTATTCATTTTCGCGTTTTAACTACCACAATTGATATTTTAACTTTTTAATGCTTACAGTAACTTAATTTGACTTCGTCTGGGCGGACTGACTAAAGTTGAATGTGGTCAAGAGTTTGCGATACTAATTTCAGATTTCAGCCCGACTTTTGTTTCGTGTTCACATATTTATACCGTGACGTAAGTTAATCCACATTTCGCGTGGCATGTCTAGTTTCTTAATAAATATTCTTAATCTGCATTTGTTCTAGTTTTTGTTAAGAAACTTGATTGTGTTGAATTAGTCGACTATAGAGTAGATCTAATGATGGTTTTTTGGGTGATGGGGATTCATGTTTATTTTTTTAAATTTATTCTTTATTGAATATAAAATCTCTGGGATATAAATTGGTTTTAGCCAAAACGATCAAATAGTTAATTTTATTCATTTAGTGTTTAATATGTTATCAAACTTCTCAGTGGTCCTGACATGAATGCATTTTTTGTTTGTTTTCTTTATTCATTTTTAGTTTTCGATATATTTGAAAAATTGAATGATCTAATGGTCGTTTGTAAAAGCATACCAAAATAAAAATACTAGTCAAAGCAATAATGTTTGAAATTTTACCTAGTGTTCAGGTTTACCAATTTTTTCTATATACTAGTCTAGTCTGATTTTTTTACTTCACATTTTTGTAATTGGAGCCCTGGTTTTTTTCATAGTCGAAGTTTGAATTCAATTTTTTTTCTTTTGTGTTTATAATTTTAACAGGTTAGGTATAACTGAAAAAAATGCCGGAATATTAGTAAAAAGAACTAAGTGTGAAAATCCAAACTTTGTTTTTGGTCTACCGTACATATTAATGATTACATTGTTTTTCGTGTTTTTTTTTTTTCATTTGGTGGACTATATTCACGCATTTAAATTTGTTTATACTTGATAAATCAAACTATTTACTTAAATTTTTTAATGAAGTTCTTACTTTTCTATTTTTATTGTAAAAGGGCTTCGAAAAAAAGGGTATGCAACATCTGAAAGCCACTGTATCATATGATATATTGAAATTAAGTCACTTATTTCGAGTTACATCTCTATAAAAAAATACAAAAAACAAAAAATACACTAAGAGGTGCAATGGATATTTTCTAACGACTACTTAAAATCGAAATATGCCTGTATTTTTTTTTTCTTGGTTTAAGTAGAGTTGAGTTCCAAAAGTTTTCATTGGTCGGTTCCGCTGTGCTAAAAACGCGGAAGTAACTGTTTTTCCGCTCTTCTAAAAACGCGGAAGTAACTATTTTTCCGCTGTGCTTTATTATAAAGTTTATTATCCAAACAGTAAACTTTATACATATCCATTTGTTGCTCTCTGACAGGATTGAGGTTGCCGTCGGGGTTAGGAGGTAACGTCGCCTTAGAGGATAGATATAAATAGTGCTATAACGTATTGATGCAGACATACGTGTCATCCCTCTGTACGTTCCTCCGCTGGAAGTTGGGCCTGTTGTCGTCGAAGCCGTAGAGACCAGCCACAGTGGCCATACCCGGGCCCGGTTCGCATTGTCACTGCCCGCTTACCTCCCCCCTCCCTCGCTCCTTCATCCCCTCCCTACTCGCTCACCAAAATTTATTAATTGTTTTAATTTTATTTTTATGGTAAATAAATTTTGTCTAATGTTTGAACTCTATTTTAATATTACCGTTACTACTAAATTTCCCCTTATTAATCCAGCCATTTTCTTGAAAATTTTAAAAGCGAAAATAATAAAATCGATAACTTGAATATTTGAACGAAACAATTAAAAAAAAAAAATCTCTGTTTCTTAAATTAACCCCAACTTTTTTAATTTTTTGTTCTTACTGATTGCTTTAATGTATTCAACCTTTGCCTTGCTATTTGGAATAATAAATATAATTTGGAATGACTGGATTATTAGTCGATACGCAGGGGTGATAAGGTTTCAAATATATGTAGATAGTCTTCAGGCACATTCGACTGAGTTGATGGTAAAAGAAAGTGACGTTTCCATATGAAATATAATGGAAAATCAATAATAATATTAATAATAATTTTCATGACCCTGAAGGTTCTATACCGATTCCGTCAATAAACATCGCTTGTATTAACTGAACTATATCCAAACCCAAATCTACAAGGTTCCAATGGATAATTTTTTTTTTTTAGCTCTGTCAGAAAAAATATCTGAACGATACTTTAAGAAATAAT
The DNA here is from genome assembly GCA_948150685.1 of Rhaphigaster nebulosa. Classification (NCBI taxonomy): domain Eukaryota; kingdom Metazoa; phylum Arthropoda; class Insecta; order Hemiptera; family Pentatomidae; genus Rhaphigaster; species Rhaphigaster nebulosa. The sequence goes on from OX411308.1 coordinate 32,576,201, forward strand.
ACTTTTCCTGAAGGATCACTACGTTTTGCTCATTCTATTTCCCCCCCCCCCCTCAAGATTCTTAATAGTGAGCACATTTCTCAGGCCGGCTTCATGTGCATATCACTCAGGGCCCCTTTGCACATACCTCTGCAGTGACAATTCCGAATTTCTGCATTAGTGAAAAATTATATTATCCTAAAGATGAGAATAAAATGGTTCCTGCATGCCAAGCGTTGTTCTGTATCTGTGTCGTCCATGGAACTGCACCCCTCCATTCTAATCCTCAGAAAAATATCATTATTCACTTATAAAGAAACAGGACTGTCACTGCATTGATTTGTCTGCAAATGGAAATTTCTTCTTCCAAAGTACATTTTATCGTCCATCTTTGAGCATCTGGCTCAAAATATGAAGTTAAGAACAATTGCAAGTTAAGCATAAACAGTAGTATTATTTGAATAATGATCTATTCAGTAAACTAAGTGTCGAGAACCGGATAATGCTCTCTGCATATTCTGGTCGTTTAAGTAACTCGTCTGGATCAAAATCGGCTCTCCAGATTTGCTGACTAGAAGAAAACTGTCGGTAATGAAGTTGTCAATAAACATAATTGATCATCAGTTATCAGGCGTCCGCCTCTTGTTGGATATGATGAAAAATTACGAAGCATATGAGATACATTAATTTTAGCCTATTAATAAAGCAACTGAATTGGAGACATATTGAATGAAATACAACCAAACATTAAGTAAGCAATGTACAGTAGCTTAAGAAATAAATTTTAAATCAGAGCCGACAAAGCTCGTCTAGGGTAATGATGACGTAGGCTTTGTATCATAAACAAAAAGTTCTTATCTTTAAATTGTTAGATTCTTATGGAGGCCCACTGATAATTTTAAGACAACTCACGCGTTTCGGTCTAAAATTCAGACAGTGAGATCAATTATTTATAATTGTATGGAGAAATTCTTATCTTTACATCAAATATTAATTGAAGACAATCTAAGCTCTTTATCCATTGAGATTTTAAAATATTTAAAAATGACTATTTTATCTGACGTAATTTATGGGTAGCAATCAAAGTAAAATTGTATAACATTAGTGAAATAGGTCGAATTATTATTGTGTAAGTAGAAATACGCTCTATTTGTATAGGGTTATTTTCCTAGAAACAAATATAAATAAATATTGTAGGTAGTACTAAATAACACAGATGAGCTTTCAGAGGGATGGATGTGGGCTCACTAACCGCACTCTCATAACCTAGAGGCAGCGCTTGATGTGCTGTTTTTTTTTTTTTTTTTTTTGCTATCTCCGATTTTTATTGTTTGTTCGTTTTATTACGACGATTTCATTTATATTAATTTATAAAAGGGATAGCTCCATGGACTAATCGGCTGTGCTACTAATCTCAAGAGCCCGGATATCTAGACCGGCTGTGACATAATTATTTATTCTGTTTTCAGCCGTGGATTGGCCTGCTGTGTAGTATCCGGGGACCCCCTCCTGGGGCTCACCTAGCCTCTATAAAGTGGGTACCCTTAATTCGAGGAAATATGGTCGGTTGAGCGTGATCTTGACCAAATCACATTCTTGCACAACCGCTGGCTTAGAAACAGAGTACGATCCTTATCTATTACTGAGCCCAGGACCCTTGACGGGTTATAGTGGTTCAGGTTTTGTGAAAGAAAATTGTGGCAATTCATCTTCCAAGACAAAATCAATTTTTTAGACATATATTCGGGGATACAATAAGTTGCGAGGATTAAATTAACATTTCGATGTCAATAGCTCGCATGATAGATTTTGGTACATGCGATTCGGGTTTTGATTTAGGTAGGTGCATAATGGATACTTTTTTGTACTTTGGAAACTTTTTAATTCCCAATTTACTTCTCTCTGCTTTTTTCTTTCGAAAAACACCGTTGTCACAAAATGAACCTTTGTTTTCAACATTAGTGCTGAACTTAATTTGATATATTGCCGATATTGTGGATTATTTTTTACTTTTAACTTCTTTAGCGTTTTAGTATAAAGCAGATATCTCATTTTCAGGATATATTATTCGAAAACTCCAAACAACAATTAAATGCGAAGTATCAAATAATTTTACGGATTTATCGAAAAAATCTATATATAATTTTTTTTTTAACATGTAATATTTTTGTAATCAGTATTATGTGTTATAGAGGTATTTTGATATATTTAGCAACATTTTGTTTGTTTTACTACCTATAATTGTGCCTTAGCCTGTTTGTGGATGCTGTTTATATATATATATATATATATATATATATATATATATATATATATATATATATATATATATATATATATATATATATATATATATATAAATCTAATTTTGTATTTGGAACTAAAATGTTTGCTTGATATTTGAGATTTCCTCCTGCATTTACATATGATATTATTCGAATTTCAAAACCATTTTGTAGGTGAGGTAGAAAACAATTAGTAGCATTGATTAATTGAGAGCGGATGTAAAATTTGCTTTTCTATAAAAAAAAAAAATAATATTTACCGAATATATTTTTAAAAAATTGCGGCACAAATTAACTAAAATTATTTATTTCAAAGGACAATATATGTTTGTAAGCTAGTAAGCATCATTAGTTTATTTGGTATGTTACTTAATCTTCGAACAAAAATTTATTGATGTGATAATAGCTAAAACACAGCAAATAATAGACATAAGTCTATTTGGAGCAATAAAGAACTAGGGCTGATAGAGTGGGCCCCAAACCCCCACTTGAGTGGAGGTTTGGGGCCCACTCCTTTTATTCATTTTTTACTGGGAAGTTATCTCTGTGTTATTGTGTACACGATGGTTTTTAACATACGTTTTAAATACAAGTATTCCCTTCACATGTGTCGTTTTCACCTCAGAAATCAATTTCTTTTTGAAGGGTGGGCACATGAATCGCGGGCGCTAAAATGACCGAGGCTGGCAGTGTTGATAATTGCATGAGACCATTATGAAAGTTTTATGGAGGGAATTACGAATGGAAATATAAAATAGTATAAACTTGATAGCCTCCTAAACCAATATCGTAAAGAAATAGACGTATAATGAAATATATGGAATTTCATTATAGTTTCATATTAATCCATTACATATTATTATTAGCAATTAGAGACGGTTAATTGCTTCGAATAAACAAAATTAAATGTGCTTTAGAGGAAGCCATTGTGAAAATTCGGTATTTATGCCCTGTCAGCCTATTTCAATGTGAATAAGACCTAGCTGACATTAAGTAGTTAATAGGAAATTGATCTAACGAGTTTGATCAAAATCTTTAGGGCCTTTTTCAATAATAACGTAAAAATATGTAAAATTTACAACATGATGGTGGCACTTTTGGTGAAAAAGTTGCTGTGACATCGCATAAATATACCTTCAGACTAGTCAGTACAAAAGCAAAACAGAGGTCTTCGATGCAAAAGGTGGGGTAGAAGTTTTTAGTTTTTTAATTCAATATATGGGGTTCAAACATGTAGAAAACCAAAATGCCAACGCGATTGACCTCAGGAGAACTTTTGGCTGCCGAAAAAACCTCTACACTTTTGTTTTGTTTTCTACTGCACATAATTTCTAAACCATCCATTCAATCGAAAACATAGAAAATAATAAACTAAAGAACCATAAATTCTGCGTCGATTGAGTACACCAACATAATAATTCGGTTAAGTGGTGTGGTTGAAATCCATGGCCATAAAGCAGCGATTTTTCCAATTCATTTTTTTTTTCAGCAATATATCTGTCTAACCGCGCCTTTCTAATAATAGAATGACAATAAGCAAATGTATGGGTAGATTAGGTATAAGTGGCATGAGGAAGGATAGTACCCAGCACTTCTTCCCGGTCTTGAATTAGTCCTTTAATTCAGAATAGGAGATCTCTCGTCCAGCTCCTTTTTAGCCTTCTAATGGGCATGTCAGCCGCAGCGATATCATTTATCGGTCTGTTGTGATGCCCGTGAAGGTTATGAAGGTAAAGATTACGTATGTGTTGGTCGATAGTTGGTTGTTGTAAGTCGGTATGTAGGGTCTTGTTTACGTACCAAGCAGCTTCTGTTATATGTCTTTAAATTTTGGATTGAAAATATTGCAGTTTTTGTAAGCTAATCTTTTTCGCTGAACCTTAAATCTGGGAGGCGTAAGTCCACAAGTATGTGTATGTAATGAATTCCTGCTTATTTTTAGCTCCGTCGATATGAAAAAAGAGAAAACAGTAATTTCAGTCGTTTGTTTAGAGTATTTCGTTTTATTTTGACGTGTGGGCCCCCGTTCATCCTTTGGTTGAAGATTAGAGCTCATTAAAAGTTGTAGAGCATCAAATTCTGCGTCCACTACACAACTAACGAGTATCAAACTTTTAAATTCGGTTAAGTACACTTCTCGAAATTGGCAATCTTCAGATCCTGGGATTGGCATATTAGCTCAGTTGAGATGTTTTAGATTTCAAAAAGTGGAGTAATTATGGTTTTCAGATATGTTGTATGCATTGGCCCTCTCGTGAAAAATCAAAGTTTTCGACCTCCTTTATTTTATGCGTTTTCCGCATTCTTCAAAAACTGCTAAGAAAAGACACTTTTTCACTAATTCCTTAGTAACTCCATTCATGTGCATTTAACGTGAAAGTATGTCATCAATTTTAAAGGACGTTAAATTTCCTGAAAATTTCTTATGCAATTTAAAAAAAAAATCGGAATAGCTACTGAAATACACTTACTAACATACAATACTTACAAATCTTCTATAATGTGCCAAAAAAGAAAAAAGGTGGACTTGGTTTCGCCTTTATAACTATTTTTCAGTGGAGTTAAGTGAAAAATGCATAATAATCAATCTTGTAAAGGATTAAATTTTCCATAACATTTATATAAAATATTAATCTCAAATAACATTCGTTATTCTAATCAGTATTCCTGAATGTAATATCATTCTTAACTCATTCTGTATGAACAACATGAATATACATCACATATATACATAACACCCTAGGATGTCATACCTGGAGTATGTCGAGCCTGTGTGCGGAAGTAGGGGCAAAGATATTCCCCAAGGCAGGAACCTAGCCTAGTATCAGGAAAGATTAGCAGTCCTGACTAAACCTTCCCCTTCGCTGAACGGAACTAAAAGGGTGTTGTGAAAAAAATGATTTTAAACATATGCAGATGCTATTTTTTTTTTCTAGTATGTATGTATGATATCATGTTTAATGGTTAAAAGTGACCCCTTTCACAATTATTGTCAAAATATGCATAATAGTTCAATTTCAAGATTTTTTAAACTGTAGTTATATATAGATAATTTATAATGAATTATACATCATTAGGACCAGCATTGCATACATATTAAAACGAATAAAACTGTTATGGAAGTATTTTAAGATTAGTTTTAATTTTCTCCAGTTATCGTTATATTAGACTGATCATATCGTGCTGTCATTTTCGTGGCTCAAGCAAAGCCAGTATACAAGCAAGTACATTCCATCCCTCAGGACAAATTGGGTTGTAAGATATAAAAGTTGTTTCTGTATTATGAGTTTTTATTAAATTAATTTTTTTTTTTTTTTAAATATTCCCTATTAAATAAAATTCATTACAATATGACCATGGACCAAATGATATAATAAGAAACATCAACAAAAAGTCGAAAATAATAAAATAAGTATTTTGAGCTCAGAATGTTTCAAAATATTCACGGGATTACAATGAATTAATTATTTGAGCCATTAAACTTGGAAATCACTCAAAACATCATGAAATACCTACTAACGGCCAAGCTAAACATATTACCATGTGGCTTTGCCGTAGTTGGGTTAAAATAGATTAGGAATTGTTCTTTCGTATTTTTTAATGAAGTTTATTTGTACTATTATCTTGATTATAACAGTTACCTTACTTGACACTTTTATTTTTTAATTACTAATATCAATGGAATGCTGACGAACAATTTATTTAAAATTTTATCCGTGCTATTCATAGCGGAAAATCTCTTCCTTGATTATTCATCATTTTATTTAATTTATTTTGAGATTCAATAAATTAATTTATACAAAAATGGAAAATTATAACTATATAAAGTTCGGCTTCCATTTAATTCATATGGATGGAATCTATGTTCACCCACTGTGTACCTGTTCCTGCAATGATTTCAAATCCTGATGAGTTAGTTCGCTTTTGTAATCGCTGACTGCGCTAACGTTTGGTTTTTCGGTAAACCAGTAACACTTGCTAAGCACTTTCATTTTACTTCTCCTACTCATGCTGAAAGTAACGATTTGAATTATTTCCGATTGAATCATTCTTGATAATTCATTCAAAGTAATGAATCCCCTGTATATTTTCAAGAAAGTCTTTGATATTTTTTTTTCTAATGCAACCATATATTCATTTGGAGTTTTCTACATAACTCTATTTACCTTCCGTATTTAAAGATCTTCCGTCATGCATACTTTATGTATTATGACTGGAAATTTCCAAAATGCAACTTTTTAAACATTATCGCATACGAGACAAATAATTTTACAAATTTTTAGGTGCTGAGGTATGATATGGCTTTTGTGGGGAATAGAACTAAAGGCTCCCCATTCAGACAGCGAAGATATAAATCAGTCATTTTTTCTGCGATTTACTTTCATTCGAAAGAGAGAGAGAGGGATAGAGCGGAGGGGCGAGTGAGGGAGAGAGAGAGAATGAGTGAGTTGAAGTGACATTTTCTTGACTGTATGTATGAATCTTGCTAAGCGATTTCATCGCTCTTTTGTTTTCCAACACTTGTTCAAATCGGAATAAAAAATCTGCTCTTTCGATCTGTATTTTTCTTTTACACAACTGAGAATATTTCGACATCGTTTTTTTGAAAATGGCAATTTAGCAAGCTTTACAGGAATCACATGAAGCGTTCTATCCCCAAATAAGAATATATATTTTTCAAATTTTATCCTTTATCGTGAACAGTTGGTGTTTATTAAGATGGTAAAACTTTTATAATTATAATATATTTTTAAGACTTCTAGCCAGAGTGACGACTGAGAATTGTCAATATTTGGTACTTACGTCATCAATAGTCGATTTTTAGACTTTCCAATTTTTTTTTCTCAATACATCGTGAGTTACAACCGGTAAAGGTGGTGTCTACGTCCCATAATATATTGAGAACTAAATTTCGAATTTTCGGCGCTTAACCTTTTTCAAAAAAGGACGTCGATTTCATCTCAGAAGTATAATGATCAATAAAATGAATATAAAGAATTATTTTAAAAAAAATATAATTTTGACGTTAACCACTGTGTTATTTATTTTCATTATGATCAATACATAGTTTTTACTATGGTATTTTTTGAAGAATAAAAAAAAAATCGTTTTTTTTATTTTGTAGTAAATAAAATGCAATTTTTTTTTGTCATAATAAATAAATCTCGCTGATTCTTTTCGGGTCACCATAACATTTTCCTGTTTATAATTCTAGGAGGAATTCAGTCCTTAAGTGAACGGATATTGTTTTAAATTTTGTTGAGTTATAGATTCCTGTATTAAACTGGGTTAATAGTATAAATTTTCTAATTACAGTAGGCTTATTGATGATCGTCTTCAATAATAATCATAAAAACGTCTCGTTTATTGTAAATTGATGATCATAACTGCCGATTGAAATGAAAGTTACGTTATTCCCAAAATACAGTAAATGAATACAGATCTGCTTGAATTCATTGAATGTCTTGAATTCCATTAGTAAACATGGATCTATTATTTTAATTTATTTTATTTATGCATCGAATTGTTTTTAAAATTACATTTTGGGAACCATTTTTACATCAAGAATAAATCTACGGTTGTACATTAATTTGCTACTCAAAAACTCGAAATTTTTGGTTTATTATTTTCGTATTGCGTTATTATTACTTCAGCGTATAAATTATTATTTGTATAAATCACCGGAAAGATGGTTCGGGCATTGGTCAAAAAATGATTAAATTGTTTAAAATATTTATTACAGACCAACGTTTCGACACACATTAGCAAGTCTTCATGACGGCCAAATGAACAGGATAGAAAAAAAAAATTAATGATATATAGAGAGAATGATTTAAATATTAACAAAGTAAATATATAGGACGTAATGAGAAAAAAAAAATGAAAACCGTGATGAATTTGTAGAATGTTATTAGATTTAACTAATACAGTAATAACAAATGAGTACAAAGAAAAGAAAATTATAATAGACAAATAAATTAATAGACAAAATTTCATACCTTGGCAGCTGTTAGTAATTTTTCGTTTATTTTTACTTATTTGTTATTACTAGGGCCCGGATCATTATTTATTTACTTACGTTTTTTTATGTACCAAAACAGCTATAAATGATACAATTTACAATCAACCAAGTTTATATTAAAATTTGTATTATGAGCTTGGTTGATTGTAAATGAATTTTAATCTAGAAATCGTTTGTTCACTCTTCAAATGAATGCTCTTTTTAAATGATCGAAAGTAAAATTTTTACGATTATCTCAAAACAAAGCTTAATATTACCACAATCTTGTTTCCACACCACATGAAGTAATTGGAGCGTATTTAAACATTGAAATGTATGAATGTCTTAGAGCGTTTATTACTCCTGAATTTCCATTTAATTCGTTTAGGATCCGCAGAATCTTTTAGAATTAAGTATCCGTAGTAAAATTGAATAGGCCGGATTTTTGTTTAACACATCTTTCTTCTTCAATTTTACCGGAACTTGATTTAAGCTCCAAGCGGAATCACTGGTGTAAACGCCAATGCAAGTCATTCATTGGTAAGCAGAGCAGGAGGGCACAGTGTATAAAAGGATAAATAGGAAAACATTTCAACCATATAAAAAAAAAAATGTTTAAGAGACATTGTTCATTTATTTGAGTTGAGCGTAATTATGCCCTGTTTAGGAGGAATGTGTTTGAAAAAAGTTGCAAGGTAAAGTAGTATCTAGGGAGGACAGATAAAGTTTTTTTTTTCTGTAAGAGTGGAGAATAGGGCGCACAGGAAAAACACTTTAATTGGTGCACGTACCGAACTGTTATTAGGTCCAAATTACTTGGAAAAGCAGTATGATTTTTTTTCCAAAATATTTTTCATTATCGTTGCATTTTTTAATACTCTTAATATTAACATTCGTTTACCTTCACTGACTTAAGTGAAACTTTTGCTAAATAAAAATTTAAATTCGACTTACTTTGAAGTACTTTCCAGTAGCGTCGTCAACATGTTTTTTTTTTTTTTTTTTGAGTGGAACTTGTTTTTGCTGAATTCTCCTTACGTTCATTTGTTCTTAGGTGTTGTTAAATATCCCCTATTTCGCAATTTTTGCAGATGAAATTTTACCATCAGTTTTGAAAACTTCCGGGAACCTCGCAACTGAGCTATCATCTTAGAACTTTTAACTTTCAGATTTTTAGTTTACCACAGTCCGGGCCTAAACACCAAAACACTGAATCGAATTGAGACTGAGACTATAAAGGCAGGTTAATCATCTGCTCATTGCATTTCCATTTATACTCTTGTCCTTTTTCGTACATTAATTTTCTCAAATAAACAAAATATTTATTGAACTAAAGATCCAGTTAATAATTAAAGACCCTAGTTATTGCTCAGTCAATTTAATCTTACACATTTTACAAATTGATCACTGTTTTCATTGTATCTCATTATGTCTTTTTATTCACTTCTGTTTATATGATTATTTATTTGTATCCTGTTCATTTAGCCCTGATAAAGACCTGAAATATGTGTCGAAACGTTGGTCTTAAATAAATAGTGTGCACTATTCGAGATTCATTTCTTTACTTCGGCCCGGACTATCTTATCCTTCAATGTTTATTAATTTAGTAATATTAGTAATATAGATTTTTGTAGATTAGTAATATTTTGATTACTTTTTTTTGAATCTTGTACAGAATTAAAATATCATGGCTTTACGCCCACTCCATTGTAACTGGCTTTTATGCGTACTTTCCTTTTTAAATATTTTGAACAATTACTTAATCAAGTTAAAGAATTGTTTTTTTTTAATTTATTTTGATGATTCAAAATACATTCTCATGTCTTGTTAGCCATTATCAAATTATTAGAAAACAATCCGTGAGAATTAAAATGCAAAATATTTTTGGATTATTATCCGGTTCATAATTTTATTTTATTAACTTTTTTTTTTAATGATTTTAAGGTAAGTGCTAATTATACGACCAATTAAATATACTCTAAAGCAGTTTAATCTCAGACAGAAAATCATTTTGTAAAATATCTTGTCTTTGTCCTCTAAGAAAACTTTTATCAACATGGGGTAGCGTAGCCCTAATCTTCCGTATTACAGCTCAGTGAACAAAATATGTTCCCGTAATGGGAAGAGATATTAGGGGATTTCCCCGTTTCTTTTCCCTTCCAACTCCCTCGCTTAGGTTTTAGGTTTTCTAGAGAAGAATGTTTTTCTACAGCTGTCACTTTATTTTTACTCACTTTTTGATATTTTTTTTTTTATTTACAGGACTATCGTAGTTGTTTTTCATTCTCGAAAATATTTTTATTGTTTTCGGCTTATTGGATTTGACCGTCTCCGGTTGGATGATGTTGTCTTTCCCATGGTATACTGACGAATATGAAAATCACTACTTTTCAGAAGAGAAATAAAAAACATTTTGTGTGTAATGTGGCATCTTGAGTAATTAGGGATTGATAAATTATTTGCCACTTCTATAGTTTTGTTTTTATTTAAAACTAGTTTCAAATGTTATACATTCATCTTCAGTTGTAAAAACAAAAAAATTCAAAAATAAACAATTCAACGCAATATTGATTTAATGTATTATGTATAATATTACCAAACTGTATTTTGAATACTTTAGTTTTGATTTTTTGTGTTTTTAGATCTGAAGATGAATGTATGACATTCGAAACTAGTTGTCAATAAAAACAAAATTATAGAAGTTGCAAATAATTTATCAATCCCTAATTAGATTGATCCATCTATATTATCATGTGTATGTCAGCTATATCTTTAACAGTTTTAATTTTTTTTTTGCGTTGGTAAATTGTCAATTTTCGCTTTTGCTTTTAGTAGTGTGATTTTTTTATGAATGACAAGTTTTTATTTAATCTGTTAGAATACTTTCACAATAAATTAAATTGAATGTAATGCCTTTCCCAAAGTAATATGTGCACACTTTGAGTGTGAAAACGAAAAAAAAAAATCTATACGGTTGATTGTGTGTTAATATTAGAGCTTCATATATCTATGCTATCTATGTTCCCATGCTAAACTAACGAATATGAAAATCACTACTTTTCAGAAGAGCAACAAAAACCAATATAGTAATTTTGAATTATCTTTTTATTTTTTATATAATGTTTACCATGTAAGTTATGTCTATTTCAATATAATAGATTAATGACTACCCATTTTTAGGACATCATTATGGTTTAGTGGAATATATGTGCAAGATTATTCTTAATTTTTAATATGCTGTGCATCTCACATCGACAGTATAAAACGTCACATCAATTAGTGCCAGTACCTCATTTCAAGGGTATACGAGTTTTTGATCTTCTATATTTAAAATAATATTTCTAATAAAATTTTATTAATCCTTTTTTTAAAGTACAGGAATACTTAAGTATTATAGTTTTAGTGATTAGTAAAAGCAATTAAAAATGTTGCACTTAACTTTTTTATGCTATCTATTTATAAATAAGTTTTTGTTGTTTTTTTTTTTTGTAAAAACTTATTCAGTTGGGTGGGTAGTTTCATAAAAGGACTAGTGGAGAAGAAAATATTTTTTTTTTTTTTAAATCTGATAAAAAATATATAACTTGATCTCATCAAAGGAAACGTTTTTTCCTATATTTTCCTTAGAAATAATTTACTCAGGGTTTATTTTATTTATTATTTTATTTTTAATATCATTCTTTATTTCTTTAGATCTTTACGGAATCTAAATTAGTTTCGTGTTAGTCGTTTTATTGATAGCTTGATAATTTCAAGCTATACACACACACACACAAACAAGATAACAGATTTTTTACTCCTTTCTTGCTATTTTATTCTTTCATACTATTATTATTACTATTATATATATATATACAAACATGTAATCACAAAAATTGGCAAACGATAGAGACCTTTTTCTCATATTTCGTAATTTTTGTAGTGTGCATCGTAATTTCTATAAAGAATTAATTATTTTCTGGTCGCTGATTCCTGGGTGAATACATTGTGATAGCTAACTGTGTAGGAGTTATTGCACTGAAGGAAATGTCAATTGGGATAAACGAAATCAATACATATATTAACGATCGAGGCCACGCTGCGGGCACTACTGGATGGTCACGAAAATGAGAATACGCCTCAGTCCAAATACTCTCCCTTCCTTTCAGGTTCTCTATAATATATTATTATCCTAAATAAATTTGTCCTAATAATCTAGATTATTTAGATATTTTACGTTAATTAGTATTTCTTTTAAATTTACTAAATAGATAATGTTTAAATCATTCTACATTTTATATATTAGAATAACTAGAATATTTTCAGTATATTGCTAGACTCTAACATGAGTTTAAATAACTAACTTTCTTGCTTGCCATTTAAGTAATATTTCCTTAAATATGCATTGTCGAAAATTGTATTGAGAATTTATTTATTTATCCATATTATAAATAAATCCTTCGTATACTATATTTACAGTACATCAGGCAAATCATTCTAACGCCATAACCTCGAATTACACGAAAAGTTTTTGCTCTTTTTGATTGCGCTTATAATAGTTATGAGGTTCAGCATCTTTACGTACTCCAAAGGAAATGAGAATCGGTATCTAAATTTTTCTTTCCAGTCTTTTAGGAAACTAAAATTAGCCCTTAGAGGGTCTAAATCGACCGGCATTCACCTCTAAGACGTTGAAGCATGCTGGAGCAGTAGTATGCTCCAGCATGCTTCAACGTCGTTTTACGTTAAAAAGAAAAAAGGTATTGCACGATTGCTCTTGTGAATAATATATTAATGAATTACAAATTTTTATATCTGCATTGTAATTCTGGTAAGTAGATTTGAAAACATTTTTTTTTTTTAATTTTTTGTAGTATATTTTTTATTTTGTGTATAAGACTGTTTATCGGCGTCTGTTTCTTCTTTGTTCTTTTAGTGGCGCAACAGATGCCTGAAGTGATCCTTGCCCTGCTCAATCTCCAAGTCCCATCTCTTTTCGTCCTATTCATCTGCCACACTTATTCTCAGTTCTCTGAAATTTTCCAGGACGTTATCTCTCACTCTACCTTTTGGTCTTCCTATAGGTCTAACTCTATGAGGACAGTTTTCGTACACTCTTCTTCGCCATCCTTCCTTCATAGTAGCGAAAGAGGAGATGTTCATTTCACTACAGAGTTCATATAACTGTATTTTTTCTGTTTTTCCAAACGCTGTTTTTCTGAACTGGCCCCATAATGCGTCATTATAGACCACGATTAAACCATTTCTGATTTCTTCGATATTGAGCGCGGAATCTTAAAATGGTTATATTTTCAAAAACAGCGACCCCAAAACGATATTAGAGGACCTCCATATCAAAGAAATCATAAAAACTTGAATAAACCTATATGTGAGGTCGGGAACTTCGATTGTATTTTCAAAAAGAGCTACTCCGAAAACATAGTAGTGGACCTCAATATCGAAGAAATCAGAAAAGTTTAAATAAATAGATATTTGAGTGCGAACATATAAATTTTTTTTTTTTTTCTAAAAGAACTACCCCGAAAACATATTAGTGGTTCTCAATATCGAAGAATTCAGAAAAGTGTAAATAAATTTACATTTGTTAAATCCTATAATCGATACCATTAAAAATCTCCACGAAGCTGTGCATCGAAATTATAAACTTTGTTTGTTATTAATTTAATTTACCAGTATCATGCATCGTGACTATTCAATTATGTGACAAAATGTTTCCAGGTGTCTATGCTCGCATGGGCTTCGGATATACCATTCCGCATAATGAACCTTAGCTTCATTCAAAATTAGCGATTGTTACAATTATAGTGGAGCGTCGATTATCCCAACGTTCGATTATCGGAGCGGTTTTTTTATGTGTGTAATTTTGATTAATTCATCATGAAATTAGTTATTGGTATTGTTAAAATTATTGTTATTTTGAATAAAATTAAACGAAAAATGTAATTATTTTTCACAGAAGCTCAATAAAAGAAGCCATCCTTAATTGTTTCTCAGAAACTGCTTCATTAAATAGTATTTGTATACCTAGAACTGTATAGTCTATATGCGAGTACGTGAATTTCGATTATCCGAACTTTTGATTATCCGAACCACTACTGACAACATTAGTTCGGATAATCGACGCTCTACTGTATTATGGTTTTACAATAAAAAATACCAACAAATTAATAAATATTACTAAATATAGCAATAGCTATTAAAAAATAATAATAATTTTATCCCGACAAGAACCTATTATGAATAATTTAAACAATTGGTTAGCAATTATAACTATGAAGGACGAACTACAAGAAATACTATCGGGCATATACGCATGAGTGGACATGAGTGGTTGTTGGTGCTATGTTACCGATTTTCGTTAATTCATTTTTCTCATGAACGAAGCCGTTATCTGCTCATCTTCGCCTTGTAACATTGATCCCAAAATTCTTGTTTAATAGCACGATTTCTCAGCGGATTGTAAAGATCATGTATTTAAACAATTACATAAAAACGTTTTATTTATTTTTCATTTCCTCAAAACTTTAAATTTGTAATATAACCTTTATTTACTCAATGCTTTCAAACATCACTTGTCTTAGAAGTTTTTCTCCACATCACAGTATTGATTTTTTCGAATGGTAAAGCTATAATATAAATTTTAGTATCATCAACCGAAATTTTGTCTTAGTGTTATTAGCATTGACCTCGAATTATTATTTCAATAAATCTAACAATAATTTTGTTTGTAACTTACATTTTTTTTTCTTACGTTGATATCGATATGTCCTTGTGGGAATTTTCAAGAACTACATCTTCATATTTCGAATTTTATTATTTCATTTTGTCTAAAATTCTCCAGTATCCTTATTTTTCCCGCATTAATTTATTTTATTTGGAGAGTAGTCATTGTATCCTAAACTATGGAAGTTTTTTTGTACACTATTCTTCTTTTATTTAGAGAATCTTTATTTATATTAATTAAACGGACCTAAAATGAATTGTGGGCAAATAAACTCTCATAGTTTAGGATATAAGGCCAACTCTCAAAATAAAAGAAGAAAACATATATTTTACCATGCTTTATCGTATTATGTTTTATAATGGACCATGCTAGTTCAAAACGTCACAAAATTTAATAAAGATGGTAGATAAAATAAATGGGATAGGTACAAAGATGTAGGTATTAAAAACTCCCATAAGAATATAAAAATTAAATTATAATTTTATTGAACCAATTATAGAATTTTATTTTTTTTAAATTGAATGTACTTACATGTTCAAACAGCTTTATGACATGATTTTGTTATAACTTATACAAAACCAGATTGATCAGATTGGTAGGTTTGAATTCGCAGTAGAATGAATTTACAATGTAATGTCTTTATTTCATATTGCGTTTACATTTTTGTAAGGCTGACCTACTATAGGGTGCTTAAATTTTTAATAATTTTTTTAAATTATTATTATACTGAATTATTAATGTATTCAACCTGCATATGTTTTAGCTTGAATATTTGGACTTTTGATGGAACATTCGTTTATTATACATCTTCGTCTTTACACATTAAATGTTCATGTAAAATAATATTAAAGTAATAAAAAGGTTTAGTAGAGAAAATCATACATTTGAAAATTTTAAAAAGAATTTTAACTCTTATTTCTCACATCTTTACTAAAAATTCTTTAAATTAGGAAACAACAATTTTTGTAGCGTATTTTAAATGGAAAAATAATTTTTAATTATTTTAATTGAAGAAGAACATGTACAAATTAAAATGATAATAACTACATACCACCACTCTTGGTAGGTGTGCTTACATAATATAGTCAATTCAAGTATTCTTTGTATATTCTACTCTAAGCTCATAACGCATTGGACGTTCACACTTTTTGGGAACACGATCAGTTGTTGGTTATTCTGATTTTTTTACCTTCGGTTTAACCTGTCGATCTTTGATGTTCAAAATAACCGGTTTTTGTTTATTTTTTTTTCGATGTACAAATTTTTTATGAATTCAGAGAAAACTGGAATAGGCATGTCGATTTTATGCACTCAGCAAGTCACTTATTGCAGCAAAACTATTTTATCTGTTTTTATTTTATTTTCTCGTACCACCCGACCTGCCTTTTCGTCAAACCGCAAACGCGAGAGCGAAAATAAACTGTATGTTGTGACATGGTTGCTCTGCGGCATGATTATTGCCATCTAAAGTAAAGAATGCCTTAGCCTGGATTGGATATTCACTGAAACCTTTTTCAGCCGACCGAGCGAGAAATCGGCAGATGAACCGATTTCAACCGGCAGAGGAACCCAACTAGCGGTCAATTACTTTTCCTAGTGCTACGAGATTATTTAAAAATAATCGAAATTTATTTAGAGGACTTGTACAATACAATTTCAAAATAAATTTACAATTGTAAATTTAGAATTTTTTTTTTCTTATTCCATCCAATAGCTTATGTGTTAGCCTTTATTTTATTTTCATTTTTATTATGGTTAAGAAGGTTCATCTTGTTTAATACTTTATCAAACCTGTTTTCATTAATCACGTATTAGTTTACGTATGTTACATTGTATGCATAATTTATAATATAGGAATACACATATATATATATATATATATATATATATATATATATATATATATATATATATATATATTGTAATAATTAGTTTAGGTAAAGATTCGTTTTACCGCCTAATAATAAAACAAATATACTTAATGAAAATTAAATTCAATAATTATAAAGCAATATTTTTTATTGCATCTACAAGTTAGATGAAATAATATATGATTAATTATAATTAGTACTAATAAACATCGTTTAGCTGTAATAATGCTAAAATCTCTTTATTCACTTGCCTCATGTGAAATTAATAAACTATAAACTAATATAATAAACAAAAATGTTCATGTGTGTAATTAAGAGGTTCGTTATTTTAATTGCAATTACTCTCCCAATCTGCCAATTTGTAGAAATATTTCATCATCATTTAAATGAAATAATATAAGATTAATTATAATTAGTAGTAATAAACATTATTAAGCTGTGCCTCAGGTGGAACTGATTAAAAAAATATCTAACTCAAAACATAACTTAACTAGTTCTGGCGCGATAGAGAAAATATATTCGTTTTTTTTAAATTAAGTTCCAATGGGTTTTCTAGATGTGATAATTAGGATACATATCGTAGAAACAAATTTTATGTTGTACATAAAATCGGTATTTAGCAATCTGGTGAAAAAAAACAAATGTGCCGAATAGTGTTTTATTTTTGTCATTTGTGTATTTTCATCAATTTTTTTTTTTAAATAAAAGTAAAAGTGGAATATAATAGCGTTTAAAGAGACGAGAAAAATTAGTTTCAAACAACTAAAGATGCTTAAGAACTTTTCGCAGAAAAAATTAATATTAAAAAGCGCGAAATATGGCCATTTTTGGATTTTTAATTTGCAGGACTTTTAACTGGAAATAACAGGAACTTGTTTTGGAGCTTAAATTATGGATTTTGTTAGTGCCTATCTACAATAAAAAAATTAAGGCATAAAAAATACTAACTATTCTCGGAAATTGAGAAATTGTAAAAACGTGTGTTTTTGAAAATAATTTCACTGTATGTCTCATTGGTTGGCCGAAAACGGTCGAAAAATCCCTATTTCGACGGGATTGAATCGTTTTCGGAGGCATAAGACGCGTTCCAACGCTTTCCCTATGTTTGGGATCTTCAGCCGGCCATGGCTCTAAGCTCTGCCGGCCCATAATGGTTCCAGTGGACGCGCGGCGCTGCCTTAAGTTGTTTGAGCCTCAAGAATTTTTTTGTTTTTGGTTTTTGTTTAACCTCATATCAGTTTGCCTTTTAAACAACTGAAAAGTTCTGTGCATGACCCTATAGTACTATTTTTAATTTCGTATTTCAATCTGTTCGATATCTACTTTTACGAACATAATGCATTCGTCCTTTTTCGGACGAATAAGCTATTATTTACTAATAGAAAAAAAACCCATAAATGAGCGACCTTTTCATTATAATTAAAGCTTATATCTAATTTATTATAATGAGCATTGATAATAATAAATTATTCTTTGAAAATTCTATAAATTATAAGCGAAAAAATTTATACACATACATATATACCAATTTAGTTTTAAATAGTAGACTAAACCAATCAGGGTTAAATCAATTGCATATTAATAAACAACAACCATTGTTATATTATAGACTACCAAAGGATTAACAAATATTTTTGATTTTTGATTAACGAAAAGGCTAAGTTTAAGTAAATAAGAAATATATATAAAATTTTTACATCCACACAGAATAGGCGACAAAATACTTACATCAATATCAAATATTAAAAATGTCGATCTGTTTTTATTACAGTCAGGAGTGCATTTACAGAAAATATATATATATATATATATATATATATATATATATATATATATATATATATATATATATATATATATCATGAAAGTTACAAATCTGAGAGACGCTGTTTTAACTTCCCTACTATAAGTTCTTCGATATATAAAAACTTTTTTTATTTTTTGTTAAAAATGTGCTTAAGAAGTTAAATAGCTAATAAATAAATATTATTTAATATTTATATATTAATTATATTATTATTATTATTAATATATTATTAATATTTATATTATTTAATAGCTAATAAATAATATTTTATTTTAATAAAATCAGTTTAATTATCAACCTGAAGTTTATAAGTTTATAATCAAATAATTAACTTTGAAAACACACATACACACACACATATATAATATATTTAATTTAAATCCTCATTTGTAGCTTCCACAGGTAAATAAACGCAATGAACCATTTTATGTGATTAAATAAATAATATATTAAACTGAAAACATTATAGTTGCGGTATTATAAGAAGTGTAAAATTAATTTATTATGTAGCAATTTCTTATATATGATCATCTACTTTTATTCCTTGTGTTATTGTTTATTAATTATCTCTCAAGCTTGTGGGAGAGGCGTTACTTATTTTAAAAGCATTTTTCTTTTTAAATAACTTTTAGACATACCAGTGGTCCAAAATCTTTGGCCAGGAGGAAATCTCAAATAGCAAGCAAACATTATATATATATATATATATATATATATATATATATATATATATATATATATATATATATATATATATATATATATATGGTGTAAACAATTATCGAGCTAAATCTCGATATTTGAGGCAAGAAAAAAACGAAAAGCTCCTATGAACGAAATTTCATTTCTTCAGTTTTGATAACAAAAAACCCGCCGAATTTGAAACATTTTACTGAATGAAATTTTTAGAATGCCCAGTTCTTGAATGGGAGAATCATCTATGAATGAATATACTAGTAATGAATCTGGAAATATCTTTGAAACTTTTTTCTGTATGTTTGGCAATATCTTCAGTTCACTACTTTGAAATATATATATAAATATCTTTGAAATATAACTACCTTTTTCATCTTAATAGTTTGAGCTGAATGCAATTTAGCCAAGAGCCTAAAATTGGTAGGTCTTAACAAGAATATTAGTTGTGTCAGTAGCATGACAAAAATGTTAAGATCGGCATAGCTATATATACTTATTATATTTAAGTCTTGATATATATATATATATATATATATATATATTTATTTATTTATTTATTATATTTAAACACTTTTTAGTTATAATGTCAGAAAAAATATAAATTTCTAATAATAAATTCATTTATAAAAAACAAAACAAAAAAAAACAACGTTATATATGAGTTTATCCCACTTTGCATTGGATTTTTAAATCATTTATAATGACTTTTATCTATTATTCGTTTAGAACGAAATTTCCAATATGAAT
The DNA here is from genome assembly GCA_948150685.1 of Rhaphigaster nebulosa. Classification (NCBI taxonomy): domain Eukaryota; kingdom Metazoa; phylum Arthropoda; class Insecta; order Hemiptera; family Pentatomidae; genus Rhaphigaster; species Rhaphigaster nebulosa. The sequence goes on from OX411308.1 coordinate 32,596,311, forward strand.
TATTGAAAAGAAATCATGTATTGATGCACTATTACTATGCTTCAAAATTCCTGTAGTTTATACTTTATAGCTACTAAGGTTATACTGTTTAAGCCTGATTTATACATAAGTTTTATTCCAATTCAGCACCTTATAAAAGAGTTACTGAATAACTGCATTTCTAATTATGTTTTGGAATAAAAAACATGTATTCTCTATGAGTTGTTATATCTCAAAAGAGATTTTAATAATAATTGAATTACTACAATTTATCATAACAAATTAAGCGCTTTAGTTTCAAATTAACATCCTTCTTGGTAGTATCTAAATTAAATTATAAATTTACTTAACTTATTTTTGGAAACGGCATTATTGATTCTTGTTAGAAAATTAGCAAAACTGAAAAGGTATTTTGGCCATTAAGCCAATACTATTATAGCTATATTCTGCCTGAATCATTTAAATGCAATTAAAACTGTTTTGAAGTCTGGTAGTAAATTAAATTCTGTAATTTTATGCACTAGGAACACTTGGAATAATATATTAACATGCATTATTCAAAATTCATAACTTACAGTAAATAGTTCTAATATGGCCTTCTTTCTTGAAGTTCACTTATCCTCTTCGCTTAAAACATGCAGTTTTCGAAACGAAACTAAATAATAAAATAACCGAAGAAATTTTCATTAGTATAATGTATCATTTTCAACAATATTCACATATTTAAAAGTATGATTCATTCAGTCACAGATCCGAGCCGAGCCAGACTGATTTAAATTAGAATGCTATCTGTACTTTTGCTAGCTGTATAGGAACTGTAACTTGATTAGAGAGAATGCCGGCACCTGATTGGCCGAGAGTGTCCCCTTCCGCCATGTCTAGGACAGTCGGTTTTTATAAAAACTAAAATGAATATCAAGGCATCCCCTTTCTAACGGCTAAAACTTTCATTCCTTGATTACTATTATTTTGTTATTTATATTATTGTTTATTTACTTCCATTATGCCTTCCACATATAATATTATTACGACTATTCTAATTGTTTCATGAATTTTCTTTCCGAATCTTATAACATTAAAAATTAATTTGTTAATTAAGTACTTTTGGTGTTAATAAAATTCTATTATGCATTGTTTAAAGTTAACAGAAAATAATATCTGAATTAATAAAAACAAATAACCAATTAGTTAATAGAGTATACATTTGATGCTTCCAGTTTTCAACACAAATACTAATAAAACTAAATTTATTTTAAAGGTTTTGTTTAACAAGTTGACAATTAAGTGTTTCTTGCGCAAAAAAAAAAAAATGCTATAATGAAAATATTCATTATTATTTTTAATCATTTGGAATTTTATGCATATTAATAAACAGAAATAAAGTATAGTACTGAACAGATCTTTTGTCTGATTGCAATTGATTTAAATAATTTGTAATAAGAAGAATCATTTTATTTCAGAATTTGGTTGTATTTTTTCATAATTAGTGTTAATAAGTATAAAGTGAATTAAAAATTATTAAGTGAATTCTTTCGTATTCAAAATAACGATATCATAGATAATATTCGATATAGTGAATCCGTTTACTCCATAAAAATTATACCTGTGGTAGTGTGGAAATTTTGAGATGGAATGTTTTGATATTGTTTATTATAAATATAAATCGTATCTGATGTAACAGAAAGAAAGTAATTAAAATACTGATTTCATCGGTTAATATAAAATTTTTTAATAGTTAGAATTACAAAAAAATAATAGTTAGAATTACAAAAAAATAATAGTTAGAATTACAAAAAAATAATAGTTAGAATTACAAAAAAAATTACAATTGTAAACATTATCATCTTTAATTCATTTTTCAAAATTGTATTTTATTAATAAATGTCGTGATGATAGTAATCCCCGGTAATTCATTTAGACTACAAAATGCTTTTATTTTATTATTTAAATATGGTTATCTGGAGTTTTTAATCAAGAAAATCACTAATCATTTGAAGTACACATATGTAGGCCCATTATTACCATGCACTATTAAACAACTCATTTCTTAATAAACATTTTATAAAAGCATTGCAACTAAATGTTGTGTGAATAAATAACACTTTTAAAATACATCAAATGATATCGGAACTATGTATATAACAATATAGGACTTAACCCAGGAGCTATATTGCAAGACGTAATTCGATTCGAAATGTTTTAGTAACGAGGATATTTTGTTATATTGAAAGCCTATTTTAAGTTGATTTCCTTTTTCTCACAATATTTCCTGAGCGTATCTAAATATAAATATGTACTTACATTTTTATTTTTTTAATACAATAACCTTTTATTATTAAGTTTATAACTAAATTATCCCTATGCATATCGAGAGAGATTTTAAAATAAGAAAAATATTTAATGAGTTTTTTTATTAAAAATCACTACTATATATTATTACGGTAGTATAGATCCCTTTTCCGGCTCTCAGGAGCGATGGATTTTGACGAGTGAGGTATCAAAAGAAAGGGAATTTCACGGAGATGTGACGAATTCTAATTTTGTTTCTTAAAATTTTACAAGGGCTTAAATAAAAGTGATGAAAAAACTGGAAGGTTTCAGAACTTTGACGACTGAGAGTCGGCGGATCGAGACGGGATTAGTTGGGCTTTAAAGATTTTGACGCGGGCATCAAGATCATATCCGCTCCTGTGGAGCGTAATGGTCCAGCGTTTTAAAGCTTGAAAACCTACCGTTTTCGAGATAACGCAGGATATAGGTCCGCACGGGACTCATGCCATCTTGTGTACATGCCGTTGTCATGGCAACTTTATATCAATTTGAATCTGTTTACAAAAACTTTTAATGAATGGGAAATTATATAGTGTTTCCCATGTCCAACTCTAAAGGGCACTGCTATGTATGAATACTACACATTGAAAATGGTAATCTAATTGCCTAACTGTTAAATTTTGGATGTTTTCCAGTGGGGTAAGCTAATCAATTATTAAATATGAACTGTAACTTCAACAAAGTCATTACAAACTATGTATCTTCACCAAATATGTGTGTTAAATGAACTTTTTTGGTAATATTATATTGTTATATTATATGTTTTCCTACTTCTAATGTATAAATGATTAGAAGAAGGATTGATATCTAATGCGAGAGTTCTTGCTCGGGTATACTAGTATATATATATATATATATATATATATATATATATATATATATATATATATATATATATATATATATATATATATATACATATTGTTGTGATTTTAGGAAACTTGTCGAAATAATATTAGGAAGCTAGTAGTGACGTACCTTGCAGACGTTTTTAATAATGATTCAGGTTTTTATTTAAGTCAGATTGTACACGACCTATTCTATACATTTAGATATTAAATATCTAAATTACTAGAGCATTACCAATATGAAAACTATTACTTTGATGTCATAATAGATGTTGATTACAATAAAAAGGTAACATTGTTCAGCATAAGCCTATGAATGCTTGATATATATTTATATAATACATGTGTGTGTGTGTGTATATATATATATATTTTCTTTTATAATAACCCTATGGGAGGATCGTGTATTTCTAAAATTTTACAGGCTCCATGCTACTAGGCAATTTACCTGTATAGTAATATTTGGTAAGATTATTCATTATTAAAAATATAATTGAAAAATAAAGATTAAATACACTAAAGTATAAAATATAAAAATAAAATAATATATAAAATATAGAGTAAGAATATATATTAAAATATTGAGTAATATACAAAGCACAATAATTTTACAATTATGCCAAATAATGCAAACAAATAAAATGTAAAATACAAACAAATATTATATACAGTAATAATAATATACAAAAACAATAGAACATAATATACAATTAAATAGTAGAGACAATTAAAATGTAATAAGAAGAACTAAAGCTAACAAAAATAGAAATAAAATCTAAACCACCACAAATAAAACATGGTGGAAATCAAGGTTTGAGTTTTGTGTAAATTTTTATTTCAGATTGATTGAGGTGGAGAATTTCAGAACCTCCTTCCGGTATTTGGTAAACAATTTATTCAGGGGGTAGGCCAAGTGTCCCCCTGCACCACGATAGTCTTAATTAAGTTGGCTCTGTTTTTTTCTCGTAAGTTACATTGGAATGAGATGTGTTGAAATGCTTGCGGAGTCTGTCCGTTACATTCACAAGTATTTTTAGGTGGAAGCGCTTCAGATGATGTTTAGTTCGTCCATGTTCCGTCAGCAATTTGGTTAGTTTATGATGTGCACTTTTTGCTTTATCGTGGTTTTGAAGTGTGATGTTTGGATTGTACCTTGCAAGGGTCGTCTGTGAATGTTTATTTGATGAAATTGATATTGTTCCAACTTTTGCCCAAATCGGATGAATCTATTGTTTTGTCACATGAATTTGATTTCAGCTACTTTACCAATTTTCTTCTTTGATATCTAAAACGTATAAATGCGAGTCGAAATTTTTTAATTCTGAGGACTTAAATTCTTTTCATATCCTGCAAGATTAGGAAAAAGCTTTGCTAGTGAGGAAGTAAAAAAATAAGACTTTTCATAAAACGATAAATGTTCGAAACGTAGACCATGACATTGGCGGAATGACTGTTATAGGTCTGATTTTAGAGACTCGTGGGTTTTTAAGATTTATCACTTAGCTATCTATTCTCTATAAACTACCCCTTAGCCTGATTGTTATCATTCAGTTGGAACACTAGGGGCTCTCGATTACAGTAGGTCTAGTGATATTTTATCAGCTACGCCCCTCACGTACCGTAAGGGACTGTACTTTTTATTCGTTTGCCGACCTACATCTGTCGCTTCGAAAAATAACACAATTCTTGGGCTTACATTTATACGCGGTACTTTAGATAAATGCTCTGGCCAATAGGTGAAGCCATTCATTCGTTATAAGAAAATAAGACAAACTGATAGTTTTAATTATTGTTGATCGTGCATTTTTTACAGATGTTGATCTTTGTGGATTTTTTTTTCCCATATTGCACATTGAAGGAATATATATGTGTATACATAAAATTTACGCTGAAGTGCAGGATAAGCCGCTGGTAAGCATTGTATACAAAATCCGAGGACCGCACTGTGTCAATTAATATTAGCTGAAAATAGCTAGTTTATAGCTAATAGCTAGCTAATAGTTTTTTTTTTCGGTCCATTTTCTTTTTATCCCCCCCTCCCCTCAAACTGGAGTAGTCCAGTCAAATTAGACTTTCGGTGCGAATTATTTATTTTTTTCGTGAAAATCAATTTGGCTCATACTTTGATCTCACAAATCTGATCTCTATATCAGATAATTATTTATTCTGTTATCAGCCGTGGATCGACCCTGTGGGGTCGGGAGATCCTTCTGGGGCTCACCCAGCCTCTATGAAGTGGGTATCCTTAATTAGGGGAAAAACCTGGCAGTTCAGCGTGATCTCGGCCAAATCACCTCCTTGCCCAACCGTTGGTCTAGAAACAGTACGGTCCTTACCAAGTGCTGAACCCAAGACCCTTCATGGGTCGTAGTGGAACAGGTTTTTTAAATATATTTTTGACCATTTTCATTTCCGTAATCACTATAGTATATACATACCAATTTTTCGAGATAGGACGCATTAATTTTCTAGCCTAGGAGTCCAAAAATCAAATTAACTTGGAATAATGTCTCAATGTTACTGCAATTACTTAATAATTTAAGACGTTTTGGTATCTGGTCAAAATTATTTATAAACAATGTAAAATTGCATTTATTTAGAAAATGACCCAATTGGATGGATAAGTATTGTTTTCTTCCTCCCTGTGCCATTTCTAGCGTGGAGGGCCTCAATCCAACGCTGTCACGATCCTTACAGAGCTGCTTCATTTGTTGGAGTGTCTTTTACTTTTTCCCTCCAATCCTCTGGATATATTCCTGGTACAAAATCCTAGGCCTTCCTCGTGGCCTCTTGCCGGTGGGTCGAACTTCCATGTCTTCTGGTTTCCCGATTCTCGCTCATTCGTCATACGTGGCCAAACCACTTAAGCTGTCGTTTCTCTAGGGTGGCTTTTAGTGCAGGGATTTTAAGATCCTCTAACGCTTTCGTTTCTTACGCGGAGAAAGTATTTTTCAGAAGGTGCTCCTTCTAGTTTTTCCTGCAATCCTGCGTAAATTCTTCATTTCGGCTGCAGTTGTTCGGCTAATCTGCTTGTCGAGCATAACCCAGCTCTCGCTTCCTTAGGTAAGAGTAGAAAGGTACACGGACTTGTAAATGTGGAGCTTGGTCTCCTGCCCCACATCCCGATGGCCAACGATGCTGTTGCATATGCTTGCTATAATAGATTTGGTTTGCTCTAGCAATCCTATTTGCTATCTTCCATCTATTCTGCCTTGGCTGTTTATGTTGGTTCTTAAGTAGTCGAAGTTGTTAACCTCTTCGAAGACTTCAACGTTACAGTATAACTCCACTGCCTCCTCCTCATCTCGGAAAAGGACCTTACTCGGTAGTATTAGTAGTAAGCACTTGATAATAGTATTCTTTAATATACATCTCTTGTTCGCCTATTTTCTAACAAGAACCGGATAGATAAGGTTCATTAAAGGTTGAAAGACATTTCACTAAAGAATATTTCATTACGTTTACGTTGTAACGTTAATATAAATCTCTTTGTTCACCCATTTTTAAATATCAACCAGATAGATAAGGTCCATTGTAAGTTTAAACACATTTCACTAAAGAATATTTCATTGCGTTTACGTCGGCTTATTATTTTCGATAATAATTTCGACCTTTGTATTCGACCAAGATAACAAGAAACAAAAATTTTAATCCTCTGCCTCAAAACTTGGAGTTTTACGTTTAGAAGTACGTAGAATTAAAAAAATGGTCCGTCTGCCCTTTATGGAGACCTACTGGACTATTTTTTTTAAATTTGGCACTGAAATTACTGGTCATCCTAGGATGAACTTAATTTATAAATGACTAATCATGGTATAATATGCAACGATTTTTTTGTTATTATTAATTTCTATATTAACAGCTGAGATGATCCATATGCACCCTGTTATATATAATTTCTTAAAGTCTTGCATGGCTATTTATTATATATTTAGCAGGGTTTGTTAGGAGTTGAATATGCAAAATCCGAGGATTGTATTTTGTCAATGGATATTAGCTGAGAATAGCTTCTTCTTGGTAGCTAGTCGGTCCATTTTCTTCTTTTTTTTTCCTTGCCCTCCTATTGGATTAGCCCATAATTCAAATTTCTCATTTACAACAAACAATAGCTTTATTGATTTACAACAGGTTTATTCCAAAAGTTCAGTCTCTTGGTAATGGCAAATCTAATACCGAGCTGGGCTGTCATGTGTTGGTTTTTTTATGCAACTTATAACATTTAAGGCCGCCACTCCAAATGGATCCTGGAACAGCTGGAGTACTTGTAGTTAACGGCCCCTCTGACGATCACTTCATTCCATTTTTCATTTTTCACCGGCAAGTAGTGAATTATGCTCACGTAAACATGCATTAATTCCTATTATGAGCAGTGGCTCTACAATAGCAAAAACATTAAATAATTTAATCTTGACCTCTCTCAAAAAAGTATTAAAAAGTGGACATTTTATTCATATTATAAATTAGAAATCCACTAAAAATCTTTATTTACTTACAATTTACATTTATGAGTATTTTATTACATATTTATTAGCAAAAAACAAACAAAATTATAAGTTATTCATAACAATGTTTTCTACTATCAATATCGTAAATTTAAACAAGATGGTATTTTAGTATAAAACAAGTTGTATTATTATTCTATTACATAAAAACTGTGTTACATGTATTATTTTACAACCTATAAAAACTGTGCAGATCAATGTTCCACTCTATCCGTTTTCAACACTCACGATCAGTTGGAGTGTTTGGATTTTGTTTAACGCGGTGGATTTTAAGGCCGCTGCTGGAATTCCAGCTGCTTCCCTGCACTCCAACCTCTCCACATTGGATTTCGCACTCAGGATTGTTCCATGTTCGATTTGGTATAGAGTTGGATTGACCCCCTTCAGAATGCCGTGGGATGTTCTTATTATATAATTCGACTTCTTGTTTCTAATACCTGCATTATTATAAATGCTATTTTCTGTAAAAAAAAAAAATATATTTATTCCACTCGTCGACAAGAGATTTGTCCTCTGATATACTTTGACAATATTCGAATTCTGCAGACGCACACAATATAATCGCTTCACCTTAAATTTTAAAGAACAATGAAACGAGACTAATACTATTATCCTCAATTCTTTCAAGACATTCAAAATGAAAACTTAGTTGGAAATTGAACACACTTAAGCCTATGTGGACCAACGCTTCACGGATATACGGTATTACCAAAAAGAAGCCAAATATATAAATTTACAATTTTCAAAGGAATATGTTAGGACTATAGCTAAAACTCCATGGTACCTTAGAAACATTTCTTTACATACTGAACTCAACTTAACGTCGTAGACCTATGGGGGACGGACCCATTACAAAAGATTCTCTATAACTTTCATGGGCACATGAATAACTCAGTCATTCGTGGCATAGCTACAACTCACATGTCGGACAAAACCACTAGAAGGCTGAAATGGAGCTGGATAAGGGATTCCCTTGCCTAATTGTAAACTGTTAATCAAGACAAGAAGAGGTGCCGCTGGGTATTGTTCTCTATCATGCCCGAGTATCCAATTTGTCAGCCAGCAAACTCACTGGTTTGTCTACATTTTCGACCGTTCTGTATGAAGAAATAAATCTTTAAAAAAAACCTTAATGTTTATAACAATGTGTGGCACACTTGTTTGTTATACGCCCCAGAATAAAAACTAAAACGTATGAATTGAAATCAATAATTACAGCATTCTTGCCAATTTAAAAATATGGTTTTGTAGATCAATTTAAATATAACACAATGTTATCCGTCAAGGAGAATTCGCGTTTGATTAAAAAAAACTTAAATATATACCATTTTTTTTTTTTTTTTTTTTTTTTTTTTGTGGGGTGTATTACAAACTAGTGCCTAATGTGTCAATGATATTCAACAAATAATCACATCGAATGTTATGAAATATTACAACTTTTTCGTTTTTACATTCATAAATATCGTGATAAAATTGTAATTTTAACATTTAATGCAAGTACGATATATTTTGTAATTAATGAGAAATATAATATATTTATTTTAGAATTAAAAATATATGTGCCCATAATTATGAAAGTGGTCTAAGTCATATATTTCTTGTTTCGAGATATTTAATGAATTGCATTTGAATAAATTAAATAATATTTTTATAGTATGCAACATGTCAATTTATAATTTTATTAGTCTTGATTAATGGAAATTTATTATAGATATGAAATTTTGTGTGAATTTCATAGGAAAATGTTGTTTTTAAAGCTTGAATTGACTTAGACCATTTTCAAAATTAACTGAATGTCCTATAATTGACTTAAAGCAATAAAAAATTGTGATTTTTATTTCAAACAACAACTTTAACGAAATGATTCATAAACATTTATTCATCATTTTTAACAAATAACCCATTTTTTTATCATAATTTAGAGTTTTTAAGATTTTTAAAATGTTCCTAAAAAAAATTGAGGAATGGATGATAGCAAACACATAAGATCTTTATGTTTTTCTTCCGTTACTGGTTTAGTGGGGTCTTATACTGGAAGTAATTGAATATTTTCGTATATTTTTGGTCTTCCTCTTTTTGGTTTATATAATAGTTTAAGTTATGTTTATATAGTTTCTTTAAATTGTTGACTTAGACCACTTTCATAATTAACACTAAATGAATTCCGTATAACGTTGTAATTAAAACTACTATCTAAAGGTTCATTTTTGACGATATCATAAAAACTACATTGAATAAATTTAGTTTAAAACCATGTCGTGTGAAATAAGTGATAAAGTCTTTTTTTTTTTAATTTTGACTTAGACCACTTTCATAATTATGGCCACATATTTCCATTGTATAAAGAAGTACTTCAACCTGTTATTTAATGTACGTCATGTGTGTTTTACAGTTAATGCCCCCTTCTTAATTCTTCGGAATATATGTTATCGTACTGCGGCTTTTGTGCCCGGCCTTTTCTTTTTTAGTTAAGCCAATTCCTCAGATGCTAGATAACTTTTAGCGAGTTATCCATAGGTTCATCGCTGTTTATTATAGTCGATATAGATCCGAGACTAGACAGTACATGCGAGGGCTGTGCGGAGCAGCGGTGAAGCACTGCAGTAGTCAAATAGTGGCCCGACCTAAACAAGCCACTAGCCCGCAATGCCGGGGCGCTCTGCGGCTCCTGTCTACCCATCCCAACAATTTGCATTTACTCTCCCCTCTCCCACAACTAAATTGTCATGCTGTGTCCTTTTTTATTAACGAGCTACATTTTAGATCATCCAAATTTACTAATTATCAAATTAAAATTATATACTTAATTTACATGTGAAAGAATTTTGGCTTATTCGATCCAATATATTCATATACATATTGGCTTATTCATATATATATATATATATATATATGGAATGAATGATTATTGGTACATAATTATTTAGCTTGAGCTACCATTAGTAGTATATATATATATATATATATATATATATATATATATATATATATATATATATATATATATATATATATATATATATATATATATATATATATATATATTTAAGAGTCACGGATCCAAAAATGTGATTTATAAAAAATGCATAATTTAAATAGCAATAGTTTATACATTTAAAATTGAAAATATCTTATTGATTAATATTTTAAAGATATGTGCGAGCACTATCTTCCTTAGTTATTTGTTATGTAATATGCATTACCACTAACGTTTCGAGTTGTTTGTCTCATCATCAGAAATCAATCTTATCATTCTTTGTTCACTGCTATACACTATTTCCATGTATTTTCCTATTAATCGTCATTTTATCCATGTTGATGATGCTTTGTCAATTATTAGCAGTCAATAAATTAAACATTTCAATATAAAGCTTCTCACAGGCTATTTCGTTTCAGTATCACGCATACTAGCTTGTCAATTACATTAAATACATATTGATGAATTAGTATTGATTGGAAAAAAAAAAATAATATATATATATATATATGAATTACCAACACCAAAAACTTTTCCTACACAGAATATCGGAATAAGAAGTTAGTTTTAAACAATTAAAACAGAATTTTAAATGATTAAAGGAGTCCGGTGGCTCAAGTGACAATAAGTGAGTAACCGATCTTCTAAAATGATGGGTTAAAACTCTGACGGTGGAGCGTAAATGCTCATCACATCGCTTCCTTGTATGGAACATGATTGTCCATGATAATTGTCCATTGAACATGAAATAGTACTTCTTTATTAAGAAACCAAACTCCCCAGCCCAACAGCCGTTAAAGGAAGGAGTATAGGGGGACGAAATCCCTGAGAGTAGGGTTTCCGTACTCCTGTTAAGAGATGACTTAAAAAAAATATATACCATCAAAAAGTTTGTTTAAAAAATATAAGCAAATGCAAAGATCATTTCAATCTATAATTACTTATATCACGTAATTTTATTATACTCTGACAGAGAGTGATAATATTGTTAATCATGGATCGCTGAACCAACATAATTACTTTTTTGCTTTTGTTGTCAGTTATTACACGGCATGGAAAAGTTACCTATTCTTTAAATAATTTAGATTTAGACAAATTAATAGCATTTCTACAAAAAACAGTTCAATTACTATAATTAATTCAAAACTTTTAAATAATCATTTATTAGCAGAACTGACTGTTTTTTACTTACAGGGTATATGAGTAGCGCATTACCATTTATCTTGATAAATAATAACATCTTTGGCAATGTTGGTATAATTTTTACTATTGTTGATGCTAAAATAACTGATATTGCAGAAAGAACTGTTCTAAAATTGAATGTTCCATTTTGAATACTTGCTAACTGACGGTATAAGTTAAATTTAAAAAATACACTGAAATAATAAATTATGAAATAGTAAATTAGTAATTATTGGCGGTGAATAAAATTATAACGGTTTTAAACGGTTCTCTTCACAAGTTTGATTAATACTCGATAGTTTTAATGTATAGATCGTTTAGAAATTTTCGGAGATGCTTTGTCAGCTTCTAAATAATATACCGATAATGTTAGGTGAGTCAGTTAGTTATTATTCTAATCAATTATTGACCATGTCTCATTAGAGTACTAACTAATTGACTCACCTAACATTTTTGGAATATTATTTATATGCTGAAGAGGGAGTAAAGCATCCCTGAAAAGTTCAAAAGTACTTAGATTAAAATTATTTAGTTTTAATTGATCTTGGGACAAATTTGTGAAGAAAACCGTGTAACAAGAAAGGTCAAACATTTTAAAATAAATAAAAGTTTTATATGATCAAACTGATACACGGCATGATCATCGGCAAAATGTCAGCTCTTGGAGGAGCCCATATCACAGCTCCATACTGGGGTATTTAAATATTGTACCTTACTTAATAAGCAAGTAAATTCGGAAACGCTTGAAAATTAAAAAAAAAAAATGTAAACCTTTAATAAATTTGTTATAGTTCTTATCGAGTTGGAGAATCTTGCCCAAACTTTCTTCTATGTTTTTTAAGTATTTCTGATTTGGGGTAAAAACAACTAGTGTTAAAGTTCACCGAATCCATCCTTTGGAACAGTCTGGATTTTGCTACTATAAATAAGTGTCTTCTTTATATTCATTATATTTTGATGGAATCCTTTGAATCATCATGTAAACAATCTTATACAATACCGGAAGGTGGTCAGAAGATATGAAGTCATTGTGGAGTTTATAATGAAATATTTATGTTTTTCTGGTATTTCATTGCTGAAAACATTTTTGAAAATTCAAATATTGAGTCTTGCCTTGTTATTGCCACTGATTTTAGAAACTGATAAATCAGTACAAGAAGAATTTTAAAGATTAATGGAATGAATTTGTTGAGGAATTTCTCCTATTTCAAATTCTTCAGTGTTTTTTTTTTAATTGCAGATAAAGCTAACTTCGATCTTAAATAATTCGATAAACAAGTCTTATTTAATTCCGTAAGTTTTTGAATGATTAATTCCCGAACGATGGAATGATTTATGATATACAAAGATATATCCACTTTTCTAGTTAAGGAGTTGAGATACAGAGACGCGTTGCGCACTGCGCCCTTGAACGTCATATCAAGCTCAAAATTTTTTATTTTTTATTTATTGCTATTTTACCTAATATATCATATAAAAAGGAACTAGACAAAAGATCAAACTCGAGTATTTAAATGATAGGTGTATTGATTTCTTACATTTATCACTTAATCACATGTTTTTGTTTATTTGTGTGCTTCTTAGGAACAGTTAAAATTTTTTTGTATTAACGTCGTCCAGGAAACGAAGCAACAAAAAATGCAAAAAAATTCAAAAGATCAGTTAGTTTCGATTTTTGGATATGTTTTGGGGGTTTGGACATGGAAATTATAAATCTAAATTTGTGAGTTTATTAAAACAATAGCTATGGTAAAATTTTTTTGGAAAAACGAGAAATCGCCATTTTTTGACTTTTTTTTTTTGGCTAATATCATGGAAACTGCTATTCCTTTGGAGAAGACTAATATAATCTACTCTGAAGTGAATGTAACTAGCTAGCTTCATTTTTAGCACTTATAGACGCCTTTATTTCTAATAGTTCCTGCGATATCAAACGTTTCTCAAAATAATATTTTCTACGATTATAGCCCAATGTTGAAATCGCGTAAATATATTTTCTATGCTGTTCTGGAGTGATAAAAATACCTAATATTAATCATACTTCACCAAATGAATTGATAATGAACTGTGAATAGTTTAATCATATTGAAGTAGACCAATCTGATACATCAAACCGACACAAGTTGTGAAATTGTTCGCCTCCCAATTGTACAGTTTTCTGTTTTATTTATATTATATAGATTTAATTCTAATGCTATGTGTTGTATATTGTTCATATGTATTTTAAATACAATGTTTCGTTCTTTAACACAGTCATCTTATTAACTTTATATTTTATTTAGCTTGCGACTTTATTTAATAGGTATGATTTAATTATTAGCATTTAATTATTAATTCAGATAGTGAAATTTATTAATATAATGCATTTTTATAATACTCCAAATTAGCTTTAAAAATATTTTTTCAAGATTTTGACGTAATCCTACATTCGTTGAGAATGAGTCATGGTTGAGAAAAATTTTATATCTCATGAACTATTTGACATACTGAGGTCTATTAGTGCTCAAAATGAAGCTAGTTAAATTCGCTTTAAAGAAGTTTACAATGATCTTCTGCATAGGAATATCGGTTTCTATTATATTTTACATAATAAATTCACAAAGTGGTGATTTCTCGTTTTGCGAAAACAAAATATCTGTGTTTTAAAACTCTGTATCTCGGTTATTATTAAACCTACATTACTTTTTTTTAGTACCCAAATTTTATCAAATTTACTCTTCTTTAAAAAAATTTACATAATGTTTTTTCGTGCTGTAGACTGTTTCTAAGATATTAAACTTTCACATACAAATTAACGAAAATTTTAGAGATTTTCTTTTATAAAAGAAACTTTCTGTCAGCCTAGATTGCAAATTTAGATTTATAATTTAGGTCCATAACCAAACAACATATCCAAAAATCAGAACTACCTTTTGCGTTTTAAAATTCTGGACTAATATAAAAACAGTTTCCTTTGACATTATTACGTTTTATCTGATTTTAGTTAACGACTGGTTAATTATCCCTTCAAATGCTTGTCATAGCAATTATAAAAAATATTACTAAATTAGAACAATCTCACCGGTCCAGACTGCTCAAACTTCTCCATTAAAGTGAACGAGTGCTTACCTGAAACAAAATAATAGTATTTTAGATTTTTTATTTCTTTAGATTCTGTTGTACCTATGAGGTATAGAACATTAGTTCAGATTTCCCTTACTGTACCAGAGAGCTGTTTCACTCCGAATCAAAGTGGAGAGAGTGTTGTTTTAAAAACTTGGAACTACCTTTAGAATTGGCGTTGAACATAGTTAATCTATACCTCTGGTTACAGGAAATAAAGTTAAATGCAAATCTTTAATAATGATAAATTAATAACCTCCGAAGTACAGAATCAGAAAATATTTCATGCAAATGTTTTATATAGGTATATAAATTGTTTTGTTCAAGAAATAATGTTGATTCCTTATTTTATTTTTTTTTTTATATTCAGATAGAATAAACACAAACATACTTCAGAGTGACAGTATGGATGTTCCCGAAACATCGGGGCGTTTACCCGCTTCATGCTAGACGATGATTCATCGTGCCCTGCCTGCGGCCCTGTGGAAGAAACATGTTTTGTTCCATAGAAGGAATATTGACAGCAACCTTGGACTGAGGTCAGATCTGGAAAACTTGGTCGCTTTGATGATGGCTAGGCAAGGGAGGGCTGGAGGTTGGAGTGCTCTTGCACACTGCTAGGAAGGAGAAAGGAGAGAACAGGCGATGGCTTAACAAGGAGTCCAGAGATGTGGGCTTATAGCCATCCTCTCTCCACCAAGCAATACCTAACGACAGCAGTCCGTGGGGTGTTAATGATTTATACCGAAGTTTTCTTCAGTGAGTAGGAATCACACAATGTTTTAGACTTTTAATCACTGTTCGTCTTGTGAAAGATTTTACCACTAGCTGCCCATAAAAAACTACACATATAATCCTAGTGTTTAAGTTAGTAATAAAATTAACCCCTTATCTATTACTGTTTTGGCACGAAGGTAAAATTCAACCCTTACGTTGACTGTCTTTAAATCGGTTAAGAAAGGTTTGTTTCTTGAAAGTCTGCTTTCTCATCATTCTCTACTAATCGGTATCATATGTAAGTTTCATCAGGAACGATGCAGTATTCCTGAAGAAAGATTGTGGGCTACGACAGCAACTTTTTTGAAGAGACACTATTTCATTGAAACTCCTAGACAATCTGAGTTGTGGCGGAAGTTAGCCGATTATAATACTTCCTTTACTGCAGTTTGTTGAAAAAAAAATATTGATCTTTAAATATATATTGATTGAATTTGCAACTGTTTTCCAAGATAATAGGGCATCAAAGAGATAACTACATCAGAATATATGAACAAAATAAAATTAAAATGAACTGAGTACTTTCATCGTATCATTTAATCATCTGCTAAACAGCATCTTTATTAATATTTTATTGATTTTACAACAGGTTAATAGTTTATGTAATCGACAATTATATGCGTAGTTAATGCTACAAAATGTCTGGTTCTATGTGTTTATTCTATAAAAATTACTAAAAATATTAACATTTGAGTAGACTGCGATTAACGGACTTACGCATTCAAGCCCAAACAATTTTTAGACTATCAGTTTTCTGAAATCATATTGTTCATTCCTTTAGAAGAAGAGTGACTGAACTGAAAACATTGTATTTTAAGGTTATTTAAAAAAAATGTTTTACTTTTAAAAGCTCATATCTTTTACTCCAAACGTGGTTGAGAGAGAGGCTTTTCATCGAAATGTCCTTAACTTAAATTATCCAGGTGCTATAGTTTATTTTTTAAAATACTTTTCCAATGGACATTATTAATGCGATGATTAGAGGAAAAAAGAAGAAACATGTATATGTTTTAGATAAAATCGCTGTGTAGCAACACACTGAAAAAAAAATCATTGCAGTAACGAAAAGTTGTTTTTTTTTTCAAGTTTAAGTAGTGAGAACTTTTTAAAATAATTTAATTAAAAGTGTTAAATCTAACCTCGCGTATACTCCTTGAATATAGAATTGTAGAGAAACTTCTGGAATAAATTGCTCTTTGAAAAATCGCTCTAGGACTGTTTTTGGCTCTTGTTCAATTTTTTTTTCGAAAATAATGGTATTTACTTTTTCTCTATTTCCGGGAAATCATTATTATTATTTTTATTTTTGTTTATATTTTTTTTTTGTAGAGAGGCCGTAACAAAATCCACCATTAAAGGCCAAAAACAATTTTTGCGATAATTTGAAACAGTAATAAAATGTCCAAAAATGATCATATTTCCCGGTTTTTAATAACTCTTTTTTCCCATCTTTTTAAGCTCTATACTTAGGTATTACTTTTCATTTTTAATTAAAAAAATAAGTTTCACATCGTATACTTGAAAAATCACTTTTCGGCACTTTTGTGAATTTTTTTTCACCATGTTGCTGCATACCGATTTTATCTAAAACATATACAATTTGTTTCTACTATTTTTCTCCTAATCATCACGTTGAAATAGTCCATTAGGAAAATATTAAAAAAAAAATACATTTTCTCTATTACGCCTGGACTACACTAGGAATTTTTGTAACCGCAAACGAGTTTCATTTTTTGTTAAATCGTTAAATCTACAATCTGAGACGTGATACTCTGATTGTAATGGAATATCAAGATTTTAATTCTTGTTCTTCAACAATGGGACATTGAAAACTTCATAGTTTTTATTTCCCAGAAACTATCAATTTTGATTTAGGATATAGCCATTGCATTTAGGAACGGTTCTGACTAGCCCACGTCCATATCTATTTTTTTTTTTTAAGCAAGGGAACTATTGATCGAATGTACGATATGATATATAACATCTTAGCCTTGATTTTTGATTAACTAAAAAATAGTTAATTTGTTTTTTTAACTGTTCACGATTATCCGAGTGCCCTACTTCCGTTCAATATTTTGAATATTAAATTTGACATTTGTTGTTTTGAACATAAAACTTATTATGTACAGAAATTGTAAAACACTTATATATAAATAATATTAATATACTTTTATTATGTTTAAAAATTCCAAATCACCTTCTGATAGGATGCACTGATGCGCGTCTCCTATTTTAGCTTTAATTTAGATAATTGTTATAGATAATTAGACAAGTTGTACGGTTAGTGATGAAATCATTAGGTACGAGTCGGTAGTGCATTAGAAGAGTTGCGATTTGTTTTTTTTTTCTTCTGCGCGGCTGACAGAGCCTGGGTTACATTATGCATTCCAGAAGAGCCGCTGGAACTGGAGAACATAAATGACCCTGGAGTGTACCTCTTGCATTTGGTTCCGCCTGCATTGCTTTAAGGAAAAATCCGCAATGCGGCCTACTCTCCCTCCATTGGGCCTCTGTCCCGCCGAGGGTCTTAAACTTTCTCTTAACAACTCCGATCATTGCGGTAGCTTTTTAAACTGTATTCCGTCGTTGGCAATATCTCACTTCAACTAGGCTAAACTTTTTTCGATTACGGAAACGGCAACAAAAATTGCGGTAATATTGATTCTGCCCGTTCTCTTCTTTTCCAGGATGGAAATTATTACTTTAATTTCTGATATATTTAAAAAAGACGTATTCAAGCAATTCAAATAGGTAATAATCAATATTTATTAATTAATTTTTAACTGTACACCTTTTATGTTATAAGATGATTTTTAGAGAGATAAAAGTTTTTATTGAGGAATAATTGAATCTGACACACTCAGAGCAGTATGCATAGTGCAGTATGAATCCATTCAAACCATATATATAAGTGGGAGGGGGCGGAATATATATATATATAATCTCCCCCCAAAAAAAAAAATTAATTAAAACAATATGACAGAAGGTGATTTGGAATTTTTAAACATAATAAAAAGTATAATAATATTATTTATATATAAGTGTTTTACAATTTCTGTACATAATAATTTGTATGTTCAAAACACAAAACGTCAAATATATTGACAATTAAATAATACCAACATAAGTAAACAACCAAGATAAAAGAATTTATGTAAGTAAAAATAGAATGGAATATTACAATTATCGCTTAAGAATAACAAAGGTGTATATAATAATAGTTATTTCTGGCCAAAAGACATTACAGTAAAGAAATTAAAAAAAACAATAAGTGTATACATAGTTATGAATAATATATAAAAACAATATGAAGCATTGTGAAACAATATATTAAATTCATGTTAAACAATATATTCTATACAGTAAATACGTGTGTTATCATTATGTAATCAGTAAGAAATAAAAAAAAAAACAGTAATACAGTAATAAAAAAGAAACAGTAAATACGTAGTGTAATCATATTTCTACGTGGTAGCAAAAACAAAATATATACAACAACTTACTTCAGAAATAAACAACATAAGGAGCATATTCCAATTTAGTAAAAATGTAATCATAAAAGACAAACTAAGGTAATAATTAAAAGAAGTTCCGAAGGGTAGACCGAAACGTATTTACTGTCCGTAGGTATACATATATATATATATATATATATATATATATATATATATATATATATATATATATATATATATATATATATAGATTCGACCATTTTGAGTGAGTTTATTATAAATTATATAATTTAAATGTATTTACATGCACTATCCATTCTATTTTTAAATACATTATATATAATATGCGTTTCATGATACAATAAAATTGTATTTTTTATTAAAATTTTCATTTCTTCTTATTATTATTCGGTTATTCATGAACAAGCCCATTCATCCCTTAATTGGTTTGTTTTACTTCAAATGTTGCTGTAAATTTCTATAAATATTTATGAAAAATAAATGATTTATTTTACTTTTTTTTTTAAACAATTATTTTTACTACTTAATAATTCAGTTTTTATTCTTATAAATTTCGTTTTGGTTATTCGGATGTGTGACTGTTCAATTAATATTGCTAGATTTTTTTATTCATCTTTTTTCTTTTGATTATGGCAAACAGGATGGGTTATCGTAGAGGTTATCAAACTGGTTATTCTAACCAGAGTGGGAAGGATGAGATTATTTTGGTGGGGCCGCCATGAAATAAATTTCAACCGGATTTGAACCAGCACCGTTGCAGTCTCGAGGTTGCTAATCTGACGCCTTAACACTATAGGTTTAATAAGTATGAAATAAAAAAAAAATCATACTTTTGAATATGATAATAATACTCAAACGTAATTTTCAAATTTAAATTGAAAATTGATTTCCAACTCTAACGACTTCGCTCATGGTGCTGATTATAACTACAGGTTCTCAAGATATTGTCATTTCTTTTATTCGTTGTTTACATTTTTTTTTAATCAGTCATGTGTAATGTTTGGTAGTAGCTAGCAATAGCTTAATTATATATATATATATATATATATATATATATATATATATATATATATATATATATATATATATATATATATATATATATATATATATATATATACATACTAATTCTTATTATTACTAATTATTCTTTTCAATATTATTTTTTCTGTAAATCATTTTGGAAATGTACTTTTAAAAAACCTTGCCTATTCATATATTTATAATAGTAGAATATATTTTGTCGTAGATAGTTCAAAAATACCAAAAACACAAAAAATGGAATTATTTTACGGTGTTTCCATTAATTCGTTCTTGAATGATGTACTGTCATGTATATTATTCGTATCTAGTATATTTTGAATTGGTTCTAATTTTTTTTTACTTAAAATATTTTTGAAAAATAAATGGACTACATTTTTAGAAGAAAGCTAGGACATAATAGGCAATACGGCTATTTATGTGGATAGTGGCCTCAAAATCAGGCAATGAAACGCAAAATGAAATACAGTAAAATCTCGTTAGTCCGGCATGTATGGGACCATGGGACTGCCGCATTACTGGAAATGAAGGGAAAAATAGGTGTGAAAAACAATCCATAGTTTATATATATTTATTTATTTTTTCCTTTTTTTATTTACAAATCGAGTTACATTATCACAGTATACATAATATATAAAACAGTCCCATTAAAAAACAAATCACGTTGTATTTAATGTTATTTATTACTTGGGAAAATAATCTTTGATTGATTTTTGTTTATTAACAGCGTACTTTTTTCAAATAAAGAATATTGAACCCGTTTCAAAACCATTTTAACATTACTTCTTCTGCACATTTGATAATCGTGTTTACAACATTAAGAGCTTCTTTGTTGGTTACAGTTCGTCTCGTAGTGAGTGGTAGCTGTTTCCGTCAGGGTAAAACGTCATAAAAGTTAGAAGGGAAGGGGGAGGGGGGGGGAGAGGATTAAAGATTGGTAGAGAAGTAACTTCTGAGAATGGGAAGAAGTCGGAAAGTGCGCCGGATTACTGTACTTTCCGAACTATGGAACTGCCGGATTAACGAGATTATACTGTATCTTTATGATAAAATGTTTGCGTACGTAGGCACGTGACCGTCATCATTTATTTGGTCAACGTTTCTGTAATTCTTGCGATTTATTTCTCATTTTGATGGAGAAGAGAAAGTTTAATATTAATAATATTTGTCTGTGTATGAACAGCATGTTATTATACGCCTTAGCATTTTATTGGTAATCGTGATATTATAAATTTATAAATAATTTTCATAATATTATATTTGTCCGTAAGCATTATATATGATTTCAATCAAATGATATTTTTACCTTTGTGGATTCTGTGGTAATATTGATTTATTTATTTTTTATTTTTTTTTTTATCAAATTCCTTTTTTTCTTTACACACAATTTTTGAAAGCCCAAAGAGTAAAAAAATAAAATGAAAATTCTAGGAAATTAAAATCAAGGTTGCCCAATTGTAAAGAAATACTGAGCTGTAAAGGCCCTGGATGCCTTTAGATTAGTGGTAGTATTGATCTGTTTCATCATTAATGTATGCCTGTTGCTTGGCTCTGTACGTAACAGACTGTTGTTGGTTAGAAATGAAATTGGAAATCAATGTAATTATTTTATTAAACTCCCTTAATCAACAATTTTTTTTTTTATTGGGATAAGTTTTAGGTGATTTCTGTTACAAGAACGAATATCTGTCCCTATATCTATGTAACTAAGGAACTGGAATGCGTACGTCAGTGGTCAGTGTTGTATAATTAGCGTGACAAAATAGGATTTTTTGAAGTTTTCATTCCTATACAAGATTAGTTGGTATTTGTCGAGAGACCGCTATGTGTGTACCTTGATTCTGAAAAGATTAACTGAAATGTCTACGTTTTCTTGGCTGGCGAGTAGTTTTAATTCCAGATAAAACATTTTTTTTTTTTTCTCTAGCTTAGAAAATTATGTCAGTCCTCCAAGAAGATAATTAAATCAAATCTATAGAGTAAGCAATAAATAATATTGCTTCAGTTCATTGTCTCCTATGGGTATTTGAATAAACCGAGTGGATTACTTAAAATAAATAACATTTTGAAAGTGATTAAAAAAAAAAAAAAATCGCACGCTTTTAATTTCGTATTTTTTTATTCTTGATAACGTTATGATGCTGCTGTAAAAAAACTGAAACCTTAAGTCATCGAGATAAAATACTGTACTTTTTTATTTAACAGAAAGTAGCCACGTGGTGAAAAACAAGGACCTCTTTTCACAATGGCTGAATTCAAGGCCCTCAGGAGTGATGTAGTGGTTCGAGAAATTACTATGATTTATTATAGAGTACCTAAACGTAATAATTATGCTGAAATTAATATTTTATTTGCGCATAGCTTAAAAAGTATGCATTACGGTAAATTATGTATAGAATTTTATGAAAGGTAATTCAATCATCTAAAAAACAAAAAAAGAATCATCAAAATCGGACCAATAATAGCAAAGATACTGCGCTTCGGACTAACCGGAAGTAGGTATCATATAAGGGATTTTACAATTTTCTCGTATACGTCTCCAACGATTTTGATGAAATTTGCCTAATATCTTCTCCTTACAGCCCTTTAACTTTTCATTTATGTAATACATCACCGAGGAAATGCAGCGAAAAAAGTTATGACGAAAAGAATATTTTATTTGCGCTTAACTTAAAAAGCATACAATTTATATTAAATTCTGTATTGTATGAAAGGTTATTAAATTATCTAAGAAACAATAAAGAATCATCAAAATGGACCAGTATTAGCTAAGATAAAGCTTATTTTATGAGGAGCACAAGACCCTAGATGGATAACCGGGCGCATCTGAAAGAAGACTGATGCGACCGAACCTTCTCCCACCAATCTGTTATAAACAATATACTCTGTAATAAACTAATTTTTAGAATACAAAAGCGGAAATTAACTTAATAATTTCTACTTTCATATTATTTAATGGAAAGAAAATATTTCCATGAAAACTAAACCGAAACTTTTAAAATATATTTGCAACTTGACGAAGTTAAAAGGTATAGGTAGTGTACAGAATTTTTGTACTAAAATTGTTTAAAAAACATTTTATTGTAATGAAGTGGGAGAAGATGTGAAGAAGTGAATGCTGCTAATTTATTTCAAGCATTGTTTATGTGAACTTTTTAAAATTATATTGAAAAGATAATTATTAGAGGAAGGTAAGGGAAAGTTGTGTGATGCGCGCACCGCACCAGATTTTCTAATCAGCATTCATTTTGATGATGAAATACCGATAGAACACACAACCAATGTTTTATAAATTTTCAACAACATTTGTTAAGTTACTGGACATTTCTTTCTGATTAATTGTCGTCGAAAATCGTTCTTGGAGAGCTATCATAATTTCTCAAACCACTACATCTCTCCTCAGGGCCTTGAATTTCAGCCATTGTGAAAAGTTGTCCATGTTTTTCACCATAAGGTCACTTCCTGGTGAAGAAAAAAAACACTGTATTTTATCATATAATTAATGTATATAATTAACATTAGTTATTAAGATTTGAAAACTACGGAAGTAAAAGCGTGCGATTTTATATCTCTGGTTCTGGCAAAAATAGAAAAACTAGTTTAATACCAACATTTGTTTACTGAAATTTATGGTATAAATTTGTGCAAAATTTCAAACTCCTGCTCTGTGCATGTCAAGCAGGAAAAATATGTAAAAATCTAAAAGAATGTCGGTCCTCTTTGGCTGGCTGTTTATTGGCGAAAAAATTGCGTTTTTTGATTTTTTCTAAAAACTTCAAATAAACTGTTTTTTGGAGGTGGGGAATCCAAATATGTCTCGGATTTTGAGAAAAATCACGTTTTCTTTCCAATAATCACTATTTTGAGGTCGTTTTTATGTTTTTAGTATTCTTTTCAGGCATAATACTGGATTATTTTAGTGCCTTTTTTTTTTAATTATTTCGCTTGGCATTAGCGACATTTTGGTACTATGCACATTTCTCTACCTTTATCAGAACCAGAGATATAAAATAAAATGTATTTTGCATATGCAAACTTCCCGATTTTTGTACGAGACTCCTGAGGGGCGTTGGCCTAATATTTTAAGGCCTAAAAAAGTTTCATCAAAATCTAGGAGAAACATGTGAGATCCTCTCCTAGTTAGATATTTTTCGTGGCATCAGCTTCTTCTCCACTTCTGTTAAGCTCATAGCTCCATAATAACTTTTAAGACGTCAGCACTGCTGTAGTTATTATTGGTATTTGGAATTTTTTTTAATTGATTAATTTGTTGCTATTTTAGAGTAAAGAATTAATTAGATTATACATTGCATTTTTAAGAAATAAAATTAAATGAGATATGATCCAAAGTCTGCAAGTTTTTCGTTCAATTATAGGAAAAACTTTCTTTTTTTTTTCTTATTGTCATTAAAGTCTGCAAGTTTTTCGTTCATGTATAGCAAAAACTACTTGTTTTTGCTTTTCTTATTGTCATCAAAGAACATCGTTTATTTCCTAGCAGAGAATAAAAAGTTATTTATTTAAAGTTCATTGGTGAAATCGACTTCAAATAGTAGATTTATTGAACTAAATCATATTACAGACAGTAATATTTCCTACACTTCCTTATAAAAAAAATTATAAGTAATTATTAACTTTACAATAATATTATTATAATTAGTTTTAACATCGTCGAAAACCCCATTATATTATAATGTGTCACCTTGATTTAATCATTGTATATAACATTATAGTGAATTTCATAATTGTCGATGTATTAAACTGCATTGTTTTATTGTAAAACACGATCCCGAAACGTCGAAGGGTTTCGTGTGATTTAATTTAGTTCAATATATCAATTATTCGAAGCTGATTTCACCAATGAATTTTTAAATTGTTCCCGAGGGTTTCCTGATAAATATATCAAAAAGAGTGATTTATTAATTAAAGCAAGCCAGATGAGGACACATATTTGTCGTTTAGATATGTTTTTATTCTTCCTTTATACTCTTAATCTAACATGTAATTATTGTTCTACTAAAATTATTATTACACTTTTCACATTCATTACTATTTTATAGTACAGCTATGTGCCTGTTAAAGAAAGTCTTTGATAACCAAGTGCTAAATAACTTAATAAATTGTTTAATTATTATTTTTTTTACTTGTACGTCTTTTTTAATTCTATCCCCCCTCGGTGAGGTACCCTTCGATTCCATAAATCTATGCTATTCAATGCATGTTTAATAGTGGGAATTTGGAGATCGTGAATTGCTATATCTGAAACTTAACATGGAATCCTAATTATAATCCTGGTAAGTGTTAGTAAATCGTTTTTAGTTAATGGTTTAGTTTTCAATTTTTCCTGTATATTGCAGTGTATCTTGTATTGACTTCTTACTTAAAAACTGAAATATGAAAGTTATAAATAATAAATCTTTACATTTCGGTTATCATTGTGATCTAAGTACTTTTTAATAGTCGATGATTAACATATTAATTACCAATCTGTATTTTTTTTAAATTGTTATTTGTATTAAACAGTTGTTTGTGGTCCTTAAAGGTGACAATTGAAAAATTGACATGGTATGGCTGTTAGCTTTTTTTTAAAAGAATGTGTTGTTGTTTAATGAGTTTAAGATTTAATGCAATACGTTCCAGATTACAGCTGCATAAATAATCATTTACTTATTTGTTGTAATTAAATTGTGAATTAAATAGTTCTGTATGTTAAAAGTCATTCAATGATATTGAATACTCCTAATATGTATTTTACCCTTGATCTAACATTTCCATAAATCATAGTCTTCGTGATTAAATACTACGTAAGTAAAATAATAAATAAGTAAATAAAATGTGAACTATCATGATAATGGTGCATTATTTAGCTAATGGTGCTTCAAATTAATAATTTTAATATTAGAAATAAAAAAAAAAACGGCGTCTTTTGGATTTAAATCGTATCCAGCGGTCGCAACAGCTATTCCTCTTTGAATCCATGAGAAATAAAATTTCATTTGAAGGTAGTAGAAGTGAAGGTAGTTTTTTTTCTTATTTTTCCTTAACATCAAAATTTGGATTAGTATTGGACACTTTGAAATCATTTGAACAAAGATTTTAACAACATTTTCTTGGATTAAATTCTAATTTTTTATTAATTTAATCACATTTTACCCTACAAAATCACTTTCTTGTTTTCTATTTTTATAGGGCATTTCACAAAATAAAAAAAAACAAGGACAAAGGATGAACTAAAGATCATGGAGGTTCATTGCATAAGAACTTATGTTTATAAAGTACTTAAACCACAACTAGATGGTTTCAGCTCCATTTATTCTCAAGTTTGAAGCTACCAAAGTCTAGCTTCCGTATTTTATCAATTTTTGGGGAGAACTATCGGTGAAAGGCCGGAACTAGGATTTTTTCCAGGAGGAGGCAACTAAATTTTGCAGCCCCTTCTTTCAATCCCCTAATCCTCCCTTTTATAACATTGTTTTAGATAGTATTTAGTATTTTAGTAGTTTCGATTTAAATTAACATTAACATAGACTGAATTGACTGAGGTTGGTCAACACAATGAAAAATATTTTTTACTAAACCTAAAATCTTCCGTTCGAGGAAAATCCCTCTCCGTCGCTTCCTAGTCCTCGACCCTTTGACATGGTGGCCACAGAATTTGGGATACTTTTAGAGCAGGTCGAGATTGTGCCAAACATTTTATTGATTCTTATAGGATTTGTGAAGTGAATCTTCCTAATATATTTTATTATATAACTTGCATTGTTAACTTATAATGACAACGTTTCGAGGCCAATGCCCCATCTTCAGGTCATTGTATTGCATCTATAAATTAAAACCAGACAGAATGTGTGATTTTACAGTTATTAGGTTGTTACTTAAAAACACAAATTATATACTTAATTATAAGTATTATTAATATATGTCACTTGTAGATTTAAAACTAACAATACAATGACCTGAAGATGGGGCATTTGCCTCGAAACGTTGTCATTATTAGTTTACTATGTAAGTTATATAATAAAATATACGGATGATTCACTTCACAAATAATATAACAAAACTTCTAATTTTTCATGGGACATCACTAAATTAAAAATAATATTTTTTAATGTTACTTTGATATTCTCCTTTTGAGGCGCCAAACATTTTTAATTTTCAGTGAATATTAATCAGGGAATATGGGAAGGGTGATATGTAGGATCATGTGTTGGAGTTGACTTGTCCCTTTTAGAAAGAGAGAGAGAGAGATAGATTGACACTATACCTCTGTAATTAATAACCTAATGCTAGTTTGAACCAATTTAAAACAATTTTGACCATGATTAAGATTTTATTTATAGGAGTCCAGCGACATAATCACTAGACCACATTAATAAGTTTGGGGTTTTCATCAGGTTTCGAAAATAATAAAACTATAGAAGTTTAACACAATTATTTTATTTTAATAAATAAAACATGCAATTATAATTGATAATTATATAATCATATTTGAAAATTTCTGCGATCGATTTCAAAGAATGGTAATTTCCTTCTGCCTAATGAATTACAGTTTGTCACAGTTACTCAGGAGTTACTGATACTAATAGTTTTATTTTAAATTAGTCGTATTTATTTAGTTGTATTTTCACTATGTAGTTATTTCGAGTGGGGAAATTTCCCTCTTTTTTCCCCCGTGGATATGCCAATGTTTCAATTTTATTACCACTACTGGTACATTTACCTAATATATTACGTGAACTGTGGGTTGAAATCCTCTAATTTGGATAATTTACTTGCCATGTTCCTTAAGTCCAAGTTCGTTGACATTAGTCTTCATACGGAGACTTTTTCGCATTCTGTTGGATTAGGACGGGACTAGAAAGACAGTTAGTTCAGAGGACGGCCGGCAGTCAGCGCCACCGACCGGCCCCTCACTGCGGCTACCCGCCCTCCGCAGTAATAAAGATCAAACACACCGCTCAATTCTCTCTCCTCCTTTTCCAATATTTGTATTAATTTATTGTCGAGGATGATTTTGGATGGATTAAGGAATTTTCGTTACTGCATACATCTTATGCAGGTTTAGAAATATGGTAGAAATCAAATACATTAGAAGGAACAAAATTTTATTCTATGATTATGAATATAGTTAATTTTGATGATTCAAAAGCAAATCCTTCATTTATTTCAAGTTGAAGTTATTTATTATCTATTTTATTTTTCGTTAAATTTAGGCATACATTTTTACTATTGAATTATATTGATTAATGCAAAAAAAAAATTTATTGTTTATTTATTGAAATTTACAACTATATTAACTAAAAATATAAGTAAATGTGAAATATGATGTAATGAAATGACACAGAGTTGTAGAGAAACTGCCCATTGGTAGCACTCCCATTAAACAAAACATAAGCATGTAAATGCTTACTGCATGCTGTCTCATTAGCACATATATCGTCCCTTCAGAGCAGAAGTAGCTTAATTTTACAAGAGAGAGTTTTTTTATTTTTTGTTTTATCGTTTCATGATATGAGTGCATAAAACAAAATTTTGAATTTCCTGCTTAGCCCTAAACTTGGCAGAGCATTTCTGTGAATTTAAATATATATATATATATATATATATATATATATATATATATATATATATATATATATATATATATATATATATATATATACTTATATATATTCTTTACGCAAAATTGTTTAAATTTTATTTTTTCACAAAAAAAATGTATTTAATAAATATATATCTCCTAAATCGGCAGAGCATTAGAATTATAGATATGATTCATGGGAATAAATGAAACATAGAAACAGGCTACTTCTGCACCAAATCCGCTGTAGTCTGAACTATCCGTCTTAAATCAGAAAAAGATCTGAAGCGACGATATATCCAATATGGAATTTATATTTAGATTGCGCATCTTAGATGACTGTAGTAGAAATATGTTTATCCCGAATAAGGTTGCTATTTTAGATAAGAGATTGCCCAAGAAACAGCATGATTAGTAAACAAAAACTTTTTGTATTAATAGTAGTGCTTTCCAAAAATAAATTAATATTTACATAAATGTGTAATTCATAAGTGAATGAATAACCTATCGTAGAATTAAGATACAACTCAATTAGAAATTGTTGAAAAATCTTATTTGAATTTGTTTTTTGTTTTTTTTTCTACATTTTTGAATAACTTCTTATTAAAACACTCTGTACGTTCGTAGGATATTAAAAAATATTTAGAGTGTTTTGGTACGGAAATGTTCAAAAGGGTAGGAAAAAAAAACCCAGATTAAATATGCTTTCCTAACAAGTTCTAATTTTGAATTGTGCATTTTTTCTGCAATAGGTGCGATGTGCATCTTATTTAATTTTTTTAAACATTTAACTTGTTTTAAATATGTAATTAGAACTTCTTTGTTTGGCGCTTGTTTTTTGTTCTTTCTCAAGCTGTAAAACTCCGCCACTGTTTTATCAATAATATATTGGTTGGAGTAGTCTCTTCCCACTTTTTTTTTTAATCATATTTAATGATACATTAACTCTCATCTTAGATATGCGGGTTTCCACTGTATGAGTATAATTAAGAACAAGGAATGTTTCTTTCTTTATTTTATTCTTTATAATTTCTTTACTTTGATTTGAGAGACTTGAGGCTTTATTTAGAAATTTTCTTAAAAAAAATAAAATAAAATAAACTTTAACATAATGATTATATTTTAATTTTGGATAGTATTTTATGGAGTAATTTTCTTCCTCAAATTTTCTGTTTTATTTAAAAACTAGTATCACATATTTTTCGAGGTTCCGGGAAATTTCCCTAACTTCAGGACAACACTCTGATGCATTATTCCCAAATATCATAATTTTTATTTCGTTTTACTTATATTAGTCACTATAATTTCAAAAAACTAATAAATCGAGTGTACATACTTTGGATATCATTGTCATAATGTAATTTTCTGAAATTGAATGGATTTTTTCTTTTTAATGAAAAGAGGGAAAATTAGATTAAAATTTAATTAGTTATTTAAAAGTTATTTAGTTATTTATAAAGTGTTTTGAAATAATAGTGACTCATACAAGTAAGACGAAATGAAATTTATAGATATTAAGAAATGATAAAAATGTGTGTGGAAATGAAAATTGTGATATTAGGGAATGATGTATAAGAGTTTTGTACTGAAGATGGGGAAATTCCCTGAACGTTGGAAAATATGAAATCAAAGTTTTAAAATAGAACAGAAAATTACTTCATAAAATATTACCCAAAATTAAATTTCAAATAAAAATCTTCCAAAAATATTATCAATATTTGTATATTTTTATCTCTCTGTTTGTATAGTTGGTTGTACCCTGGATCATGGAATGTGTGAGTAGGTGAGCTTTTTTAAGATAGGATAACTAAAAAAGGAAGGTATGACCTCCAGACGTGGGAACATTGACGCTAGTGGGAACATTATGTTTCATGTATGCTGTAACGCTTATTTATTATTGTGCGATTGGTATTCAACTTTTGTTTTGGTAAAACTTTATTTAAGTACACACTAGCATTCCCGAACTAAACTAAGGTAATATCACCTTAATCAAGCTAAAATTTCTTATAACTAATAATAAGATAATAAGTACCTTAAAGTTAAAATCAAAATACGATATACGTGCACCTGCATTAATAAATTTTAAAAGAGTGCTTAAGAATTAAGTTTAAACATTTTCTGGCCGATTTACTATCTTTACATTTACCTTGGAAATAAGTACATTTGATGTAAGAGCAATTGCTAATAACTTGTTTTTTTACGATACCTAAACACAATTCCATTTTACTTTATATTGCATATTTTCTTCATAAGAACACCGTCCACATGTTAATTACTACTCATAATCATAGACGTGCGCAGCATCCTGTATAAGAAGATGCACGAATTATACCATTCAATTGGGAGAAGGAGGAGAGAGGGTCCTTCCATACTCCTCTGTCGGGCGAGAGGATCCGGGGATTTGGTCCTCTTGAATTTGTTTATCGAATGTTAACAACGTAGTTAAAAAACTTTGGTGTTAAAATTATACCAACAATTTAAAACTCATGGGCTGCAATAAAGTTTTTCAACTTTAGTTTTATGCAACCTTTTTTTTATTTTAAACTTCTATCTACTAGAAAAGAATGTTAAAAATATATTTCTGAGGCATTAGCAGGTGCTTGTGCACCTGTGACACCCGCGTGTGCAAGCCAATGCACATAATATGATCATCTAAACTATTTTAATCTACCTTATGGTTTAGTATTATTTAAATGTATTTTTTTTAGCTCTTCTATTATTCAAGAATCTATTTCACGATCAATCAGCACAATATTTTTGATTGGATTCTCTGCTCAAAGAATGTGGTTCGCGTGGTAGTTGATCTTTTTGACCTCTTTGTCACAAATTGCGGTGTTAGGCAGGAAGATGCTTTGGCCTGCCTCCTTTTTAATTTTGCAGAGGAGAAAGCTGTAAGGAAGTCTGGAATCCAACCCCGATCAACTCTGCTGGGGTACGCTGATGGTTTTGGCATTACTGCCAGATCAGAATGGGCTCTGCCATTATCATTCATTTAAGATGCTGTCAAGGATCTTGGTCTAGTTGTTAATGATGCCAAGACGAATTACATGTGGACTGGAGGAACCGAGCCAGGAGCTGGATATTTTGATGCGGGAGAATATCGCTTTCAGAGGGTAAGCGGCTACAACTATTTATTTCGGTTCGGAAATGAACGCTCAAAATGACATATCTCAGGAGGTAAACCGGAGGATTGCAGCGGCTGGCCGTTGCTACGTCGGCCTTACCAAGCATTTTAGTAGTAGACTTCTCTCTAACCCGACCTAGATCAAGCTTTAAGACCGTATTCAGCCCAGTTGTCACTTTTGGGTCAGAAGCCTGGGCGGGGGTTCACGAGGACAGAACAGTTCAGGATTCTTGGCTTTGAAAGGAGCATTCTCGGACGACTTATGAGATCAAGGAAGAATGCTGAACTTACGAGACTCTACATCAATATTGACACAGTTAAGTGAAGTTCGGAAGACTTCGATGGGAGGGGCACGTGGAAAGGATGGCTGCCAACGAGTGGCTGTTGCCTGAAAATGATCCTTACAGAAGAGCTCTATGAAAAACGGCGAGTTGGACTACGAACGTGCGATGGATGGACTCAGTCTCTGCGGACGAGTGGATCCTTCTTGTAGTACGAAACTGGAGAGCTGCAGCAAATGACCGTACAACCTGGCGGAGTCTTTTAAAGGAGGCCCAATCTCGGTGACGGGACATTCTTGATGGTTCTTCTGCTTGTTGTTCCTGGAGATATCTATGAAATTTTAACGGAGAGTTTCATCATCTTTAACTTTTCGTCCGGGAATGATAAAATTGATCGGCCATTCCAAAAATGGTAATAAAATAAGCGCGTTTAGTTTATCTTTTCGTTTCAGAATAAGGCTGAATATTTTTCTGATCACCTTAATAGGGTATATGCATGATTTTTTAAAATACCTCAAATCAATTATTTTCCTCTCAAAAGTTACGTAAAACATTTAGTCATTCATAAAAAACATTATATTAAAAAATATATATTTCCTTTGGGCGAAATATTTTGGCTATTCAAACGCGCCAGTTTTCACGAGGTTTATGTGACGCCACTTTTCATGTCTACAATACTATTTAAACGACTATGTATTAGTTCTGATGAAAATTGCTAAGCCAGGTCAAATTGTTTGATTAGTCAAATCCTGGAACAAGACCAAAAACCTTACATAAATATTGCCTTGTGCCTATGTGCAAAAGTGCACCAGATAAAGTATTTTTTTTCTTAAAAAAGCAAAGCCATTAAATAAAAGAGATGAACCATCTCCAATAACTAGTTTGCATTGTTTCGTAGTCATTATAATGAATACGTCGTTTCCTTTACAATCGAATTTACAATTTTATTGCTTTATGTTTAAAAAAGTATCATAAACTCAAAATGTTTTGATTGGACATTTGATGAATTTTTATCATTTTATATTTTTTATTTGTGGGATACATCAATGTTTTATGTGAAAATATTTTTTTTTCTTCGTTTAATAATCAGTCGCCATACGATTCCCGTTGAGATCTATAACAAATTATTAGATAAAATAATTCTAATATATTCTAAAAACTTAGAATATACAAAACTATTATCTTGCCTACAGTTCTGTATGGGTGTGAAACGTGGCCGCTAACCTTGAAGGACGAACAACGCCTTAAGGTATTCGAGAATAAGAAACTGCGTAAAATATTTGGTCCGATAAAGGATGAGTCAGCTGGAGAATTTAGGAGATTACACAACGCGGAATTGCGGAATTGCACCCTCTTAATATAATCGTAGTGATTATACGCGACGGTTGAAATGGGCTTGCAAGGTTATGTTTAGTTTTCTAAATTAATATGGGAAATTATGTATTAAAAGAGCTTCAAAACTGAATTAATCATCACTAAATTATCTGATAGATTTTGCTCCTTCAAATTCAGTAGATATAAAATCCTAGATTTGAAGAAAGAAAAAAAATTACTCAGAATCCTGCTCATTCTCGGAAGATTATTCGACTGCGCTTTAACAAATTATCTTTCAGCCATTTTAATTAATGATTTCACACAGCACTTAATGAATGAAACCGTGATATGATTCAATTTTTCGTCGATCACCTAAGGAAAGTACACATTAATCATAGGAAATAGATATGCTGACATGAAATTTGAATTCACGCTGCGGTCTAACCAATAGCATTGCGTTTAGATATTTTGAATTTCGCGGGTATTTATTGCATTTTTGTTGAATTGAAGCTTATTATTTTGCAAAAATTTGGAAAGAAAAAACTATTTAGTTGTTAATCAATAGGAATAAAGATTCCAAAAAAAAAAAAATTTGAATGAAATATATTTTTCACGCATGTACCCTATTATTCAAGGTGTCATATTTTGAGGCATTAATCCGTGGAACAGCTATATAAATTTCCACTTTATCTTTGCCTCATATTATTTTAGAATACCGTTTATTTTTACTTATCGTAGATCATTTTCTTATCAGACGATAGAACAAACGTAGCTCTGAAGGATGATGGTTGATGTTTAGGTAAATATCAGATATCAGTCGGAAAGATGGAGGTAAATATCAAGGGGTAGAATTCCAGATTCTATCTGGGGTAGAACAGTCTTGGAAATAAATATATATTTGGGTCCTCTTTAAATATTTGTTTCTTATAGCTTTTATAATAACATCATTAAATATTATCATTTTTGTTGTTATTTAAGAATTCATTGTTTCACTAACTAATAGTATATTAGAAGAATTAAATATACTATTCTCTGTGAAATTACTTTAATAAAAAAAAAACACTGTGAATGGTTTATTATTTCCACTTAGTAATATTTCAAAAATATGTATTCTGTCCAAGTAAAAAAAATTAAGGAGTAGGCACCAAAGGAAAAGAAATTTGAAGCTTGCCACAAGATAATCACCATGAGAGTGCCGAACTGGGAGCATTAATTTAAAAAACTGTGTCAATGCAAGTAGACTGTGATGTAAAATGATACAGAGGAAATATTTGATGTGCACTACAGTAGGAAAAAAGAAAGGAAAGACTAAGGAAGCTAAAGGAAGTGCAGAAATAATCCAAGGAAGGATATAGCAGAGAGATACAAGGAAGTCAGAAGCCCAATAGATAAGTCAGGAGGCCTAGGGCCACGATGACTAGCCGCCCGGAGAATCAGTCTCATTTCATTACGCTATATCTCAGCTAATAATGATCCGATTTATGTGATTTTTAGTTCGTTTTGTAGGGAATTCATTAGCTTTCGTTTAATTACAATAAAAGTACCAAACTAAAAATAAAATATTAAATAAATAAAAGTATTGAAAATAATAAACCAAAAGCATTTACAGATAGAGATTTTTTGTTTTTCAAAAAAAAAAAATTCGAAAGCCTTGTTATACTGATTCCAAAACATCTTACATTTTCTCTCTATCTTTATCAATGGCCGAGTTGTGGGTATATATGATTTTTATTCGGTAATTATTCAGATTTTAGTTTTTTTTTTTTGTTTTTTTTTAATGCCTTGTTATGCTGATTACAAAACACCTTACATTTCCTCCCTATCTTTATAAATGGCCGAGTTATGGGTATATAAGATCTTTAATCGGTAATTATATCGGTAATTATACAGATTTTTTGTTTTTCATTATTTTTTTTTTTGGTTCCTAGTTATGTTGATACCAAAACATCTTAAATTTTCTGTCTATCTTTATGGGCTTATGAATTTCTTATCGGCCACCATTTTGAAACAAACAGACGGATGGTAATGTCGAGTTCCGAGGATCATCTCGGGATGACCTGTGACATTGGTACCGAATCTCTAGAAAATCGGTCCAATAGTCTCGGAGAAAATCCGCGGACGGCGGACGGACGGATTTTTTTGTTTTATTCGACATTTGGATTCTACGTATTTTGAAAGGTAAAATCTCAAATTTTGAGGGGACTACAAAAATTTTTTCCTTGGTCGATTCCAAAGGTCTATTATTGAAAATAATAAACCAAAAACCCTTTAAGATGTTAACTCTTCATCTGATAACACATCAATTTTATTAATTTAATATTTAAACATATTCTTATATTGTGCATAATATTTTCTTTGTATAAAGTAACTTTTATAAAATTTTAAAAAATGTCTATATCTTTAACAAAATCAACTTTTTTATTCGACAACACTTTCAATTTGTTCTTTTAATATTTAGATATCGTCGTTTTGGTGATAAGAGCGATGAACTGCAGTATTTGCGAAGATAATGTTTGTTACTTTTTACCTGTCCGAGCCAAATTTACGCCTTATTATTGGCGAAATTGTGTAATCGTCGATAATTATTAATTAATAGTATAATTAATTATTGAGTTAATGAATTTAGCTCATGCAGAGGTATAAAACAAGAAATCTTATGTTCACAAAAATTGGAGTTGATCACTTTTACCCTCCAAACTGACGATATATTCGTAATTTAAAAATTCTATTTTCTTTGCTTAAAATTATTTTAATAAACATTAAAACAATTCCCAAATGCTCGAAATAACGTTTAGTATTTGCAAATAGTTAGGTATTCCGGTTACTGATATGTATCTAAAATACAACATTGCTCCAAATTTGGGCGAAATAGGATGAAGCTATATTAAAAAATAGGTTTGCTAAAGAAAATACGTTAGCACATGCGTATGCGAAAGTATTAGGTGCAAATTGAACTAACATGGGACCGGCTAAGTGCCAATATGCTAAATAGCTGAAATTTTAAATGCATCGGATTAATGCTAGTAAGTGTTATTCCCATCACATCGGTTGTGAGGAAGCAATTATCAAATAACTAGAGTAATTCTATTTGCAAAATCAAATTGTACTCAAAGACACAGCAGCATTTTTAAAATATTTTATTAGGAATCTTGTTTCATTAAAAAAAAATATGTTAGACCTGCGTTTTGAAGATATTTTACGGTAAACCTTTGGGATTGCTACTAACGACCGTTACGAGGTCTAGGTTTTAAGACCAGACTATACTTTCACCCACTGCGCGTGCGCAATTAAATCCTCAAACCGACGGTTCCATTTCACTAGTCATGTAGGGTTAGGTCAGACTTCCCGCCTTTTATCGAATAGATCTCTTGTCCCCACCGCCTTCTTTCCTACACCACCTTTAAGTTTAAATATCAGCTTGAACCTGTGAATTCATGATGTTTTCGTCGTATTTCGCGCCTTTCTGCTCTTCTTCGAAATGTTCGTCGATGCGTTCACTTCTTCTTACGAAATAATTATAACATTAAAAGTATTAAAATAATTGTATACATATATTATATATTATATTCCTTTTAGTTGCAATACCAATGGAAAAATACAGTTCAATTCCGGAAGGAAGTTGGGAAAAGGTAGGGAGTAATTTAATTTGCTAAAGGGACAACACCTATCTAAGATATGTGCGGCGGGAATTTTAAATGAATGGCGGGAAATTCAAATAGTAGGAGAATGGGAAAGGTGGTGGGAGTTGCAATACCCCTTCGCAAAAAGGCGGGAATTCTGACCTAACCTAACATGACTGTTCCAACTGAGAATTTCATTCCAACCATCGGTTTGAGGATTTCATTGCGCACGCGCAGTGGGTGAAAGTATAGTCTGGTCTTAAAACCTAGACCTCGTAACGGTCGTCAGTAGCAATCCCAAAGGTTTACCTATTTTACTAACAAAAAAAATTGTATTGGTAATTTTTGTTAGTTATTCCGGATATTATCAATTTTATTATGTTTTTTTTTTCGGTCAGCATTCTGTGTGGTTTAGCGGTTTTTGATTGCCAAGGAAATCACACCACGAAAAAAATTATCTTAAGTGACTATAATAATAATAATAATGTTGACAATTCTTTTCTAAAAAAAAAAAAAAAATTATTCCATGCTTGGATTTGATGACTTGTTATGATAATTGAAATATTTCTATTATAATAATAGTAAAATATTTTTAGTAATTATTCGGTTTATCAATGCTGAAAACAGAATGATTTTTCCAATATCTTGAAAAATAAGTTTTTTCCGCCTTTCAACCACTGTGCGGCGGACAGATATTGGTACTTTTCGATTCTAGGTATCATGGAAGTAAAACCTCAAATTTTGAGGGGAGGTTAATTTTTTCTTATTCTTTTTTTTTTTTTTTTTTTTTCTTGGCCGATATTATAAATTATAAACCAAACAGCTAAACTAATGAAAAATTAACTTACTCATTCGATGCCACATCGAGTTTATTCTTTGATATATATTTTTTAAAGCATTTCTCACCTTCACTTGTATAAAATATTTAACACAATACTTATTTTACTGATGAGACAAGATCCTTCTATTTCTTTTATATGTTTTTATAAAATACTTTCGATAGCGTCATTAAGTTCTATTTCCAAAATGCTATTAAAAATTTCCAACATTTTATTTTTTATTGTGTTTTTATTAATAAACCAATATTGTTTTGGCATTTATTTAAATAATAATAATATCACCGATTATGACTTGAATTCTAGGTGATACTTTAATTGTACTATTACAGTTTGAAATACTGTTTCTTTTCCAAATCAATATTATATGTTTATTAAAATATGAAAAGCAATAAAAAAATTATTAAAGATTTAACATGTTTGTAATAAAATTGAGAAGACTAGACAATTTAGTATATCTAAAAATGATTGCATGTTGATATTTTATGAAAATAATGTTACTACCAAGCAGGAAGCATATTTGTAATATATGCTTTGAAATTAATTGTTTTATATATAAATTTATATATATATATATATATATATATATATATATATATATATATATATATATATAATGCGAACAGGACAAACAAAAAGTATATCACATATTCAGTTTTTTAATATGATTCTATTTTCGTTGTCTGTCACGTCTTGATTCATACAGCCAAAATTCTGTCAGGCTTCTCAGAATTATTAACGTTTATTATTCAATGATATGCGTGCTTGTGTATACAATTAATATTAATATGAAGACCTGAATAAGTAAATATGGACCGGAATAGGGAATTAAAATTGGGTAATTGCAATGGGATAATGAATGATTGGATTTCGAGGGCAGGGTCGACATGAGTCCAGTGGGTTTTGAATTTTAATGAAACCGCTCCCCCTACCCCACTGCTTGTCTAATTAGACTTTTTCGATTAAGGGTCTTGTCATTTTCTTAGTGCTACCTTTAGTATTTACTCATTAATATTTATTAACGATTATTGAATATATGTTTAAACTAATTATATTAGTTAAATTAAACTGTTTATAGTGATCCTCGATAAACCTTATAATGTGTCCTTTTAGATTTTATTCTACTGTTAAAATAGTTCAAATATTTACTAGATCCTAATATCTTCCGATCACTAGTGAAATCTTGAGTTCTCAAATTAAAAAAAAAAATATAGATCATTTTAATTTATGAAAATTTTTAAATTGTTCTGTCTGGGAGGGGAACAGTAATACTTTTAAATCATGACTGTAAAGAGTTTTGATATAATATATAGGTGTTATAATAATTTACTGTTACAAAACTGTTATGACTATTTTTTTTTTCAAACATATATTATATTCTTGAATACAACTTTTTTCTGTAATTAATTTATTCGGACATAAAAAACGAATTTAGCAATTTTTGAAAAATTGTTTTTTTGTTATTCGTTAATTAATAAATGAACAAAATAACACCTTATATTTTTTATTTTCTAAAGAAAAGATAAGTTGAGTTAATTTATTTGCGTTGGGTTGATTCCGATTTTAACGATAATACACATATGCCTCAATAACTACATCAATTGTACAAGTTTAAAGACAATCAAGCACGTTTCGATAATCATGAAAAAATAACATTTCATCAAATATTCATTTCGTCAACATAAGACTTAGGATGCTGTTGTTAAAATAAAATGGAAGATATTAAATCATGAACTGAAACTTTAGTTTTCGATTTTTTTTTTTTAATTTAAAGCATATCCATGGCTGTTTAAATGTAATGAACTAATCGAATATATAATTTATCAATCTCTAATTGAATATTAGAAACAATAACTTCAAAAATCTTAAGTACTAGCTCACCACGTATCGACAATCCACTGACACATTATGACGAAGTAAACTAGAAAATAATTATATATATATTTCATGGTTGAAAATCGTTTTGCCAGATCTTTTATGACATTTGATATTGTGAACTTTCGTTGTTTACTGTAAAAAAGTTACAGTTGCTCAGTGCTCTCAGAGGTTTGCTATATTTGCGTGATAAATTTATGAATTTTAGTAAGTTTATGTATTACATAAAATGTTATACATAAAATCTATGGCCACAGGGAATAAGTTGGTGAGTCGGAACTTGGTTCTCCTGAGCTATTATGAGTATTGTGAATATTTCCCAAGCCTTCTGCAAACATAGAAGAAGGTGGTAACTCACAGTTCTCATTTTATACTCAAGGATATGATCACAGCACAGGTAACTCAGGAGGACCATTTTTCGACATCATTTGACATGATGTTCGATGAACATATTCTGGTCATTTGTTAGTATTAATAATATATTGTTTGTATAGATGGTGTAAATTTATTCATTATGTGGAATGAGGTGATTAGCTAAAATTAGGCATTGTTAGTTTTTACTAGGCGCCCGTTTCCTTTCATGTTGTAGTTTCAGCAATCATGTGATCATTATCAGCTAAAATTCGTGAATTTCATTGTAACTGGTTTTATTAGCTTTAGACACGAAGATCGGTAGCATTTATAAATTTAACTGTTGGACGGCACATAATGACGCGTTTTTATTTCATTTTTATTATCTATATTGTTTTTTAAAATGTATATAAGAGTTAATAATATTTTAGGTTCCGTCATTAGTTTTTATATTGGACTCTTCTTAATACGACATTATCTTAAATTTATTATCGTGTGTTAAACATTTTTTTTCAAATGAATGCACTTAAATTTTTTTCCCCAAATAACTGGTGTTTGATATTATAATTCCCAAGGGCGCTCAGTGGAACCAAAATGCAAATTTATGGCAAAAATTCAGAAACTTATCCATCTTATGTTTTGTGTGATTCTAAATTAGATATAAATATTTAAAAAAATTACGTACGCATCTTAAGCAGTTATTTACGAATATCAGAGGACTGTTCGAATCTT
Organism: Rhaphigaster nebulosa; assembly: GCA_948150685.1. Classification (NCBI taxonomy): domain Eukaryota; kingdom Metazoa; phylum Arthropoda; class Insecta; order Hemiptera; family Pentatomidae; genus Rhaphigaster; species Rhaphigaster nebulosa. The sequence continues at coordinate 32,637,240 of OX411308.1, forward strand.
ATGACCAAGAACCTAGTTTTGTTTCTTTAATTGAAAATAGTTACGGAAATTTTTTTTATAGAAACTTAGAGGATAACATTATTTTAATGATAAATTGTTTAATCAGTACTACATTACAAAAAAAATTTTTTTCTTCAGATGAACTATATTGAACAATCAATTTCAGGTTAAGTTAAAATATTTGGGCTGCTCTAACATTTTGGGAATTTTTTTTAAAAAAGAAATTTTTTATTCTAGTCCATAATTAAATGAAAGTTTCTTAAAGCTTATGTTTTCTTCGTTTTGACTGGTCAGAACATTGCCAAAAATGCGACAGCTTTAACCTATGATCTGAGAAAACCAAAACCAAGGGTAGCGTCTAACTATTCAGTGTACTTTATAAAATACTCGGGTTTCTTTCGACGATATGTCGACCGATGAATAAAAGATAGCATGTCGAGATATTTTTATTTTTATTTTACAATAATTTACGATGATTAAAAATCTTTTGAAATAATTAATGCTGGCGGTTGGCTGAAAAGTCGTTTTGAACTACAACAGGAAACCGTGAAAGTGAACATTCTACATTAGAAAGAGATAGGTAGATTTCACAAAAGGTGCAAATCTGTGCTATTTATTATTTTTTTTTCTTTTTATACGATGCAGTACAATGACATGTAGTTTTCCTTATTTTGGAAGAAAGAGCATTGGAACACGAAGGAATCAAAAGAAAATATTTTTTTGTTTAAAAAGAATATTAAAGTGAGTTATTTATCATAGTTTAATAATAGTTTATAAATAGTCTTTTCATAACTAGTATGAGGTCACTGACACCTATGGTACAAAGTAAAAATGAAATTTGGAGGTAATAATTGATAATTAAGTAAATAAACAGACTGGTAAAAGGCATCTAAATCATTAAACTCATAAATAAACCAGTTTTCACAGCCGAATATTTCGGATTCCTCTTGGTTCATTTGCATTAAAACCAACCTGTGGTGATTCACACTCAATATCTGGATTTGAATTTTTCGTTTCTCGTATTTTGGTCATGCTTTAAATTCATTGGCCCCACTGTGAGACGGACTGATAAATTTGAAGATTAATGATATCGTTCAGAAATAATAATACTGAAGACAAAATCAGTTTTTTCTTTTTGGTCATGTTTCCTTCTCTGTAAAATAAAGGCCTATTTGTTCGAAAGAAATTATCGATTTTATTTAAAGAAAACTATTTGCAAAAAATAGTTGTTGAATTTTATCTCGTAAATCTATATATATATTTTTTAAATATTATATTTTATTAATCAGTGTTCTTTAATGTTTTTTTTTTAAACAACGGAAAAATATTTTATTTTTTATCATAGCGAGAAATAATTTGTTGTACATCAATGCTGTCCAAATACATTGGGTTGCTACAATACACCGCGTACTAATCAATCTTTAGTTGGACATTATATATATATATATATATATATATATATATATATATATATATATATATATATATATATATATATATATTACATTTTTTTTTCATCCTTTTCCCTTTTATCATTTAATCTTACATCTACATTATTCATTATATTTTAATCTGTCCAACTAAATTTTCATTTCTCCACAGTTTTTTTTCCAGTTATCTATCTACTATCTCTACCTATCTTTCCCAATCCTGTATACAACTTCTAGATAATTGTAAAACTTAAGGAACTAATCCAATATCAATATTTGAACGGACACATATACAGAAAAAAAAAGTACAGGAATAACATATATATATATATATATATATATATATATATATATATATATATATATATATATATATATATATATATATATACACACACACACATAAAATTAAATTAAAGCTAATATTGGGAATTTTACTTTTTGTTATCATTGGTTATTTACAAGGGTTTTGGGATCTATCAAATACGAGGTTTGCAATCTCCCCACCTTAATCTCATGAAAGTATGTAAAGTTTAAAGAGTATAAATGATTTAATAGAATTTAATATTACATAAAATAAATAAATTATTTTTATAATTTTTGATGACGTTTTTAGGCTCATTTGATTTAGGAATCTGGCTTTGAATAAGAAATGAAATTGATATTCTAAAGCTTAAATTCGTAGAAAAACATATCAACTTAAATCTCATAAGGTGGAATGTCTTTATTTTTAAACTTTTACGAATATCTTAATGCTTTCTTTAAGTTAGTATTACCGAGTTGGCTATTATCCAAGGGATCAGACTTATTTGTCAATAGACACAGACACTTAAAAGGGACTAGGGCCAATAAAGGGAAGTATTAGTAGGGAAGGGATGCTGGAGTGGGGTCGATATCCCGATATCTAGCTGCCCACTTCCCCCTCCTCGCCTCCGCTCCTGCTTAAATCTCCTTTCCTCTCTTTGTTATGTTCCCATTGTCGTCCCCATGTTTCCACTCCTTTGTTTATCCTACGAAATCTACACCTTATCACAAAAAATATTGATGTATTTTAAGAAACTAGGGTTCTCCGCACAGTTTACCTAATATCAGGAAAAAACATTCCGTTATACCGATAACTGCAAGAATAGGCTGTCTACCCTACTCGTAGGGTAGTTACTACGTAGTTACTATTTACTAATTACTACTAAAATAATTTGTTATATCCAAATTTATTTTGATTTAAAATAAATTATAATTAATGACATCTTGTAATTGCCGGACAATAATCTCTTTCGACGGGAAGCGTGATCAGCGCATCGAATTTGTGCGATTACATTGTTTTGAAATAATAGTTATACTAATTGTGTCCGATTTAAATCCAAGAACATTTTTAGTTTCACTTACTCATATACGAAATACAAGTGTATAGTAAGGGAAAATAAGTGAACATTTTAGAATTCGAGTTTTCGACGGAAATAAGTTTTTAGATCGAGTCCAATCAATGAAATCTCGCTGTTATGTGTGTATGTATGTTTTATAGTCTTATAAAACTGAAATTACGTATTTAAGATTAGCTATTTACTGGGATGTTAGTAAACATCCTTTAGGGATGTTAGTAAACATCCCTCAAACTTTTTTGCCGAAATATTACTAGAAAAATTTTACCAGAAGTGCTACTCTATGTAATCGATTTTGTACATTTTTACAATTTCCTCGAATGAGAATATAACGATTTTAATCAAATTCTTATCAATGTTTAATTGAATGCCCTTTAATATCCTGCCTCAGCTAGGTTTTAAGCTCATTGAAATAGTCTGACAGGTCTTGACTGCCAACTTTCAAAATTTCTTTCTCTAAAGTACCATTAATTTTCTTTTTTTTTTAAATAATTAACCGTCTCTCCTTGATTGAGTAGTTATGAAGAATGGCTAATTATAAATTCTAAAATAATTCGATAATTAACTAGAGGAGAATAAAAGGAGAAATATTTTCCCGGGTTGAAAACAACTTTTTGGAAATAAAGAGTAGTTACATAATTGTATTATACACCTTTGAAAATGTAAATATTTTAGAAAAATTAATTTCTAACTAATAAAACCGAAGAAGGTAATTGAGAGTGACGAAGAACTGATAAACTTAAGCGATCGTCGCGGATTATAATTTCTATTGTTTTGTTATTTAATGGAAATTAAATACTTTCATGGAAATTGAATAGGAAAATGTAAAATTTATTTCAAGTGTAAGTTGTGTGGTGAGCGTACCGGATTTTTAATATTTCTAAAGATGTGTAGGTAAACCATTTGTCCGACTTAAAATATACGAGCGCCAATTGATTGATTCTTGCACAAAAAAATCAGATTACTGACTTAAATTGAGAATTTTTTTTTTCAAGAAAAATAAACTTATAAACTTGGTTTCTTTCCTGACAATTGATAAGAAAGGAATGGTCAATTTAATGACAATTAAAAAGTTCTTGAATCAAAAATTAAATAGTTGAAATAAAATATGGTTTTTGATTAATGACTTTGTGGAATATAATTATCAACCACCAAATGAAGGCAATCAATGTAATAGAGTGGTTTTTTAATTGTTAATTTGTTTTTTTTTTAATTATTTTTTATATGAATGAAGTATGTTTATACCATTTATGTGATTTATAGTATTTTGATATTTTATTAAATAATGGTTTCTGTCGAAGAGATAAAATTCATGTGAAATAAATTTTAATAATTTTTTATATTTTCAATAAATTAAATTAAATTAAATTCTTAATTTTTTTTTATTTGTTTATCTTTTTTTTTGCCGCTGAAATTGTACTTTTTTTACAAACTTAAACTAATTGAAAACACAAACTGTTTTATCAATACACAATATAACTAAGTGTTTATACTTGGTGTTTAAGCTCTAAATTACTTTATAGACATCAATATTTTTGTTAAGCTCATTTGGATAATCTTGGGAATGATAATTTTTGTAACGGCAACAGTTTTCTGTATTCCGGGTATAATATTTTGAAATTTTGATGGTTTCTTGTTCCAGTGGTACTGGACCGGAAAATCGTTTTTTTTATTTTTATAATGCACATTGCATCTAAAAGCCTGATAATTTTCTTCTACAAAATAGAGTTTTTGATGCCTCTATCTTCGAAATTAAAAATTACTATAACTTTGTGCTGCAGTTATTAGCAGCTAATTACAGATTTTTTTCTTTTCCGAACTCAAGAACATTAAAAGAAAGTTCCTCAGCCATTTAAAAAAAAAATAAATAAATTACTCGCACAATTTAATCAAATACTAGTTCGTTAGCCAGTAAACAAAAATTCGTTAGAAATTTAAAAATTCAACTGGTCATAAATTAATATCTCATTAATCCTAATTTAACCTTTGGAGCCATATAAATATTAAATACTTAAGTCTTTCTGTTTAATTATGCTTGTTTACAATCACTTGTTTATACTGTAACAGGCTTCTCTGAAAGAAATTATAGTTTAAGATTGGCAGTGAAAATTTTTTTTTATTTTTTTATTCTTGCCCATTGAAGACCGCACTGCTAGACGGCTATTAAGATACCCTAGGTGCTTGGGGGTATCTTTTATTTATTACACAACAATTTATTCTTTATTATGGAAGCTTTTTTGTTCAAGATTTTCAAAGCAATTGAACCTAGTGTGTACAATAAAAACCATTGTGTTATTTTTTTATAAGATATATAAGTGAAATCTTATGAAATTTAAAAAATAAAAAACATTTATGGGGGGAAATGTAATAAAAAAAAATTATAATGTTATCATTTAAAACTTATTTAATAGGAATTTCGTCAGCCATTTTTAAAGAGAATAAATCACTCACACAATTAAATCATAATCGAGTTTTGTAACCAGTAAATAAAATTTCCTAAGAAATTTTACAACTCATAAATTAATATCTCATTAATCATAGCTTAACTTTGACTCAGACACTTATAAAATACTTAAATGCTTCTATTTAATTATTCTTGTTTACAAACACTTGTTTATGCAGTAACACGGGATGAAAGAAATTATAATAATAATTATTATAAAAGGCTTGGCGAACCCGAAGGTTCGATGCCGATACCACCCATCGCAGTCTTTATTGACAGCGATGGGTGGTATCGGTTTATACCTCGGTTCACCGACTACAGTCCGAATCCAAATTCATTAGATCACCCTTAACACAACCCTCCCACCTACGTTTCGGTCTACCCTCGGACGCATACCAGTCGGCTCAGCGTTTATTAAATTTTTAGGGATTCCCTCGCTGCTTAGCCCAACAACTTTACGAATCCATTCCGACCGTCGCTATATCATTTCTATTATATTAACAGGATGCATGCTCGGAATTTCGTGTTTTGTAATCTCCTAAACTCTCCTAAGGACTAATCCTTTTTCAAATCAAATATTTTAGGCAATACCTCATTCTGGAATACCTTAAGGCTTTCCTTGTTCTTCCTTCAAGGTTATCGGCCACGTTTCATTCCTTTACAGAACAGTAGGGGGGATATGGGTCTTGTAAATTCGAACTTTAATGTTTGTGGACAAAATGGCTCACCTAAGTAATGTAGATACCAAAAAAATAACGAGCATTACACCCCTTTATTTAGGGAACCATAAGTTTGTTTATGACTAAGTTATAGTTAATATTCTGATAGATTCTTTCTTACTTATATGTATAAGTAAGAAAGAAGCTATATGTTTAAAAATTGGCAGTGAAATGATGTACCTTTACGATTCATTGGTGCAATTATATATTATATATATATATATATATATATATATATATATATATATATATATATATATATATATATATATATATATATATTTATTTATAAATATTTATAAAAAAAAATACAAATGCTAATTGGAATTAACACCAGTTGTTGAGATATCCATTGAATATGGACCATTTCTTTTTAGTATTAATATATTTTTCTCTAAGTTTCCTTTTTTAAATATTTCATATTCCTTTTCTGTTTTTAATAATTCAATGACGGAAGAAATAATTAAACTTTTAGTTATCGCATTATTTATATACATTTTAGTTCAGAGCTCTTCTAAAAAAATAGAATAAAGTTAAAATTAGTACTGAAGAGTAAATATATATATATATATATATATATATATAATCTAAAATATGGTGAAAAATTCTTATTATTCGGAAGTTGATAAACTATTACTATCCCTTTACGGGAAGTTGTAAATAAAAATTGTATCGGCTTTGAACCTCCGGGTTTGCTAACCTCTATAAAATATTTCTAATTACTGGTAGCTTTTCCTTAGATTTTACACGGTATTTTTTGAAATTGATATAATAGATTTATTAAAAATATTATCCAGTTTAAATTTTAATGAGTTGTTTTATTCTAGGCTAGTCTCTTAGCTCTGAATTTTTTTTTTTTTTTATAATTTTGAATATATGCCTTATTGTATTTTAGTGGCCCTTCTTCCTCCTCCCTCCCCTCCCCCCTCATCGAAATAGAAGATATGTTTATATCAATCATCCTGTATTCAATGCGATTGTATTTAAATAGTCCGTTACCTAATCCAGAAAACTAAGCAAAAAAAAAATTCGAGCCAAATGGACTTATAATTCTATAGGGTTTTATCAGCTACCATAAATTTGAATTTTTATGGGTAACATGATGTTGATCCATTTTTATCTATGGCTTTATACTGTTAATGTCTTGATGAAAAGTAGCTACTGTTATTAATAATGAAAGGCATAACTTTTCTATTTTATCCATAAACCGTTACAAAAAAATGATCTACTTAATGAGTTCCTGCTTGCGCAAGCCGAGTTTTTGTTCACCCAGCGGTAGCCTTAGTTTGGGCAATAAAAAATAGGGCACACTTCCCCCTGTGTGGCTTATGGCCAATCTTTATGGGTAGGGCTCAGGCCTAAATATTATTTATTGCACCTCAAATGGATTTTTTTTTCTTCCTAATAATGATTTATTATATTTCTTTAATATAAAAATACTATCTCATCTAGCTACTTATTCACCATCTGTAATGATGAATCTAGTAATAAATCATTGTATTAAACGTCCTGCTACTGATATTCTATTTTTTAATTTATTAGTATCCTAGAAAACAGGGCAGCCGTTATAAAGTGCCTAACTAGTAAACATAAAATATTTAAATTTTAGCCTAATTTCTTCGATTAAGAGACTCAATTTACCGAGGAATGATCGATATTTCACAACTGAAATAGGTTGTAATATTTACTGTTTTCTAACCTAAAATCACTGAATAGTTATTTAATATTCTCTTAAATACTCCATGTTTTTGGTCATTGCATCATTGATGGGAGAATAGAAGACGTCTTATTCTTTGTTTCCCTTCGAAACAGTTTAGATTCTCGATTAGTAAAATCCGAAAAAAAATTGAATAACAAAATAAATACAATCATATGCAAGCAAAGAAAAAAAATGAATTACTTTGGTAACGATGCAGAAAAGGGAATAAAAATTCATATTTTTTTAGCTATACTTTTAGTTGATTGAAATAAAAACTAATTTTTCGAATTAGTGAACTTGATTGAAAGAAAATAAAATAATTCAAAATGTAAATAAAATGGTGGTTCACGCAGATGTCTGAAGTTACGCAGGTAGCGGTAAGGGGATGTAGGGAGGAAGGCTTTCCCCACCTCGAGCATAACCTCCCAATCTAATCTCCGCCCACAAGGTTCTCCCTTAAGTTGTTTGTCTATATTAGGAGAAAAAAAAAAAGGAAGTAGGCATTATTCGCCGAATAGTAGATCATATTAGCCTTATGTGATTTTTGATTTATTTCAACTGTAATTATAATAAAAATAATTAAATGTAAAATTTCTAGTGGCCAGTGGTTTTACTGATTTAAGTTTATATACTATATTCTAGCGAATTCATTCTGTTCTTAACTCAACCGAGCAAATTGCTTCAGCCAACTTCTTTGGTGCGGTCTTTTAATTTTCAACGCTTTTGAAAACTCTTTCCATTTTTACGTGTTATTGTTGTTGGGCTACCGGGTGGAAAGTAAAGATGAATGAAATGAAGAGTATTCATTGTATTTTCACTCAATCTTGATTCATGCCCTCCGGTGTGTCTTAACGATGTTCTAATACTACATCTGAGGCAATGCTTCACTTACAATCTACAAAGTACTAATTAAACCTTTATGGGCTTTCAGAATAGAGCTATGAGACTCGGTCAATACATCAAACATCCAAAGAATTCAGTCGTTCCAGTCAAAAGCATGGAAATAAATAGCTGGCATGGCATGCATGTGGCAAATGACTTGTTACACAAGGACTTGGACATCTTAACAGTTTCAGATACTACCACAGAATATTACAAACATTTCCACAACAGACTGACTTGCAGCATAAACCTCTGAGCAATAACACTTAGATCCCCATGAACCCATTCAAGCCATCCCGACGGCTTTAATTTATTTTTATTCAATGTTTAAAATTTATACTTCTGTGTTCTATTGTTTATTACAATATCGATTTCCTTCACAATAACACTCTTTGGGATTTGAACGGAAGAATTCCGCAACTCCATTTTGAACCGCGTCCAGGATATCGATGGATTTTCCTTGAAGATAGTGAGCCATTGATCGGAACATGGTAATCCGAAAAATCAAACTAAGCAGGATGGAAGTGTCATCTTATTGAAACAAACCCCGATTTCTGTTTCCTAAACCTGGGTAACGCAGGATCCAAATATCATTCATTCTTTGTAAGTGATCGAAATAAACTTCTGAATCAATTGTTCGTCCTTCTAGAATGAATTCAGAATGAATTATGCCTCCGTAATTCCGAAATACATTGAGCATTGATTTTTTTTTTTCAAATTGCCCATGTTTGGCGAGGGTCGGGGCACAATATCCGTTTGCTGTCTCACACCCGTTTCTTGGCCTTACAGTTTCTCTAATATTTCGAAATTTCATCGAAAATTGTAATTGTTTTAACAAAACGATGCTGATTTTTATTTTTCAAAAGATGTTGACAAATGTATTCAAAGTCTTCCTGCTCCATGGTCGACTCCACGAGGATCCACTCTTGATAACATATTCATGTTTTCCAAGTTAGGAAGCCCACCATTTATGATATATTGGGAAACTCCAAGCTCCCCTGCTAATTCCTGAGTACTTTTCTTCGTCGCGCCTCGCAGCGATTTTACATCGAATAATGATTTTTCTCTATAACAAGAGTGTTTTAGACATAAATCATCATTTTTGATGGCCCCAGCATCAAATTCCATTACTCATAGTCTGTTCAGAAAGACGATTCTCTTTTTCGAATAGTCTAACCAAACATTTTGTTGAAAGTATAGGGATTGAAATGATATCAGCCTTAATTAGACTATAATAAAAAATAAGGCCGATCAGGAGATAACAGTTTCAATGAAAGCAACTCAACAATTCAAAAACAGGTATTTACTCTATAATATTAATTTAAAGTATTTTGTAACTGTCAATATTACATGCATAATATGTCGTGAATTTTATATATTTTTTCTGAATTAATGAAGAATGAGTGAATAGCAGTCCAATGTTTAAGTAGAGATTGACTAATTAAGGCCGCACTTTTCTCTAATGTGGTTGAAGAGCACAGGTATTCATTCTTATTTAAAATCAATACCCATATGTGTTCCACAAACAAGAAACAAGATATAATAAAAATATTGAAAAATAATTAAATGCGCTTATTTTTTTGCTGGTATAATTTGCATATCAGGGACAATAAGTTAATAATTTATACGATCTTATCTGTAGATCATAAGACTTTCCGTAGGATAAAGTTACGTAAGTAATTAGCGGAACAATTAATCAGTTTCCGAATTATAATTGGTATGTCTGATTTTTTTAATTTCTTTCCTTTTGGATTTTCTTCTTTTTATAATTGGCCGTGCGTCTTCTTTCTATAAATTGAAAGTAAGTGGTTCACAAAGTTCGAGCAACAAGGATTGGTAAGTTTGATTTTACATTCTTGGTTTTTACCTATTATTTATTATTTCTGTTATTTTGAATGATTTATTATTTAAGGTAGTGAATGTAAGGGACTTGAAAACGTTTTTTCGTCTAGGTAAGTTGCTGTCAAAGGCATATAGGACGCTACTCTATGCCGTGTTTGTGAATTATGTACTGCAGTGGAGCAAGGATCGATCCTTACGGAACTCCTACAGTTATTAGATGCATAAAAAATACAACATACTACCCAATAGTTATGAACCTGTCTGATGAAATCATTTAGGAGAGTATCATTTAGAAGTTCTATGTAAATTTTTCTTTTAAAATAACATTAATTATGCCTGTTATTATATTGGTAAATAGGAATATAAATTTTTTTTAAGACGATTTCCTTTAGAAAAAATGGAATTCTTAATGTGATGGTTTTTCGAAGATATTATTTGCTGTGGATGAATTAGGGATTTATTCCAATTTTTTTTTAACGAGATATGCTCAGTGTGTTCTTAAAATATATATTTAATTAGTCAGCAATTCTAAGTTTGGCATTATTATATTAAAATACATTTGTTTCCTAATTGACTTTTCTTTTTTGAATGATAAGTATTTATAAATTTTAATTTAGAACTTACATATTTATAATTTTAAATTAAAATTTAACTATTTATACATATTAAATTAATTGTTATATAAATTAGTATTATAAACATTTATGAATTTAGAATTTAACTAAGACAAGAGATCAGACACCAAGGCTTTAGTGGATTATAACAAATATAGTCTATCTATAATATAATAATTCCAAACTGTTTTTCAAATTGCTGATTTTTGAATGTTTGTGTGTTTTTAGAACTGAGGATGAATGCATGAGATTGGAAACTAGTTTTAAATAAAAACAATTTTATACAAGATGCAAATCATTTATCAATCGCTGATTAGATTGATCCTTCTATATCAGCATGCGTACGCCAACTGTATATATTAGTATCTCTGACTTAGCGAAACGTGATCTGTGACTTTGAAGAAAGCAGATCGTTTTAAGGTCTTTGATAATTATATATTGAGTCCAGAATATCTGGTCTGAGTAAGTATGGGGCAGCCTGATAATTGAAGATACTACACTATACGTAATCCCTGATCCGTCACTCTTATAACGGTAAGTGGGCATGTAGAATTGTGGGATTTAGTAATTATCCAATCTCTTGTTGATATGATAAAGGACTGCTAATAGTCCAAGAAGTAGTTGGGAGGATTGCCTTATGTCTGATTTGGTTTTTGAAGGTGTGGTGTAGACAACGATTGATTGTTTCGGCATCAAACTATTAAAATATTCGCTGGGCAGGGATATGATATATTTACTTATAAAAGTTTGGACAGGGTTTAATGGAGGGGGACAATCTGGCAATAATTGTTGTCCGCCACTGAAATATAAGGCTCGCTGAACATTAAAATTATTATTGATATAAATATATTTCCTACCTAATTCTCTAATCGGATTACAACTTCTATTCCGTTCGTAAGTAATATAACAGCCCATTTTACATTACGATAATTTTGTTACATTGCATTACAAAGAATAACTCTAGAAATATCAAATTAATATTATAGGAGCCAATGTTTAGTAATAATAATAATAAAAGGCTTAGCGAACCCGGAGGTTCGATGCCGATCCCACTAATCGCTATCTACAAATCTCGGTAAACAAGCATTATAACAAGCATTTCCCGCCTTTAACCGCGCCTTTATTTCCTCTTGAATTTCCTTTTTCTTTTAATCACAGACCCCAAATACTTAAATTTCTCAACGTGTTCAAACCTCCTTTTCTCCTATATCCTCAAAATCGCCTCTGTTTCTATTGCTAACCATATATTTCGTCTTATCCGTATTTATTTTGAGGCCAACCTCTTTCCCAGCTGTCATCAACGTTGTTTTATTCAGTTTTATAGTTTCCGCGTCCTCACTTAATAATACCAAATCATCCGCAAACCCGAGCACGGATATTTTACCACCCAGATCTAAACCCCTTTCGGTACGCATTACCTTTCTAATGACATATTCTAGTGCTAAATTAAATAGGACAGGTGAAAGGGAATCGCCTTGTTTTAACCCCGAGCGAACTTCAAATTTCAATGTTTAGTGCGATAAAGAAAATTTATGCGTGGGAATTTTCCTTGATACGACTTTCTCTTTCGGTTTGTTTGCTTGTTAGTGTACGTACAGTTTAGTTTGTAGTTTTTTTTTTAGGTAAATTAGGACATTTGCACATTTTTGCACGTTCTGGTTTTTTATTGCACATTTCAATTTTTTTGCTGCACGAAATTCGGACTCTAGTGATAAGCAATGTAAAACAAACGTCTGAAATATATCCAGGCTGGTTCGACGTCCTTAATTTAATTTTTTTTTTGTCTATTTATTCGAATATGGACTTCGATGGCCTCAAGAAGAAATTTCCTTCTCTGTAAATATGGAATGATTTGGTGAACCACGAAAATCTATTACATGAGCAAACGAAGTACGTTTATTATACAGATAAGACTACAAAGAGAATGTATTCAAACAAACAGGGCTTTGTTACCCAATACATTTCAATTTAAGGTTCTCATTAGTTTATGAATAATATTATTAATGTATTAGAAAGGATCGTGTGTGCTATAGGTTAGCTTCTACCTTGACATTTACCTGTGATCTTTACGGTAACTGCAAGGTCCTTGCACCCATAAAAAATTATATCAATAGTTCAGTTCATAACACTAAACTTTTTCATTTTTTTTCGGCAAGTGCTTCACAATTTTCATATTTAAATTATATTTTCTCTATGTATCTGTAATTTGTAAATATACTAAAGTATTTTTCATAAAATTATTTAATCGCTGAATAATATTTATGTTTTTTTTCTATCTCCCAATATCATACCTAAGCTAAATAGGTGAACGGAGCACAATAATTTTCTTTGTAAAAAAAAAAAAGTATTTATTATCTCCTTATTTATAATAAATCCTTATTCCATCAAACTGCTGAACCTTCTTCAACGAAACTTCATTGAGGGTCAAGAATATATGCACCATCGATAGTGTTATTGATTTTTTTCTAAGAGATCTCTATTTCTCTCTTATTTTCCTTCAAATAATTCTTTGAAACTTTAAATTCCTGATCATTATTTCTGAGATTCTGATTTTTTGTGATTAAAATCGATAAGATCTATACAAAATATGGAACTCTTCATTCGTGTTATATACAAACAGACAAGTATAAAATGAAATATTTTCAAAATTTATGCTGACGCCAAATTTCTTAATGTTTCGGTTTTATTTCAAAGCTAGTCAACCGAATTCCTTAATAATCTGTGGCATAATGTAGTTAAAATAATAAAATAGAGCGAGCCTGAACCTTTAGTCGTCCTCTACAATCCTTCCACTTGCATCTCGATCTACCCCCTCGGACTTTTACTGTTATGCAGTTCACGCTATTTGCATTGTGTAGCCGTCTAAAGTCTCCTTTTATTTCATCCTTCTTCCGTCCTAATATTTTGCGTATGTAAATTCTCAGTTTTTAGAGTCTGGAAACAAGTCACGTAGGAACTAAGTAATTTTGCAACTGCGAACGAACTATCATTACCCGCCTTCAACCTCGTTACTTTATTTCCGCTTGTTTTTCGTTTTTGTTTTAGTAATTATAGACCCTATTTCAATATCAAGTATTCAAACATATGTCTGTGATAACGATATCGCCCTTTCTGCCATTAAGTACCAAATTATCACCATATCCAAGTAAAGAACTTTTACCATACAGAGTTAAATCCTTCTCGATATGCTTAACTTTTCTAATGATGTATTCTGACTCTAAATTGAACAGAACTAGGAAAAAGATTTTCTTGTTTTCCCAGATCTTTTTAAACAGAAGATGTACTTCAGAAACTGCAGTTTCTTTGCACGCTTTTGTTAATTCACTAGGAATATTTTTGATTCCCGCTGCTTTATAAATTTTGCCGTTGGATCTTTCGACTTCCTCCTTATTCAATTTTCCTACGACCATCATCGGCTCAGCACTCTAATATTCAGGAGCGGTTTGACTCATATTTGCCATATTCGAAATACTGCCAAAGTTTTTTGTTTTGTTTTTTAACTTATTTAATAGGCCTGGCAGATCGGCCAATTTCCCTCCCTCCTCCCAGATTATGTTCTTTAAGGCTCTATTGCAGAGAACATTTAGCTCCTAGACTCCCAGCGAAATGTATAAAAAGATATATATATATATATATATATATATATATATATATATATATATATATAAACAATTTTTAATTATGGATAATAGGAAAGGAATAAAACAGTAGAAGTATTGTTAAATTATAGATAACATTTAACAATTAATATTTCTTATGTTTATGTTAGATTGGAAAATGTGTAAATTATAAAATGTTGATATATGTAATAATTGTTTATTTTAGTGGTAAAAGTTCTGATGATGAGGAAATATTCCCCGAAACGTTAAAAGAATAAATAAGTAAACTACAACTGGAAGTTATATTTTGCCCTTTAATAAAATAATTACTGTAACTTCCTAAGTAATTATAAGAAAGAAGACAAAACTGTTTTCGTTTATCCATTTTATACCAAGTTTTTATGCAAGTTGCGCGGTTACAAGGTGTACTTTATTTGATGGTGCCTTATGTTCAGACGTTTGAATTATTCGATTTTTCAAGATGACAATGTTTTTATGCCATTGACATTACTATATTTCTGCAATTTATCTAACTGGTTATGTGACAATCATTCTTCTTCCCTACCCACTTTCCTAATATTAATTTCAAACAGTGCCTCGTTATTTTATCGGAAACCTGTGATACTTAGGTCTATCATAAAATTCGCCTTTATTCCACATAATCATTGTCGTCGATTTTTATCAATTTAAGAATGTAAAATTATTTTAAAGCTTCCTCATAACAAAATCAAATGTAAGAAAATGTATTCCAAATAGAATTATTTGGGGAAATTGAGTATGTTTACGAAAGAAAATAGTTAATTGGTTTCATTTTTAAAAGATTGGTAATTGCAGTACATTGATATTGTAGCATTCTTAATCACTGATTTTCACCTTTACAATGATTTATTATTACTAACTCCTGTATGCGCATCTGAAATATTATATTGTGTGCTTCCGAAGTAGTAAATATTGAGTGATTGTAGAGGGGTAAAGGAATCGCCAGATAAATCTAACTGGTGACGTATATTGAACAGCCAAGAGATTTAAATGGCGTGATACAATGGCGCTCTTTATACATATCTTATCTATCATCCTAGAATCTCAGGAATTTATTTAAGTCCATTATTCATCTGTAAAAAAAAAAAAGCTCTATTGCTGAATTGACTCTCTCGAGTGTCAAATCAGAATTCAACATCTCTTGTTGTATCAACTAGTGCTGCCTTTAACCTAATAATTGATGGTCTTTGTCCGATGTATCGTTAAAATCGATGTTGGGCTTTCAATATTTTACTATATCATAATATGGGTCATTCTCCTAGAGACGGCCAATTTCAGTTCGGGAATTTTGCGAACATTCCCTTTAAATTATTCTTCCAAAAACATTCAGAATCCTCCTTTGTAAATTAAAACGTAAATATTTTATACCAACAACTCAGCTGCAAGCGTTCTTAAACGGGAAATTTTCCCGTCAACGTCTTTTCCCGGGGAAAATCCAACGTCTTCCATGATGGCATCAACGTTGACTTTACAAACTGCCTTAAATGAGTAATGGAAGTTTTCATTGCTTCAAAGATTTTGGGTGAATAACGCAAAACGATTTGAGCCGTTAGAAATACGAATAGCTTATCTTATAAGAACTATTTTCAAAAACTTTTAGTGCAGCTCGGTAATATAAGGCAAGAAGTATTCGTTTTTTCTCAACTTGTCATTTTCCCTCTTCAGGTCCTTTCCCTCTTCAAAAAAATAAAATAAATGAATGGATTAAAGTCATTTAAACCTCCTCTCCGATTATTGCACTTCAGACGCGACTCACGCTTAAGAGGAGGGGGGATGAAAAAACTATAGCTTTTTAAAAATAACTTTATAAATTATACACGAATAAAAAATTACAAGGCACAGATCTATAGCTGTCTCTAAAAAAATCTGTTATACAGCGAAAGTAAAAAAAAAATTACTAACTTGTTTAATTAGAGCAAGAGAATGAACTGAAATAAAAATACGGAGCCCCCTCATAACAAATGATAATTGGTGGCACTTCTAGACCGCAATAAACTCGACGTTCGGGCATGCTCCAAGCAGCAAGACCTATGACCATCATTTAGTGCTCATTTTGTATTTTGTCACCGCTAGAATACAAATTACCACATATCAGAGAATGAAACAAAATTCTGGAACCAACTTCTAATAAGCTACCTACCGTTTTACGAAATCTTTAAAACATTTTAGAAGCTTCTTGCCATAGCTTATCAGCCCTGCTAAGACAAACTAAATAATCACCCAGCTTGCCTGTGTTATTTTGTTTCCAAATCGTGGTTTAGGACCGAGTTAGATAATGAAAAATATGTTTAAATTTTTTTTTCTTGTATATTTATAAGAATCTGAAAGAAACATTTTAGTATTCAGCGAGAAGGTACAGCCTGTTATTAAAATACAGAATACTTAGTTTGGTTGTGTTGGATCATATCGATTTGAGTGTGTCAATATTTTTATGACTCGTGTCAGAAATTTTTCATCAGCAAATGTATCTCATGGTAATAAAATTATCAGCATATACAATATGATTTTACATCCATTTCTGCGGGTGGAGCTTTCTTCGTCTCCCTATACCTAAAAAAAAAACTGTTTGAAACGATAACTTCAAGAAGAATTAATTCTATTCGGAAGGTTGTAGGTTGAAGGTTTGCGAAGAAGAAGGGTGTATTTTTTAATGTAATGCTGAGCTTTACGAATTATTTTTTAATTTGGATATTGAGCATTTTATAAAAAGTTCTGATGAATTTGATAGGCACAACATGCTTTTGAAGATAACTGTAACGAATCTGGAAGAGGATGACTTGAGGTGGTCAGATAGTGTGGTTGCTGGCACGAGTGTGCTATCTCAAAGTTTAGTGCTAACTTGCATGTTGCGGCTTCGGATTTTTATATTATGTGTTTTATTGTTATCAACTATCCGAATCTGACCCTTCCTTTTTTTTTAAACATTGGTTTACAGTGAAACTAGTACTGTAGCATACTACATCTTGCAGATTTTACTACAAAATAAACATGATTTTCGTTTGCGAGATGCGGTCACCAACTGGATAGCAACAAGTTACAATTAAACTCTCTGGCAACTAACCAAATGTTAATTTGTCGCCTTCTTGGAACAGGGTCAGTGGTAATTACTGAAGCTCGTCACTTCAGAGCTGATTGTTTAATGTCTGTACATTGATTACATACATTATACATTGATGTATACATTAATTTTATGATTTAATTCAACTAGATTAGTTCCTTAATTGGTTATTGTATTTATCTTTTTATTATTGTATCAATCTTAATAAATTTAACTGCTGTCAAGTCCAAATTCATTTTAAAGTTACATAAAATAAAACTTATGCAATATAAAATTTAAGAAACTTCATTAAAAGACTTATCTGAAATATTATTAACGATTCATGAACGGCGTTGCTTATACAGCCAGAGCTATACAATTCTATACCATTTTATCTGATCTCTTACTGAATTTTATTCTAATAATATTATCATAATACTACTAGATTTTATGATGTTATGAACAAGAATTTTTTATGTCTTGTTTTCTTTATATTTTAATAAATCTAACATAATAAAGAAGCAGTAGCTTTCCTGTTTATAGCTCACCATTTAATTTATGTATTCATTTATTCCCCGACCCAATACCTTATAGTTAATTTCAAGATTAGTAGAGATTCTTAAGTATCGTTTTGTGGCTGTATAGCTAAAATCTTCACAATCTTAGCTTCTCTTCATACAGTTGGTGTTTGTAAATACTAAAATAATATTTTATATAATAAACACTGAAATTTATCTCTTCCTCAAAATCCTCCATTAACTATGATCACTATATCACTAAAAGTCATATTTGTGAGCTATCCTTTGTTTTTGCAGGTTAAATGACCTTTTTTGTGCTATTTAAAATATTGTATCTGCCTTACCTTGTAAGCTCGCTTTCCAATTAATTCATGATAATACTCCTAAGTCATCCAGCTTATTTGAGAGTTTTAATTCTAGTCAACTTATAATTAATAATATAACAGATTTTAATAAATTTTCTTATAACATTCTTCGAACACCGTAGTAATTTTGAGAATTTTCTGGGCGAGTTGACTATATATTTTTTATGAACATATAAATATATTTAGAATTAGTTCGTTGACATTGGATATTTAGAGTTAATTACCACTTTTTGAAGGTTTTAACAAGTTCTTGAGATTTTTTTGAGATTTTGATCATCCTTCTTTAAATCTGAACTTCGGTTGCTCAAAGAATCTTGTTCAGCAGGATGTATTCTGAGGATAAACCATAGATGTTATAAACTTTTGATCCGAGGTTCCATTCCGGAAACTCTCATGGAGCACATCTACGAAGCAAGGACCAGTATTTTCAGCGAGACGGAGGGGTTGACCACAATAGGTCCTTTAGGAGGGTAGGCCAAATATAAACTTCTTTTTTTTAACGTTATACTGGCAAAAACTATTCATTAGGATAGAAAAGTATTTATAATATGAATATATATAAAAATAATATTCTAATACAATGGTAGCGCAATGTCTCTGCATTTTAAGGAATCCCATTACGATCTTTACTGAGGTGTCTCAATAAGGTCCAAAGTCAAGAGATGGTTTTAGATCTTTACTTTAGTATACATTTTCACAAGCAGAAAAACTTTTCTTATTTTTAATAAAAGTGGTATTTTTATGAAAGAACTGCGCTTGTGTGGCATTGAAATTTATGAAAGTTCCTTTCCTCCGTCGTTTCACGTGGCTTGATCTTCGAATTTATCTATGCATTTGTCACTGTTCGCAACAAAAGTGAAGATGATAGCAGACTGGAACGCCAATAAATCATTTCGATGCATTATGTTGCCTGGAAATTGATTTTAGTTGGCTTGAAGCTGCTGATTTTCTCCCTTATAGAATCTTGATTTATAGCTTAGGTGTTTCTTCTGAATTGATTCTCGTATCAACAGTCATACTTGAAACAAATTTTCTGGATGGATAAATTAGGTGTTTCTTTCAATCTCAGGGCCAATTACTTGTAGTTAGTTGTAAGGCAAGAATCTTTAACGTTTTATAATTTCGAGCACATGGCCCGTTCATATATATATATATATATATATATATATATATATATATTTTAACTGAACTACAGGGGCATGTATGACTTAAGAAGGAAGTTAACTAAAATCTTGTGTCCGTCCGAAGAGTTTTCTATGCATAGATACAGATTTTTGCCATGGCTGTCTATCCGCAGTGTGAAAGAGGGAAAGATTTCAGAAACAGTCAATTCTTCAAAACAGGTGCCTAATTTATAAGATATTGCTGGTCTTTGCTTATCCATTTCTCCGGAGTGTCACACTCAATCTTCTCATGAGAATTAGCATATTTGTTTTTAAAATTCTATGTGCATTTTGATTTCGCGAGGTAGTATTGAGAAAAAATAATAAAAAAATTATTTCCGCGCATACTTTAAATAAACATAAGTCAAGAAACATTACTTTCTATGAACTACGGAACCACTTAACCCCTTCTTTTATATAGTAGTACAGATATTTTTATTTATTATACAGGTGTAACAACAGCAAGATATAAAACCAACTTTAAAGAACTATTAGTTAAACTTGTAATGGGAAACGTTCCTAATGTTTTAGAAAAGCTCATGGCTGTTGACGATTCTTTGTCGTGTGCTCATATAGGGAGTCTGCTTCAACATTAATTACTGAATTAAACTCGGCTATCTTGATTCCAGACATGCATGTCTCGTTTCATTCAGCTAATGGTAGTACGTTGTACAAAAGCAGCTAAATGTTTCTATTTCGGTGAACTGGTATACACACATATTCCTTAAACCTGCGTTTGTTTGTTTTTTAATTAATAGATTTTGTTTGCGACAATGTAACTCTTGATTATTGTGTTTAATTTTTGCTTCCTCTCTATCTTCGGTAGTAAATTTGAGGTCGAATTAGTTCATTAGAGGATATTAAATAAAATTTATTCTTCAGAATCTAAAGTTTTCTACCTATGTTTTACGTTTGAGACTTAAAGGAACAAGTCTGTCTTTCTGTAGTCAAATCTTTTTTATTTTCCCTCCTAACTGACTCTTCAGTCATACTGGCCTTTCGGCAGCAGTTGATGTATACGTATGGCAATGCTGCCAGTAAATATGCTCTTTATTTATCATTTTACAGTTTATTTGGGCAGGTTTAATATTGGGAACAATTAAACAAGGTGTTCTGTGATGCGGTTGCTCTTGGTGGGTGAGCTCTTTCTAGGATTAGATGAACTCCTTTCATCAGACGGGGAGTAATCCGACTCGGCGAAGGCGAAGATCCCGGCTTTCTTCGACAACCTGGCTCGATGTAAGCTACTATGTACTACGATGTTTTCCGCTGCCCAACGGGACTCCACATATCCATATCTATAATCCAGCGGAGCAATAGTTGAAGACTTCAAGCACAGAATAAATGCACCAGTTAAAATTATTTTGTAGGTTATTCTAGCCAGCAGAGGACTTGTTTCCTTGATATAGTAATGGCCAAGTTCAGGGTTAAAATTTCGGCTTTGTTCTGTACTGACTTGTATATAAGGTATGCTCAGGAATGAAATGCACCCAGAACTATTTTACTTCGAGGCTAAATGGAATCCGGCACACATGTTTTATAGTCTCGCAACAGTTATTTCTCTAAATTTACGTTAGCTTGATTTCAATACCTACTTCATTAACACTTGATTCAGCAAGCAGGCCTAAGTTTCGAAAACATATCATTTTGTAATTTTTCAGTATAATTTTGTTTTTCCATGAAGCGTTCATGTATTTTAACACTTTCGTTAGTCTAGCCAGTAGAGGACTTGTTTCCTTGGTACAGTAATGGCCTTAGGATTTAGACTTAATTCTGTACTACACGTATCTTAACCGACCTATCTGTCTCTGTCTAAACTTGTATTGACATAAGGTATGCTCAGGAATAAAATACACTCGGAACTATTTTACTTAGAATCTAAAAGGAATTTGCCACAAATGCTTTATGGTATCGCAGCAGGTATTTCTCTTAAGTTACGTTAGGTTGATTTCAATACCTACGTCATTAGAACTTGACTCAGCAAGCGGACCTATATTTCGAAAACATATTTTGTAATTGTCAAAATTATTTTTTTTTCAATTGTGTTGAAATACATTGTTTGGAAACTGTAAGAGTTAAAATAAAAATATCAATATACGTGACGGTTATATTAATCCGCTAGATCCATGTAGCTTCGCATCCACTACATTGGAAGTTTTTCTACATTCTGAAAATATAGGTCTTAAATGAACATTAAATTACGAACGATAAATTTATTTATTATTAAATCAAATCAGAAAATATAAAATGGTAAGTTTTGGAAATGGAGGGCGAAATGTGCTTGCAAAGTTTTATCCATCCTAAGCACAAGATGAAGAATATTAGGACTGCCGGCCCGTGAAGGATTGACCTCTTCAGTACCAATGGTCGGATATTAAATCCTAACTTACTGGAAACCAATGCGGAGGGACTGTATAAAGCGATTGAATGGAGGTTTAGCTTGTGTATTATAGATAAGAAAAGCCCTTTTTTCCATGCTACATTGCTTCTTTTTTTTTATATAAGTACGATATAAATTATATTAAAACCTTAGACATTACAGTTATAAAATTAAATAAAGCCACTCATCATTAATTATAGTATGAATAATACCAGGTCCAACTTTTGATGTTGTTGAGTGGCTTTTTATTTGAAAATTAAAAGAGAATTGAAACAATTCCTACAAGATATTGCCTACGGGTCAGATGATTGGGATCTTTACAATTTTCGATTAAACAAGTATTGTAAGTATTTATATTTTTGAAATATTTACACTCCAAATTTTTTTTTATGACTAAAATTTTAAATTATAGGTAGTCTATTGCATTTAGTGTAATTGTTTCAAATTAGTTTGCGGAAGTTATATCCCCCTACAATGGTTAAGCTTTTTATATTTCAGTTGTTATAAATCATGGTTGATAACTGAAATTGAAAAAAATATTAATATAAAACAATAAGATATACAAATATTAAAGAAAGATGTTATGAGGAGGGGATGGGAATATATGTAACTAGCTAAAAGATTCAGCCTAATCCATAAGTTGGGGTCAGAGTCAAATTGCAAATCTAGTTATTATTATACAAAATAAAATTGAATTTAATATTTTTTAAAATATGACAAAATAACATTATATATTATACTATATTGACAATTAGGAGTAAAATGATTATTTATGCATATGTCAACAATGTAAACAAAAAAAAATTAATCATAAGGCATACAGAAAATTTAATGTTTCATTATTAATGTATAAGTGTGATAATTTTATTAGGATGTATTGAAATTTTATGCATTTTCTTTTAGCTGCATTAATATATAGTTTATTTATTCCTGAAGATGGGGCATTACCCCGAAACGTTGGAAGCTAATTTTATGTGACGAAATATTTTGTGTAATTAATAATAAAATTACGTACTTAATAATGGGTCACTGTTTATTAATAAGTTATTACAATTGAATTGTCTGTAATTTTTTTTTCGGTAGTAATTACTAACTTTGATTTTTTTATGTTTTTACCATTAATTAATTGGTTTTGCATTTTACAAATTTATATGCTTGTTAATAAGCTACGTATTTTTGATGAATCTTTATACTTTATGTTAAAATTTATAAGCACTAAACCTGTAGGTAGTACCTAATTGTTTGTAACGTTTTCATTTCAGTTAATGATAGTTGTAATATAATTTTAGAATGTCACTGGACTATTATATCTTTCCTGAAAACTTATTTATTTATTGTGGTAATTTTTATTTAAGTGAAATATATGTATTTAGTTATAAACTAACTTTATTTTTATCAATAAAGAAGGAGAATCATTATCTCTAATAGTGTAAAATAAAAAAAGTTAAATAATATAGAAAAATAGTTTGGCACCTACCATTGCAAAACCTTGAATCCGATCCAAGAACGATTTCGAATCGGAACAATAGGTGTATATTATCAGAACCAAATCAAGCCGACGTTAAAATATGTACTGATTCTAAAAATATTCTTCCGTTTTAATTTCAGTGGAAATTCAATTCAGCGATTTGTACACAGGCTTGACATTTTATTGTAAATAACGAATAATATTTTTTTTTACAAATTTAAATCTTGTATAAATTGTTTGTTCATTATCTTTAGGCTAACAAGTGATTAAAATAATACTGCATGTTTTAATGAAATTAAGTATTGATTTGATTGGATTTGCGAGCATATTAATTGAAATTGATTATAAATTTATTAGTACTCAGCAGTTATAATAAAAGGCTTATCAAATACCAAGGTATATTAATTTATTAATATAATATTAAGGTATATTAATTTACTTATATAGGTAAATTAAATTATATAATGATTCTGACTGCATCGTTATCCTTTTCTTCCCATTTCATATATAGAAATTATATGCATTCACAATATCATCTGACGTCATATTTTTTTTTTTTTTAACAAACACATTTCAGACCGAAAATTCATAAAATAAAGGAAATGAGGTTGATAATTATTTCTGAGAACCTGTTCACCTTTCTAAGTGCATAAAACTTAGAACGTTCTCTCTCCATTATGTAAGTCAGTACATAGTAAAATGCCGATCTACTCTTTCGTACTCAGCATTTTACTGAGTACGCACTCACATAGTGATGCACATTCTCAGCAGTATTTACTTTGAAAAGTGAACATACACTTAGCAAATATTCCATTGCGTAAAGTCTCTTCGTTCTCTTCATCTCATAAGTTTTTATCAGATTTTAATACATTGGGGGTTCAGCAAAACTTTAATTATTTACATTCAGCAATATTAATTCACACAAAGGTCTATTAAATCTATTTATTAACCTATTATTATGATAATAAAAGGCTTAGCGAATCCGAAGGTTCCGATATGCCGATAGAACGAATCGATGTCTACAAACCTCGGTCCACCAACTTCCGTCCAAATCCAAATCCGTAAGATCACCCTTAACGCAATCCTCCCACCTAAGTTTCGGTCTACCTTTCGGACGCTCACCAGTCGGCTCAGCGTTTATTAAATTTTTAGGGATCGGTTCGTTGTTAAGACCAACACTTAACTAGCCCACTTGTGTGTTTTTAGAACTGAAGATGAATGTATAACATTTGAAACTAGTTTTTAATAAAAACAAAATTATAGAAGTAGATTGATCCTACTATACGACGTCAACTGATTCTAGGTTAAGCTTCCTGATTCCTCCTAGGCCTGAATTCCGGCCTAATCAGTAATTCAGATTAGTATTACGATTCACAGAGATAGATGTATTAATTAATTTTATTATTTAGTATTTTCGCAATTGATCTATCTACTAATCTATACGACCCAATAATCGTATTTTTTCTGCCACTTGAAGCCAACCTTCTGTGTGTAATGTGAATGATCGAATGAAAAACTAATTTTATTCCGGGACAATGTTCGCTATGAATTATTACAATATACAATTTTTCTGTGCGTTTGTCGGGCTTAATATTTACAATAACAGCGCACTTGTTGAATCGTCTAATTGTAATTGTTATTATGAAAGTAAACACATTTTACATCTATGAGATGGCTTCATTATGGAGTTGGTGAAGGAATAAATGTTGTCTAATGGAAATTGTGGAGGAGGAATGGTGAATAGAGACGGGTTAATAATCCCATAAGTAGATAGCCGCGTATGGCGGAAGGATTTGCTGAAGGTAGGAGTTTTATAAGAGGGAATATATATATATATATATATATATATATATATATATATATATATATATATATATATATATATAATATATATATATATATAAATAAATAAGTGGGCCTAGATCTTGTATTTAGAGAGTAAATATAGGAACCTAGGATGAGAAGATACAGAATGTTAGGTAGGTTTTTCGTTCAAAGGACTTGGAAAAGAAAAATACTAAGGAAATATTGCCGTCGGAAAGTAGGAAAAAGCCACTTCAATTTGGTATACCAATAAGAGACATGAGAGCGTCTGGAAAACCCGAAAATAAATTTCCTGAAACAAGTCATAATATCTTCAATCTCATCTCTCAGATGAGAATTGTACTATCTAATTTCTATGCTCTCTGCTTCCTGTTGAGAGCACTCCGTATATCAAGCAACAGTAGTCGAAGTGGGGAAAAACATAAGAGGATACTAGGAGCTGCAAAATATTTTGAGGAATGGAATGTTGAGGAATTAATTATGGACGGCTGTGGATTTTCGTGTAGACTGGGACTAATGGTTGTTCCGGCAGAGGTGATGATCGAATGTGGCTTTGAGGTTTTTTACAGTTGATAGAAAATGGATGGTTCGATAATTGAGGTAGAGTACAGGATTGTAAGGAAGGGAGTTAAGGAGGTGCTTTGGAACTGATGAGGATGGCTTCTGTTTTTTCAACATTAGACCTTAGTTCATTTTTAACTGCCGATGCATTGATAATATCTGCGTCCTTTTGTAACCTTCTGATTTCCTCAAGATTAGTTCGTTTAGTATTTATAATTATAAGTATTAGATTAATTCCTCTGTAGGGTGGAAGGATTGATAAATTTGGAAGTCTTCAGCATATAAGTGGTATTGTATTTGGTGAATGTAATCAAACTGAAACTTCTGAGTGCATACCTTTTGCACACGGAGTGGTGGTGGGGAGGAGGATTGTTCTATAAACTCTTCCGTTCATTTTTGGATACACCTGAGAGAGGAACTTCTTAAGTTCCTTCTTCATGTTATATCATGAGTTTAAATAAACTATGATTCTGAAAAAATATCAGTTGAATCTTATGCAGTACAGTAGAGCGTTGATTATCCGAATTAATGTTGTCAGTGGTGGTTCGGATAATCAAACGTTCGGATAATCGAAATTCACGTACTCGCACACACACATACATAATTAATTAGGATCGAGTACATTAGAATTATTTTTTATTCCGGTTATCGTTGATTTACCAACACCGAACTCCATAGCTAATGTCTGACCCGATTCACCCTTTTTCAGCCGCTTAATAATTTCCATTTTATCTTTTAATGAAAGAACCACTCGTTTTCGTTTTGTTGACATGTTTTAATTTAAAAAAAAAAGTGATCACAAATGCGGTATACACCTCACAAAGAACGGTTTAAAACTCAAAGTAAGCTATCTACAACCAGCCAAATGAACGAAAAGGATTTCACAGAAACAAATTCAATGAACTAATTAGGTATACAATTCTAGGTATTCAAATACTATTTAACGAAGCAGTTTCTGAGAAATAATTATGGATGGCTTCCTTTATAGTCGTTCTGGGAAAAATAATTTTATTTTTCGTTTAATTTTATTCAAAATAAAAATAATTTTAACAATACCAATAAGTAATTTACATGATCAAATTAATTAAAATTTCACACATAAAAAATAAAATAAAACCGTTCCGAGAATCGAACGTTCGGATAACTGACGTTCGGATAATCGACGCTCCACTGTACTTAATTTCGAAGTGCATGTTCTTCTGTTTGATGTTATTATAAGTACTTTAAATTCCACTTTTATGTCAATTACCAATGTTGAATCATTGGGCCAGAAGCGTGTGAATTTACTGAATCTATGCCCTATATTTTTTTTTCTAAACTTTTTTTAGTACTAATATAACAATATGCCTCCCTTAGTGTAATGAGTAATTGAGATTTATGAACAAATTTAACATTAGGTATATCTTTAAAAATAACGAAAATACGTTAATATATTCAAGAATAAGAATAGTAATAAAACCGAACTAATAAAAACACATTCATATTATTCAACAATGTTCACACTAACATTGGAGACTCCTCAATCCCCACTCCTAAAGTAAGACTATTTCGGATTCCAACATTTCATTTTAGCCGTGTTGCTGGTTCCAAATCAACTAGTCTATCATTTATAATTATAAATCACGTTTGCCATAATTTTTATTAATAAATATTTCATGACTATTTTTAGTATTTATATTCACATTTTTATTTACATTATTATTATAGTGAGGCGAGAGGGGGGACAAGGATATGGCGTTCCAAGGACATTTAAAAAAAAACACATAATATTTATTAATTTAATTCATTTCGTTTCAGTAAATGGGAGACAGATAGCAGCAAACAATTATATCCAATCGCAGTATAAATAACAATTTCTTCAGGGTATTAACCTCCTACAATACAAAATAACCAAATTAATGTAGTTATAAACTTCCCCTCCCTCCCCAAAATGAGAAATGGGTACCAACTTTATTTTTTATTTTCACTCTCCTACTTTATTATACAACATATGTGTATGTCAAAGGTAAACAGGCATAAGTGCAAACTTTCTGATTTTAATTTTATTCTTTTTTTTATTATTATGGCAAACAATTTCGAGTATAAGTATCGTTAATAAGCTGAGAGTGTAATCAAATATGCAAAACTTCAAATATCAAGATTGGGACCACAATCCATAACATGCAATACACTGCGATTTGAACCTTGTATTTGCTCCTCTGTTAAACACTGCAAATGTGACGTACAGTTTTACAATAATTCTAAATATCTGATGTGGGCAACAGATGACTTCCTTGTACGCCTATTAAATTATAAATCCGTGGCTCAAAAAGTGATGCTGAATTTGGTTACTAATTTCCGAGGATTACAGTAAATACGACACTCGGCATCTCGACATCCATCTATTGACAAATACACACAAAAACACACACTCTTGTTACTGAGGGTCTCATTCCGTTATTACATGTCGTTTTCCTTCAGTAGGTAACTATTTTTCAAGATATTTTTTCATGCTCCGTGACAACAATAAAACTGTCAATATCACTGGATAAAGCATTGGAAATCGACAGTTTCGACATTTTACGCGGAAAAACCCACTTAACTAATATCTTATTTCCCTGCTGCAGACTTGTTCATCTCACAAATGGGGAGAAAAATCAGTATTTTACACTCAATTTTAACGCTTAAAACAAGTAATAAAAATGTTTAATTGGATTGGAAACCAAATTGCGTTTGTAACCTTTATTACCGAAACATACGATTTATGTATTTAATTTAAATATAATTTTTGATGTAAGCTCAAGTAAAGTACCCTTTTCGGCTCACCAATTTTAACAAAAATATAGTAAATACATTCATATCGATATGAAAGTCCTATTTACCATATTTTAGATAATTTACATTATATTTCAATATATTTAATGATGAAAGTCTAATATGACCTTCCAGTAAAGTACCGCTTCTGGTTTTCCAGTTTAGACCAAAATCTAGTATGTTACTTAAATCAATATATAAATTATAAATACTAAATTTGAGAAGTTTTGTTTAGTATTTTAATATAATTTTTATGGAAGTCAATTATGACCTTGAAGTAAAGTGCCACTTCCGGTAATCAAGCAGTGACCAAAAAGGGAGGGTTCACAAGTAGATTTTACAACAATCCCAAACACAAAATTACAACTTACTACAGCAAACCGTTTTTGAGTTATACGAGATACGAACGTACGCACGTATGTACATACACCACGACGAAACTAGTCAAAATGGATTCAGGGATGGTCAAAATGGATTTATCCGTCGAAATCTGAAAACCGAAAATTTTCGCGGTTGCAATACTTTCTTTACTTCGTACAAGGAAGTAAAAAAACACAAACATGTCCGATATATGTTGTTTAATAAAGTATAGGATGAGAAAAAAAAATATAGCGTTTATTAATTCATAATGCTTTTTTTCTCTTTGAGGGTGGTTTGGGTAGTAATTTTTTTTTTCTTATCCTCCGTTTATTTCACATGCATTTGGGTAGTAATGAATAAAAGTTAATCTGATAAAGTGTGTGTTGCGAACTTGCTTCCACGGGTATGAAGTTGTTATGACGCAAGCATTTTACTGTATTGATGTTACTTGTTTTTTTAAGAAACTAACCGTTTAAGTACTAACACAGATATGCATTCAAAGTAATTCCTCATATTTCGATTCATTTTTCATTTAATGTAGCATATTGCTTAATTATTTTCCAATAATGCTTTATAATTCGGAGCATTGTTGGTCCTATCTTACTTCTATTGTGTGATTAAATAAATGGGCTTAACGAGGAGTTATATTCATAAAAATAAGTTCATAAAACTGTGAACATTTATTAATCCTAACGTTGTAATTTAAAACACATATTTGGTATCTAATTTGATTAACGCAACAAAAATTAAACCGCAATATCAAATATAGTACAGATTTTACGAAATATTTCCCTGTTAATCCACTTAAGAAATTTCAAGCTTATTTGCAATTAATAATAATTATTATATTCTGTTAAAAAAAAAGAAGAGGTTTTTTAACTGTAATCCACTTTATGTTCAGATTTTGTTTTTATTTCACCATTATCATGGGGCAACTTATAGTTAATGGCTCAATTATACAATAGTTCATTACATTCTTATTTATACTTTTTTTTATTATTCCAAAGTTTTATTTTTATTTATAACGAGTAATTTATAAGGACTTTCATTGCCAAATTCAAAGAGATGTATTGACAAGTTGGATGTGGTCAATCTATTATTGCATCTTCTTTTCTGTGACCGATTGTATGGAAAAGGATTCAGACTTTTATTTCAGAAATTAAGTAATTATAGGCGTTGTTTCTACAATGTGTTTATCTTAGAAAACAAAAAAATGCCCAGTCATTTTATTTTTTAATGGAAAAATTTACATAAATACTAGATTGTTACAAAAGTTCTTGTGTATCAGTATAGCTTAGATCACATATTCAGATTACATACAACTTTAAAGTAAAGCTCATTGCTTTCAACTACTTCTATCCATCTTTATGTAATTGGATTTGATGCCGGTACCACTCCTTTGGTTTTTAGCCAAAGAACTATTCATATCCAATTTTTACGTCCTCGTAATTATCAAAGATCCGACCTACTACGGCCGATAAATCACGAGTAGTTGCATGTGGGTTCTGGTTCACACATTAAAGAAGAACCTCACCATCAACGACCGAAGGGCGATCTAATCTGGGTTTTGCGGCAGTATTTCGATTGATAACTGACTCTTCTTATATGGCACAAATTTCTTCGGCGGCTTCCTTTGCTCTTAAACGTTTTTTTCTAGTAATATCCCAAAATGCCACGAATCACAATTTTTTCTTCTGACATTGCACGTGCCTTTTAAAAATGTAAATGACCCCATAAAGCCAACTCAAGTCACAAGGAATTAAAGGATTAGTCAAAGTGAACATTGACATAAATAGTAGGAACAAAAACATTCTTTGAGAGTTGGAATCAATGGTTGTGTTCCATGCACAAGGATTGTTGTAACAACCTGGAACACCTGATCAATATAAGTTTTCACTTCGTGTTTGTTGTTTGTTAATGGTAGAAACAAAATAAGTTGCGTACCACTGAAAAGATGTATCATTGCTAAACCGTTTGTTTTGATCTACTATTTTTTTTTTTTTTTTTTGTCTGACCAAAATCTGTTGTATATTTTGTTTTCGATCGTGTATAGTGTCATTGGCACTAAATCTTTCTCTAAACCTTATTTTTTGTTTATTTAAATGCATTATGAACATCTTTTTTAATTTTAATAATTTGCTATGTTAATCTTTTAGTATGTTTGATTTTCTTAATGCTGTATTTTTAAGTTTATAATTAAATACAATGTCTTTTTTTTAATATTTTTTTGAATTTTTATAATTATGCTCTTTTAAAGTTAAGGCATTCAGCAAAAGTTAGTTAAAGGAAGAAAAAAAGAACATAAACGGTAATAAATTAAAGTATATTAAGATTATTTTTTGCTGGCTGCATCTTTATCCTTTTCCTCCCATTTCAGTTATAGAAATTATTTGCATTCACAACATCCGTCGTCATAAGTTTTTTTTTAATAAACACGTCTCATACCAAAAATTCATTAAATAAAAGGAATTATTAAGGTTGATTATTGATTCCGAGAACTTGCTCATCTTTCTACGTGTATAAAAATGAGAACGTGCTCCATTATGTAAGTCAGTACACAGTAAAATGCCGATCTAATATTTTGTACTCATTATTTTACAGAGTACCTACTCACAGAGTGAAGCACATTCTCAGCAGAATTTACTTTAAAAGGTGAGCATGCACTTCGCAAGTATTCTATTGCGTAACGTCTCTTTATTCACTCCATCTTATAGATTTTTATCAGATTTTAATACATTAGGGGTTCAGAAAAATTTTAATTATTTATATTAGTTCACACAAGGGTCTAATAAATCTATTTATTAACCTATTATTATGATAATAAAAGGCTTAGCGAATCCGAAGGTTCCGATATGCCGATAGAACGAATCGATGTCTACAAACCTCGGTCCACCAACTTCCGTCCAAATCCAAATCCGTAAGATCACCCTTAACGCAATCCTCCCACCTAAGTTTCGGTCTACCTTTCGGACGCTCACCAGTCGGCTCAGGGTTTATTAAATTTTTAGGGATTGGTTCGTTATTAAGACCAACAACTTTACAAGCCCATTTCAAAGTAACCTGTTAGTAAAAAAATAAAATCTACATTCAACCATGGAGCAATCCTTACTTGTTTCACCATTGTGTTAATTGATATATTAGTTTTCAAAGTATTGTCATAAAATTAAAATCACTTTTAAACAATGCCTTTAAATATCTGATGAAGACATAATAATTTTGTTCAACTACTCAGGAAGGAGTAGTTCGTTACGACCTGTGAGTACCTGAACTGTATATTCTGTGGAAACACAATACTTACAATTAAAAATAAAATTTCAAGTTTGCAATTTTTTACAAAGTTTTTCTTTAAATACTTAAATGTGCTTAAAATGAAGTAGCCACCTTTGCCATGTGGAACAATAATACGTTTAGCTATCGGTTCTAGAAATAGCAATACTACTAAATAGTAATCGGTCGCTCTTTTCACGAAGGAAACATAAAACAGCTTAGCTGGATAACATTATAGAATTATGAAAGTCGCACGAAAACATAGCCGCACTATGCAGCACATTAAAAAGCAAGCTAATACACAAATAACAAGAATTTGCAACGAGTACGTATACTTAATGATTTTTTTTTAAATATCTTCTTCATTGTTAGTGCTTTCAATAAAATTGATTATTCACACTTTAGAGGCGTGCTATGTTCTCTAACGATTGAATCTTCCTAATTCAAATGTACTATTTTAATGTACATACCTCTTCCTGCATAAGCTAAAAGAACCTTACTCCTAATCATTCTTTTTAAATTCATCTTTGTAATATAATTCCTCTAAAAACTGAACCTTTTTATGGTATATGAAAGCCCTAATACCAATAATTAGGACCTAACCATTGGATTTAGGGCTTTCTTATGTCATAAAAATGTGTGGTTTTTAGAGGGATTCGAGTATACAGCAAAGATGTATTTATTTATAGGAATGATATGGGATTTGGGCCTTTCAACTTAACACGGCAGACCTACGCTAGGAAATTCCATGATTGGTGAAGATTTTTTCTCAAGAAAAACTTAGAACAAGAAAGAAATCAAAGTTATGAATCGATTTATTCAAAATAAATTAATTTTTAAATTTGGTGAAGATAGGAATTAATGATCTAAGAATTAGTTTAGAATACCGAGTTAGTACTCTTCTTTATTTTTTTCGTCCACTAACGACGCACTTGCCGCTGGCTGGCTGGCACAAAATGAAATAACATGATCCAATAATCGAACTCTGGTATTATGTACAACAATTTTATGTGCATGCGCACAGTCGTAAGTTAAAGAGATCTTTCAAACAGATTTTTCCTCTTTTTGTTAATTGGTTCAATACTTCAGTTATTTTTTGCTTTAGAATAATATCACAAAAATATTGAAAAACTTTTTTTTAGGTATAAACTTCCGGAGTCGCTAATATACTTAGTGTCATCAATTATCTACTATTAATGAGTTAATGCCTCGTGTTTACTTACATATGCTAGCCAGGCT
Organism: Rhaphigaster nebulosa; assembly: GCA_948150685.1. Taxonomy (NCBI): domain Eukaryota; kingdom Metazoa; phylum Arthropoda; class Insecta; order Hemiptera; family Pentatomidae; genus Rhaphigaster; species Rhaphigaster nebulosa. Next base: position 32,670,861 of record OX411308.1, read on the forward strand.
GTACTTCATCCGCAGGTTGCTACGAAGGAGGTTCTGAATATCGGTCACAAGTTAGTAATGTACGCTGGACGGTTGGCCTCCATCCAAGAGACGGTCCCCGCAGTATCCGACGCCACTAGCTAGCGTGGCTTCTGTCGTTCCCGTCTTTAGCTGTAACCTATGCTTTTATTGGCCATAAAAACGGAGAAGGGGTTGCTTCTTTTCAATTATGAAATAACGGAACCGTCGGTCGGGAAAACTTTTTAATTAAAATGTCGGGAGGGAAATAAATAAATTTTCCTGACGAAAACTTAGTTAAGGACAGATAAGAATTAAAAACGTTATTTATCATTCGGGTTCATATGCATTAAAAAAGGCAATTTTAATTATGAAAAGTTATTACTATAGACCGGACTTTTGTGCAGTAAAACCTATGGAAACATGCAACAAAAACCTCAATAATGGAGGGAGTTATTGTTGACCGTATATTTATATTTAAAAGGAGAAGTTGGTCGGAGGGTGCGGTCAAAGAATTACACTACCATAAGCGAACTTATGTATATTTTGTGGCGACGTTTCGGCCTAAGTTTTAGGCCATCTTCAGGGCTAAAAGGAAAACAAAATAACAACAATGAAAAAAGAGACAGAGGCAGTACCAGTAATAGTATAATGATAAAAAACAGAAAATACAAGTAAGATAAAAAAGTATGAAGTATAAAAAGAAGGGGTCTCTTGTATTATTGGTCTCTTGTACTATGTAATTTAGTGTTATCTGTTTCTTTTTATACTTTTTTAAAAGTTCGCTTATGGTAGTGTAATTCTTTGACCGCACCCCCTCCTCCCCCCCCTTAAAAAAACCTCAATACATGCAAAAACGTACAACAAAAACTCAAAACGTGCAAAAAGTTGTAATAAAAATAAATTTTAACTTATCAGAATTAAAACTTTTAGTTTTCATTGGCATTATTATGAAAATATAAAACTAGTATTTTTTAAAAATTAATTAAAATCAATATTAGCAATCCTTATATACAATCAAATTAATTATGTTTACTATGTTTTAGGAAGAAGTTGGTTGAAGAGTACGGTCAATGAAGAACACACTAATGAGTATAACTTATTTTATTATGTTCCAACGTTTCGGCCTAAGTTTTAGGCCATCAGGGAAGAGAGACTTATAGCCGAGCGCCAACAAGGCACTACCTCATAGCTTACTACCATTTCCAAACATTCAAATATTTACTAATTATTGTTTAATTGTATTAATAACTAGTTCATTAACAATAAGCATAAAAGGCCAGACCCTGCAGAATTTTTATCAGATGGAATTTTATGAATACAGCAGAGAGACAAGTTGGAGAATGTAATGTTAACGTCCAAATTGTTTCGCGGACCCCCCGGTAATGGTTATACGGACCACAGTTTAAGAACCTTGCATTGAGCTTTACGAACCATGTAAACCCTGAATATATACAAAGTTCTCTTGTATTATTTAATTTGAAAGTAAAATATTTTTTCAGGTGTCTGTCGCCGATTTTGATCAAACCTTTTTAAATGATTCCACATTGAAGAAAATTGACACATAACCGTTTTGTCCAATGGACCCTAGGAGCAACGAAAAAAATAAAACATGCTCAAAATGTTTTATTTTATATCTCGAGTTTTTTAAAATGATATCGATACAGTTTTTCCAACTAAATATTAGTTTTTTAAAGTATATTAAAGGAAAAATATATATCCATGCACATGGGAAGTAGAAACTCCCCTCTTTTTAACAAGTCCAAGAACGTCGATATCAGATTAACTGAAGAGGAGATACAACAGGAAGCTTCAAACCCAAACGTAATTTTGTGGCTTTAATGTAAAAATGTTGAGCACCCACGGATTTTTTTAACATTAATTTTTTTTTTTTTATGCTGGATCAAAATTTGCCATCATTTTTAGTGTGAAAAATCTACACAGCTTACTTCATAATTTAAACAGTTTTTTAAAATTTATTTGAAGAAAAATCAATTGTTTTTTAATGTTTATATTTTTCCTTCAATATACTATAAAAAACAAATGTTTAGCTGGAAAAACCGTGCCGATTGGCAGTTTCAAATACCCCAATATTCGAATTTTCAAGCGAAACTAAAATGTTCGGCCTAAAAACGTTTTCAAGGGTTGTTCAAATGAGTTCTTCAAATTTTCTTTTAAGATTCAAATAATCGCCCATAAATCAAGAACCCACCAAAAACTTCAATGTCGTTTTTTTTTTACATTTTAATCTTCTTTTTTTACACAGACCTTCTAAGATAATGTAATAGTTTTTTTCATATGTATGGAAAGAAGAAACCCCTCTTTTTAACGAGTTCAAGAATGTCAATGCCGTTTAAACTCAAGACGAGTTACTACGTTTCAAATTCAAACGTAATTTTGAGAAACCTCGACATAAAAAACAAATGTTTTTTTGTTTTCGATGATTTTTTCAACAATTAGGTTTTTTGATGTGCTGAATCAAAATCTGCCATCATTTTTGGTTTGAAAATAATTGATAAGGCTTGTTTACTTGATTATTTAAATGCTTTGTTTGTTAATAATAAATTAATAATCAAGACCCATGTTTACTTGATAGTTTTAGTAAAAAGACTTTAAAAGATTTGGATGCTTAACATCGATGTTTACAAGCATCGTTGTTTTTGGGCACTTTTTTTTTTTAATATTTTTTTTTTAATACAGTAAATATCGATTGTTTGTGATGTAGATACGGAGGGATTTCGCTTTGACTCCATCCCTTGCAGATCGCTGCAATTATCTGGCAAAACTAATACTTGTGGTCGAGATTTGAATTGATCTCTTCTGACGAATCATTTAACTTTATATTAATTGTTGGTTTCGTGACACTATTATTTATTCGATTTTTCAAAATCGAGATATTTTATGTGAAGATCCTCAAAATGTTCAGATTCGTGCGGTAACCCCAAAACGTGCAATTTCGTATAATATAAAAATTGTGTAAATAGAACCAGTTAATAATTTCATTATTTCAATATCTGTGTAAATTTGGCTGAATTTGAAGTTTGCAAAAATGAGACGCGATTGCTCGAAAATATGGTCTTTAATTATTACATAATAATAATAATAATAATGCAGGAAAATGTTTGCAGAACATTGCGATAACTGAGGAATGAGGAGGGTGCCTAGTAGAGTTGTAATATCGACACGCGATATATCGATATATCGGAGTTGAAGAACAGATATTTTTTATTGATATCTTAACATCCGATATATCGATATTTTACAACGATACATCGATCACAATGTATTTTATTTTAACAATTTCCTTTATTCGGTAAAAATCGTAACCCCTTCATGGCGGAGGTAAAGATTTTTAAGAACAGTCAGGTCCTAAAAATCTAGATGTCTGCTATGTTGGGGTCACCATTCTGGAGTTTTACCAGTAAATACGACAATAAACAATATTTATTGTTTATTGTATAAGACACAATAATTAGTAGATAAGATTTACATACAAATAATGCTGATTAATCCTATGTAAAGAAAAATTGATGATTTATATAAATGATGATGGTACTGGGATGTATATCAAATAGATTACATGCTTTTAGATGAATGTTTTGAGAATGCACATAGTCGGAAGCGTTATAAGATAAATAAAAATTTTAGAAGTTTGAAGGTTTCATTATTGACAAACTTCTAGAAGGCTATAATACATCAAATATGGCTAAAAGTCTTCAAAATAAAAATATGTTATGAATTTTTTTTTCTTTGAAGTATAATTCTTTTCTACCTTTTTTTGTGATTCATGGTTAATAGAAATATTGTTTTATAAATAATAATCATTAAATTATTTCATAACCTTCTTCACAGTTTAACATTATACTCATTTGATGCACTTTCTTTGCTTTTTCATGCATTTCCTTCATCGATATTTTTCCAGCGAATTATCGATTATAATTAGCGATTATCGATGGATTTCGATATTTGGTTTTGAGATATATAAAAATATCGAATATCTATATTTTCCTTTCGATGTTTCAATCCTAGTGCCTAGGCTACCCGATAGTCTCAAAGTAATACTGCTTCTTACTGTGCTAATGTTTCGGCTTTGTCAAAAAATACTGCATAAGTTATTCCCAAGCACCTTAACATTTTCTGCTTAAATATTATAATATTAATAATTATAATTTAATCATATAAATACAATAAATTGTGTATGGTGGCTGTAACGCTGCTGGATCAAGGGTATAAATACATGTAATAGTGGTGTTAATCAAATTGATGTACCCTAGATTTATTTAAATATTGTACATTCATTCAAAAAACGTCAATTGATTTCGTGATAAACCTAATCTGTTTTGAAATAAATTCTAATGAAAAACAACAACATATGAATAGCGTTCTAGAATGGTATTGAATGAATAGGAATTATTATTTTTAATTTTATTATAATTAAGGAATAATTAATTTTTCCTTGAAATTTTGATACACTTGTTTAAGGAATATTAAGAAATATATTATCAATTATACAACTGTCTCACCGCTTTATTCTTGTCAAACATCCTCATTAATCTGAATGAATGCTTACCTGAAACAAAAATATATGTATATAACAACGTATAAGTTTTAGATAATAATGTTTTTGCTGACTGTTAATAGAAGGTTCAGCTACTTATAAAATTGTATTTATGTGCAGTCAAAATTAGTAAAATTTTCATCATGAAAATTTCCCATAATCTGAGAATCACTCAAATGTATTTTAAGGTACATAAAACGCATTAGCCAAAGAACTCAATCATCATTGTATACAGTATTTATAATTTTTTGTTTTTAGCTTTTAATTTATTAGAAAATTCTAAGATCTAGAAATAGTAAAAATAACTATAGATTTTTGAGGAGGGGGAAAGGGGATAGGTTAGAAGAATTCAGATGAAACCAACTAACAAAAAATGATCGTAAAAATAAACAATTAATAATTGATACATGAAATCAACAAATTAAGATAATAAAGGTTAGCATACCTGAAGAAATTAACTGAATAAAGGAAGGCACTTCACTCTGAAAGAATGAAGTGCCTCTGGTAACAGAGAAAAGACGAGAAGAAAGTAAAAAAAAAAAAGATACATATTTTTCATTAAAAAAAATTAACTATATTTGCGTGACTTTAAAATCATTTGAACAGAACTAAAATAAATAAGTTTGCATTTCATTTAATTCAATAGAACAATGAAATCGCTATGAAATGTAATTATCGTGTCGATTTAAATAAACGAAGCGTTACTAACACAAAGAGCCGCGTGCAAATAAGTAGAATGTGTGTATCGACTAATAAAATGTGGATTTCAAATCTGAATTTGACTTTAGCTTTGGGTTTTGAACCTCGTCTGAAAAAAACAAATCACTTGAACAGAACTAAAATAAAAGTTCCTTAAATTAGCGAGTTCAAAAATACAATGTCTTTAGCTTTATACAATAGCAAATATTGCTATTAATAATATAGAGTACGTAAATCTATATACCTATATTATAAAAATATATTATTATTAATAAAATAAAAATTAGTGGCATTCTGAAGGATTCTGACTGCTAAGCTCCGAGATTAAAACAGTATGTACTTTGATTATTTAAAAAAATAATAGTGTTAAAATAAAATTATTTTTAAATTAGCAAGGAAAACTTTCATTCATTATGACGGCTATACATTATGCGCCTATTATTTTAAAAATTCCATTTTTAATTAAAATTGCTTAATAATTGTTTCTGTATGGTGATTAACGAATAAATAGCTATTTTGTTGTTGATTCCGTTGATGTTTTTTTCATTTTATTTATGGCTTGGAGCATTTCATTTTGTTACGGATAAATAATAAGTATAGAATGTCCAATAACGCATATTTATTATCAACTGTACGTAGGTTAATAGTAAAACAATAAATTCTAAATGAATAAAAACTTATATGCGTGTGTTTTATTTGTTTTTAAACTAAAATAAAGAAATATTCATACTGTAATCTGATTGTATATTATGAATATTTCTATTTACAAATAATAATATAGTATTATTATGTAGTGGGTAATATCATAATTTCTTTTCTATTCTGGCCTGTGGGGGTTGAATTTCATTTCCTGCTGAACCGGGCATTATATACTCGTATTTTAGTCACCTTTTCCGGACTAGAACGCTTGATAACTTTTTGAACAACCCGCCTTTTCGCTCCTAGTTAAAGAATGTATGTGTATTTAATGCATTGTGATATTACATATGTGACCAGTTCATAATTCAATTGGGATTTCTGTTGCCTCTATCGTATAGATATATTTATTTAGTATTTAGTATTTATTTATTTTGTTGTTGATTCCGTTGATGTTTTTTTCATTTTATTTTTGGCTTGTAGCATTCCATTTTGTTACGGATAAATAATAAGTATAGAATGTCCAATAACGCATATTTATTATCAACTGGACGTAGGTTAATAGTAAAACAATAAATTCTAAATGAATAAAAACTTATATGCGTGTGTTTTATTTGTTTTTAAACTAAAATAAAGAAATATTCATACTGTAATCTGATTGTATATTATGAATATTTCTATTTACAAATAATAATATAGTATTATTATGTAGTGGGTAATATCATAATTTCTTTTCTATTCTGGCCTGTGGGGGTTGACTTTCATTTCCTGGTGAACCGGGCGTTATATACTCGTATTTTAGTCACCTTTTCCGGACTAGAACGCTTGATAACTTTTTGAACAACCCGCCTTTTCGCTCCTAGTTAAAGAATGTATGTGTATTTAATGCATTGTGATATTACATATGTGACCAGTTCATAATTCAATTGGGATTTCTGTTGCCTCTATCGTAAGATATATATTTATACAATGCTGGCTAGTAAGCGCTAAAGCGGCCAACACACATGGGAACACGGTTTGTGGCTCTCTACAGACGACGAACAAAGGAAAAAGTTACGAACAGTTATTCGTCTGTTCGATACACATGGGAAGTTGGTTCGCCGAACTGGTGTTCCTATATGTGTAGGCCGCTTAAGTCGACTAGTGAACTTCCGTTGCGTAAGTCGGAGGATGGATGTGTGTAAAGAGCGATTGGTGTGGAATCCGCATAGAGCGCGGAGTTCGATACGGCTTTTTATTTATTTATTTTCTATTTCTATCTTGAAGTATTTATTTAATAATTTCGTTATAATTCAACTTTTGTTCAGTAGTGAAGTGGTAAAAAAGAGGCTGTTTTGCTTAATTGGTACCAGTTTTGATGCATTTGTGTTTCTACGCATTTTATTTCTTACAGTTTATAATTTATTCTGTATGATACCAATTTGAATTTATCAAGTAACTGTTTTTCAAGAGAATGTTAATTGTTTATAGTAACATTTCTTGCAATATTCATTTTTGGAAATAGAAATTTTAATATAATTTGTAATATCATCTATAACACATAACTGTTTATTCTAAAAGTTATGCTGGTATGGACCTTTTGGTCCATTTGGACCTTTTGGATCATGGGATCCATTACGAAATTATCAACATGTTCTTTTTGGAGGAACTCTTTTAATTTTTATTTTTTATTCTCCATTAATGAAAAGTCTATATACATTTAATTATAGTAAAAATATACCATAGAAATAATTTCGACCCCGTTTTGGTTTGAATTCCCTTAAATACTCACTCATGGACTTATATGTGTATATAATTTATATTTTAATGGCCAGTTGAAAATTACCACAACATTTATGTAAGTACATATCTATTAATTTATGTTAAATTCACAAATATTTGTATCTTACATATATATATATATATATATATATATATATATATATATATATATATATATATATATATATATATATATATATATAATATTTATATATTTT